>JAMPIV010005426.1:0-439227 GCA_024509875.1 Oreohelix idahoensis | reverse complement strand
AATTTGTTCTTACAGAACAAATAAAAAGCACGTTTTCAAACGAAACCCGCAGATTTCTGGCTGAACAAGGCGCAGTAAAGTTGGATGATATTCTCAGTAAGTCTGAAGTAAATGCTTTGGTCGAGCTTCCCAGCGCAAAACGCAAGCCGACAGATGAGCCTTCTCGGAAAAAATAATCTAGAGCAGTCTTCCCATTCTTTCCATCACCATAATCGACGAGAAACTTTACCTCACTACCCTCCCCAGGAAAAATCGAAATTCTTTAAAAACAAGTACCCCACCCAGCACTCTGATCAACACACGCACCCTTCATGGCACCGCAGCCAGAAAGGTCAAGACAAGGGAAAGACCCTTGCACCAGGGACGTCTGATCAGGGCAAGCACACCGGGACGAATAGAATCGGTTGCTTGATAACAGACTCGCAACGGAGAATTAGTGTCAGTGATTCTCAACCTGAGGGTGAGAGGCCCTCAACGCGAGGAACTGTTATTTTGAACGGTACTTCAACAGCTTGTATGTTTGACACAGGTTTATCTTTTGATTGTATTGTCGCAAGGCATTTGGTCAAACCTGGTCAAGAGACAGAAGACACCGTCAAATTATGTGGAGTTTTCAAGAGTGATGCACCCATGACGCTTCCCATCGCATTGGTGGAGATGCACTCTGATTTTCTCAAAAGTGTTATCAAAGTGGCTATTATGGATGATCCTATCTACCCAGTTATACTTGGATGTAGATATGTGTTTGTTGGGAGACCGAAAGAGCCGATTGTGGCTGCAGTAACCACAAGAGGGCAAACCAAGAAGGAACGGGAGCCTGTGCCAAATTTGTTACCTAAGGAACTAAAAGAGGCGCAACAAAAGGACCCTACCATGGAACCCTACTTTAGGAAACTGCCCATGGCGAAGGACCTCAGACACAACGGAGACATCTTTTCTAAGGATGGCGTACTATATTGTAGAACGGGCAACCCTGATCAAGGGCATAATCAGCTCCTAGTACCGACGCAGTACAGAGATCAAATCTTAGAAATGGAACACTCTCTTCCCTTTAGCGGACATATGGGACAAAACGCCACTATTCGGCGAATATCGACTCACTATTGGTGGCCAGGAATGAACACTGATATTATCAGATACGTGAAATCCTGCGCCCAGTGCCAACGGGTGGCACCCAAGCATTGGACACCCCCAGTTCCCATGGGTGAAATGCCAATAGTGGGGACTCCATTTGAACGGGTTGCTGTCGACATTGTAGGACCCATAGAAAGGACTACTAGAAGGAACAGGTTCATCCTGACCTTAGTCGTCACAAGCACTATGTGGGCCGAAGTGCACGGATTTCAAGCATGTCGCAGAAGCCCTAGTGCAGATCTTTACACGGTTGGGATTCCCTCAACAAGTTTTGACGGATAATGGATCCTAATTCCGTAGCCTGTTAATGGAGAAGATCTTTAAGATCTTGAGGGCTAAACACATCCACACCAGCCCGTACCATCCGGCTGGAAATGGGCTCGTGGAACGCTTCAACGGCAGCCTCACCATGATGTTACGTAAGCTGGGACAAGAGAAACCCGAAGATTGGGACCTTTTCATACCTGCAGCCTTATTCGCCTACAGGGAAGTCCCCCAGGCCTCTACAAGTTTACCACCAGCTACCCTTTTATTCGGCAGACCTATTAAGGGGGCCACTTGAAGCCTTACTCTGGTCACTGACAGACCAGAAGCCGACGAGACAGTCTTCTCAGCCAGCAAATATGTATCGGAACTTAAGGAAAGGTTACAACTAGGATGGGATCTAGCTACAGCCAACTTTAAGAAAGCACGCGCAAAGCACGCTAAACGATATAATAAAGC
This sequence comes from Oreohelix idahoensis, assembly GCA_024509875.1. Classification (NCBI taxonomy): domain Eukaryota; kingdom Metazoa; phylum Mollusca; class Gastropoda; order Stylommatophora; family Oreohelicidae; genus Oreohelix; species Oreohelix idahoensis. Next base: position 437,370 of record JAMPIV010005426.1, on the reverse strand, counting down.
GGCGAAAGAGAGAGAATTGCAATCAGGGGAGAAGGTTTTGTTGTTACTACCAACCGGAAGCAACAAACTACGCATCGGATGGCAATGGCTGTTTATCATCCTTAAAAATATCTCAAGAACGAACTACAAGATCTCTATTAAAGGAAAGGAGAAGGTCTACCACGTAAATCTGTTAAATAAAAACTTGGAAAGACCGGTGCCGTTCACCGAACATCTCCTGGCGGTAGCCATAGCAACCAAAGATGAAGAAGATGACGATAGTTGCATGGAATATCCATTGCAACAAACGGAATCTTTCCAAGATGTAAAATTCGGTGACAATCTCTCCGAAACACAACAGATTGGAGCAGTGAGGAAGAAAGGGAAAGTGAAGATAGCAATCACTCTCACAAGATACGGATAACAGCAGCGCTATTTTCATAGAGGAGACATAAAAGGGTTTCATGTCTTCAAGCCCGGACGAAATGTCACATATGTAAATAGTGCAGCAGCGACAGTCCACCCCCCCCCCCCCTCATCTAGGGTTATATTTTTTTTGCTACATGAACGCCTGATTCACTATCGCAATTAACACGCAAGCCGTCTGGCAATTAAGCACGGTGGGACAGAGCGAAGTGAGCAGCCTGGCGTAATCGTTCTTTGATCACAGAAATACGCGGGCAGAGGCCAGGCGTTAACAGTTTCTTTGAAGAATCAAGGGCGATAAGTCTGAGACGTACCTTGGATTGTTACATTTTCAGGGGGAATTAACTTACGTAGCTGATATGCGGCAGGCGGGGAGAATGAAAAACAAGCCAGAGGTTGTCGGTCGGCAGTGGTGAAGAAAAAACCTATCATTCAGGAATCGAACCGCAGATGTGCCCGGCCCTGGCCGTAGATGCGACTTTCGCATTAAGGAGCGAAAGAACGGCATCTATGGATATATATCCCGTCTCCCCAAAAGTCATTATCAGTTGCTCAGAGAATTTTCTGAAATAACTAGCTCGATATCCTAAGAGTTTTTCGTACAAAGTGAATGCTTAGATTCGTGGAGTTGTTTCCATCTTTCTCTGTTCGCGGCTGATCAAAAACCCAGTGAACTAGCGGTCTTATGGTCATATGAAATTATGGTCATATGAACTTATGTCTTATGAACTATGGTCGTATGGTCCATTGGTCTTATAAGTAAATAAGCAACCAGAAACTTTATAATATTGTTGAGTCTTCGGGCTATGACCTGTGCGGTCCATTTTCTTCATTTTATGAGAGAGACCAAACTAGAACAATAATTGTAAATGTTAACTGGACCATAAATATACCAGATTTTACCTATATAAATCTCATCAGCCAGCTGTGGCAAAATATATTGTCAGCAACATTTGTGTAACTTAACATAGTGTCTCAGCAACCAGAGGCTAGACAACACAAGAAATATATATGTATTATTCCTCCTACGTTGGCGATCACCACTTATGAACTTTACACCAACCAACTGAAGGCAGAGATACAGTATTTATCCAGGAAAACAATTAACTCACCAACTCCAGCGACTAACGTGAAATTTGCAGTCAGCAACTACGGCTAGTCTGGGGCTGGATTTGGCAAAAATGTATATGACACTGAATAGTCTTATTACTTATTAGTGTTCATTGCCACGGAATGCCTGCGACAACTCTTTGGTAAGCGAATATGAATGTGGCCACAGTATGAAGGATTGAATGAACTGTAAGAGAGTAACATAATTTTCTGTTGTTACCACTATCATACAAATCTTTTCTTTTTTGTTTTCATTAACCTGAGTATTTACGGGATAGATTAATTAGGGACTTGTCCTTTGTTTTCTTTACTGACTATTCCATACACTTATTGTTAACTTTTGATCTTTTGGATGAATTAAACTCTGTTGGGATCTTCTTCTCTTCTCCTTTACCTATTGATTAATTTTCATTTTTTGTCTGTAAACCATGATCTATTGATGTATATGATTTATGTTGTAAAGTTCTAGTGATAAATAAACGTAATAAACCTTAAGTTATTGTGTTGGTCAACCCCTACCCTATCTGTTATCCATAGTTTGTTTTCACGTTTGTGCGTATTTGTCACAGAATTGTGTGCACGTGGGTGCAGTGTAACTTGTATTTTGTACAAGGAGAGAAAGTGTGTCTGATTTAAATATAGTCGTACAGATAGGCTGGATTAGAGAAATTATTCAATCCAGAGACTGTTCTTCCTCTTACACTATCCCCTCGTGAGAAAAACTATTTCTTACACCTTACTCTCACATAGTTATCACTACCACCTTTGCTCAGACAGGACTATAAACATCTATTACCCATCTTATAAAAATCTACGACAGTGATCGCCTTCACCAACAGGCATGGCACTTGAATTAGAAGATTGTTCATTTGTCAAACGAACTCCAATAGCATTAACTCTTTATACCCCAAGAATCGTATGACGCTAATATATTTTGGCCAAATAAAAAAGGCATAACACCTTGCAGAAGATCATAATAGAAGGGACAGTTGAAGGCAAACGTACGAGGGGAAGACAGCGCTATAAGTGGGAAGATAACATCAAGAGATGGACAGGAAAGAGTCTATCAGAGTGCACCATCAAGACAAGAAATAGAAGACGTTGGAGATCCATTACAGCCAACCTTCGTTGTGGGGATGGCACCTGATGATGATGATGATGATGAACGAGGCGCCATCACTAAGTACGCCATTAACAAGAACTAAGCTGTGAGAATGACCGGTGACACTACTTGAATCACAAACAGTAACAACATTTTATCACCTCACCTTGTCACCGTTGGATACGTCTCCGTAGCTATGATCAAAATGAGAGACATGGACGCCGTAACTCCGATCTTGCCGAACAAAGCCAGGCCGGTGACTAAGGAAGGCAACACGTCTACGTTGCCTGTGATGTGTAGAATCAAGACTGACAGGAGAGCGAAACCCGAGGCTAAAGCATACAGAAATAGGCACCACCGACGGCCAAGACTACAAAGACAAAGACAGTTGAAATGGAAGAATTAATACGGTTTTTATAAGGACAATGATTTGTTTGAGGTGGTTAAGGATGAAACATTGCAGAGGGTTGATGATGTGGTAGTGATGATGATGATCAATCAATCAATCAATATATTTCAGCTATCAAGGATCAAAGGTTCTCAGAAAGAAAAAAACATGATAAGCCTTCCTGTCTTGTGCTATCCTTTCAAGGTCTTTCCACGTCGTCTTCATCCCTTTCGTACCTGTTACCAATCCTCTTCGCCATGTGTTTTTAAAAAAAATCTCCCTCTTTATCTCTAGCTCTGGGGATTCTAAAAGACGGATTGCCTTGCCATGCTATCAACGGATTTTTCTTGGTATATGTCCTATCCAACCTTCTCACATCTTGTTCCACTTGTGTCTGTCTAGTTCTTTCCATCAGATGATAATTTTACGATAATTATAAACACTATATAACTTGATACAGCCGATGGGATAGTATGGCACTCTCTCTTCCACACCTCTACACCTCACGGTAGAAGAGGTACGACTAAGTAAGTAAGTAAGTATATAACTTGAACAAAAATTAATTTGTCACAGGTAGTAAAAATATCACAGGAATATAAACTTCTAACATTGTATACCGTAATGAGCATTAACGTGCACTTTATTTTCTTAATTTCTTTCATTTCTGCCTAAAGCTATCATCTCCATGTGCTGTTCAGTCTTCCTACATCACTTTTACCACTAGGATTCCAGAACTATCTTGTAATGCTGTCAATTGGTTTCCTCACAGTGTTTCCTGTCCATCGCCACCAACTTCTTCTCATCTCTTGCTCAAATAGTACCTTGTCATCAGTTCCACATTGGTCATCTTGTCATACCATTTCGATCGTCTCTTATTATACAAGCATCAATTTTTTTAAAGTTTGTACCTTCTTCTTTACTGTTTGTTTGTTTTCGATATTTCAGAGCCATACTATATGGATACGATAAGGCCTTAAAAAATACCAACCCCTGCTGACCCAAGTAGAACAGTCCCAAGTAAGATGGTTTGGTCATATCTGCAGAATGGGAGAAGATTGGCTGCCATGGCAGATCCAGACCTCCAGGACGACCCAGAGTCGGAGGACAACATTAGACAATCTCTGAAGGACCAAGGACTAGAATGGAACCAGGCCAGGAGGAAGACAGCCGATAGGATAGTATGGCGCTCTCTCTTCCAAACCTCTACACCTCGTGGTAGGAGAGGAACGCCTAAGTAAGTAAGTAACTATATGACCTGTCTTGACGTTTGAGCTGATGATTTTGATTTTTTTGGTTTTGGATTATGTCTTTGATTCCCATGCAGTTTCGAATACAAAGAAAGCTCCTCTTGCCTTCAAAAGTAAAGTCATGGAAGGAACAAACAGTCAACCCCACATGACATATCACGTGATATCATAACGATGATAAGACAAGGTGATGGTCATCTTCATCATCTTCCTTTTTTTTTTTGTGTTCTTTATCGCGCATGCGTCCACCACTGTAGATGGCCCCATGTGGAAGTCTATAACAAAGCACGTGCTCTTGTAGCGGTAGTTTCCATAGCGATTCATTTTACAAGATGCGATTGCCAGTATCATGCACAACAAGGGGAGAGCAGTAGTCATATTCTGTCTTTGTCTCCTCGGAGGCCCCCGGGAACTGCACAGGGCGTTATTAATATAGGGCAGATATTTTTCTTAAATCCATTTTATAACCCGCTGTTTCTACACAAACATATTATAACTTACTTACTTAGTCGTTCCCCTTCTACCGTGAGGTGTAGAGGTACACATCTTATAACACAGTTTTTAATTCTTCGATCACCATCAACATCATTATGCTCATCGTTAATAATCATCATCAACGCCATCATCATTATTAGCATAATCGGCGTCATTATTTTTCTTTGCGCTCTATACTGTAGTTAGTTGAAGGCCTATGATCTTTGGGAGTTAAAAGAGTAGTGAATGAATGAAATAATTAATTAATCACAACAGAATTCTTACCATCTGTTCATACAACGACATAATTTTTACCATCTGTTCATACAACGACATAATTCTTACCATCTATTTATAGAACGACATAAGTCTTACCATCTGTTCATTCAACGACAGAATTCTTACCATCTGTTCACGCAACAATATAATTCTTACCATCTTTACATTACAACAACATAATTCTTACCATCTGTTCATACAACGACATAATTCTTACCATTGATAGTAACTGATTCCTGATAATAACGGAACTGGTTTTACTTATGAGTTTTTAAGCCACTTAATGATATGGTTCAAATGATATGTTAACGCCATTGTGTCATTCAGTGACAAAGGCGTAAATGTGTTCTCCTTATATAGGCCACGCCCACCCAGGGCTATTTGTAAATATGTCACTACTGTTACTATGCCTATGAGAGAACTTCTTAGTACCTACGCCACACACAGAGCTATAATGAATATGGTATTACTGTCACTGCCTAGACTGTTCAAAGTAGGTGTGTACTGGTGCATTCATCCATCACAGTGACACACATAGGATTCATGTATCGTTGAACGATGAGTAACGTTTAAAGAACAGTTTATTTACGTTACAACACAGACGACGACACAGACGAAATACAGCATATAGTACATAGCATCAAGTAAAGGTATTCATGAAGCTACAAGACTCCACAGAGCTCAATCACAGCGCCTAGTGGCGCACACCTCATAGAAATACACATCCACCATGTTCCTTAAAGAACTGCGTTCACCGCAGTTGTACATACGGCCTCAAATACGGCCTCATACGTATGGCCTAATCAAGAAAGACTGCTCACATCGCAGTACTATTAAATTCATCAAATAGCGGTGCACTTCTTATAGAAGATGCACATTAACGATTTTCCTCAAAAGACTACGTCTCCCCTTCTCAACAAAGGCTGCTCCCCGGGAGTTGAATAATCATCGTCATCGCTACCCCTTCTTAAGGCCCAATAATAAATAGTGGTGCACATCCACAATATTCCTCAAAGGAAAGACTGTGCACACAGCAGTCTGCAGTAATATAACCTGCACAATATATATGGCCTAATCTCCTTCACAAAACTGTCTATGGCCTACAAAGTAATCTCTCTACCTCTCAGACTCTTCATAGCGCCTAATTCTAGACTAGTGGTGCACTTCTCATAGAACGTGCCCAATAACAAAATCTCTCATAAGCTGCATCCACTGCAGTCATAAATATTATAGTACATACCATCTTCAAATAATCTAACACATGGAAGAATATTCAATATAGGAAGAATATTCAAATACAGGAAGAATATTCAAATACAGGCCTGTGCAAAAAAGTCTCCACCGAGACACACATTGTGAAAAACACTATACATCTTCACCGAACACTGGTCGGGAACACACACTTAGAAAAAACACCAGGGTTGACTTCACTCCGTCAACGCCTAGAACCCCGACTGCTAGCGGTCACAAAACTCCCGCCTAAACAGTCACGGGACTTCGCTGTTTAACGCAGCTCAGTCCCTTCACGGACTAGCCGTGCGAACTATTTACAGTTCTACAATACAGAACAGCGCTCACTATCTGTACACTATGACTTCTTTCATATATTTATTAAAACAATTCACCGTTAATCAAGTCTACAAGCGATGTAACTCTTAATTTACTCTGTCCAACCCGTATACAAAGGATCACCTCCCTTTTTGACCTTAACATACTACCACCACCTCCGGAGAAAAAAAATGATTTATCATTTTTTTGACAAGAACTACATCAAAGAAAAATGAGGGGTCAGCTAAGCTTACAACCGACATAAATAGCTACCTCATACCAAACCATGTAATCAACATAACAATCCTAAGGAAGGAAGTATAAGAAGTGTAAGGAGTAAACGTATACAAATAGAATTAAGTGACACCTAGATGAAACATAGAAGCATCACAAAAGTATAAACTGCTTCAAAAGAAATGGAATGAAACGAAGAATCATCCGAAAAGAAAGAAGAAACTTCAAGAAATGAATGTATAGAATAAGTAGCAATACATCCCAATAACTATCTAAACAAACAATGTATTGTAAAACAAATACAATCATGACAGAAAATCGTATAACAAAAAGACAAAGTATATATATGTACCAAACACGAATAAAGGATATAACTACATAATGCATAATAAATAATTTAGCCAAATTACAAAACTTATACATAATTAAAATGGATTATCACAGACATCACACAAAAAAGCGCGATATGTAAAACAAAATATCACAATCTCAAAAAAAAAAAAAAAAAAAAAAATTATTAATATATTTTCTTGTTTTTTTTTTTTTAAATCTGGACATATCGACATATATATTATTACTCATAATTAACACTGAGCACACACAAATACAACACTTTCAAAAAGAAAACAAATACATTGTTCCAAAATTACAATACAAAAAAAAAAGTTTCTTAAAGCTAAGTTAAATAAAAATAGTATTTTAAATTTTTACAAGTTTCAACCTGTAATTAATAAATCAAACGTGAAATGAGCTTTAACAAAATGTAAGATATAAAAAAAAATATTCCCATCTCTAAGTAGACACAAATAAACACCTATAAAAAACCACACTATTAACATCGTACCAACTTGCAAATATAAACATAACATTATTTCTCACGAACAAGTGTTTAAGTCAGACTACTAAATTCTTCAAACAAATAATAGTATCTGCTATCTCTGACAATTCTACATATATAATTTAGTTCCAAAATAACATTTCACAACATAACAATTACTTCATATAACCTCTGTATAAGGTAATATATTAACTAAACATGGAGTCAGATACGAAAAAGAAAAACAAATTTAGTAACCAAAAAACTCTCTGAAAGCGACTAACGCATATTCATAACTAATGAGTTTGTGCTTAGGGCTGGCAATCTCATTATGTATAAAACTATCCTAACAATTCATTCATTCATAACCCTCCACTCCCAAAGGAGCATAGGCCTTCAACAAACACATGCCAAGTCCTCCTGTCACGTGCCATCATCTCAAGTTCTTTCCATGTTCTCCTCATCATTTTCACCTCTGTTTCCAACTCTCTTCTCCATGTACTTCTTGGTCTTCCTCTGCCTCTCTTGCCCTGCGGGTTCCAGAACAAGGACTGCCTTGTAATGCTATCAACAGGTTTCCTCAGTGTGTGTCTTATCCATCGCCATCATCTTCTTCTCATCTCTTGTTCCACTGGCACTTGTCTAGTTCTTGTCATCAGTTCTACGTTGGTAACCTTGTCATACCATTTTAATCCCTCTATTCTACGCAAGCACCCATTTATGAAAGTCTGTAGCTTTTTGGTTGTTGTCTTTGTTGTTCTCCATGTCTCAGAGCCATACAATAGGACTGACTTCACATTTGAGTTGAAGATTCTTATTTTCGTGTTGGATCCTATTTCTCTTGATCTCCATATATTTCCCAATGCAATGAAAGCTCCTCTTGCCTTTTGTATTCTTATTTTGATATCGCTGTCTGTCCCTCCAACTTTGTCTATATTACTGCCAAGATACGTATATGATTCTACATCTTGTATTGGTGTTTCTTCAAGTTCAACCCTATTATCATTACCTGCATTTATTCGCATTATTTTTGTCTTTTCCCTGTGTATTTTCAGACCCAATTGCTGTGACCTCTCATCGAGTGTTTTCAATTTGTCCTGCATCTGATTACGGTTATGGGACAGAAGAGCCAAGTCATCAGCAAAATCCAGATCATCCAACTGCTTAGTCAGAGTCCACTGGATTCCATTTCTGTTGTGTGTTGTCGATGATCTCATAACCCAATCTATTGCCAGCAAGAAAAGAAATGGAGACAAGAGGCATCCCTGTCGCACTCCTGTTCTTATCCCAAATGGTTCTGTAAGCTGTCCTTCATGAAGAACTCTGCATGTCATGTCTTCATATGTTTTCTTTATTAAATTAATGATCTTCAGGGGAACTCCATAATGCCTCATCAATTTCCAAAGTGATTCTCTGTCTACACTGTCAAATGCCTTTTCATAGTCCACAAATCCGATGTATAGTGGTGAATTCCATTCCAGACTTTGTTCAACTATTATTCTCAAAGTGGCTATCTGGTCTGTACATGATCTGTTTTGTCGAAAACCTGCTTGTTCATCTCTCAATTTCTTGTCTATCGACTCTTTTAATCTCTCAAGGATAATCCTGTTTAATACTTTTCCTGGCACTGATAGTAACATTATTCCTCTATAATTTGTGCACTCTTGTAAATTTCCCTTCTTAGGCAACTTAACCAGATATCCTTCCTTCCATTCTGCTGGTATCTCTTCCTTTTCCCAGACTTTACCAAGTAATTTATATAACATCTCTGTAGCCGTGTCGATATCTGCTTTGATAGCCTCTGCTGGAATGCCATCAGGTCCAGACGCTTTTCCATCTCTTAGAAGCTTTATGGCTTTCTTTATTTCTTCCTTCGTTGGTCTTTCACCGTTAATTTGTAGCTCTTCTTCTGCTGGCTGGATGTCCAGCGGGTTTTGTGGAGCTGGTCTATTGAGAAGGTCCTCAAAATATTCTGTCCACCTCTTCATTTGCTCTTGTATATTGCTGAGCAGTTTCCCATTCTTGTCTTTTATGAGACAACTTGTTTGCTTGTATTTCCCTGTTAGCTTCTTTGTGCTGCTATACAGTTCTCTCATATTTCCTTTGGCTGCAGCATCTTCTGCCTCTCTTGCCAACTCCTCAATATACTTCCTCTTGTCTCTTTTGATACTTCTTTTTACTTCTTTGTTTGCTTCTTGAGCCTTGGCTTTGGAACTTCTGGTTTTGCTTGTGTTTAACTCTGCTTTCTTGTTTTTCCTGTCTTTTATCGTATTGATGGTTTCTGTTGTTATCCATGCTTTTTGTTGTCTTTCCCTTTTCCCCAGTATTTCTTCACATGTCTCCTTCCATACCGTTTTGACCTGCTGCCAATAGTCTTCTTTATTCTCTACATCTTCCAGCTGTTGTAGCACTTGGAATTTGTTGGATACTGTGACCGCAAATTTGTCTCTTGTTTCTTGATTTCTTAGCTGTCCTACATTAAACTGTTGTCTATAATTTTGCATTGTTGCATATCTCTTGAGTTTCATTTTTATTTTGGCTATCAGAAGATGGTGATCTGATGCCACGTCTGCTCCTCTATATACCTTTACATCCTGCAATGATGATCTAAACTTCTTTATGCATATATGATCGATCTGATTTTCTGTTCTATGGTCTGGTGATATCCATGTTGCCTTGTGTATTCTCTTATGTGGAAACATGCTTCCTCCTATAGCCAGTTGATTTGAAGCACAGAAGTTTGCGAATAGTTCTCCATTTTCATTCATTACTCCTAGCCCATGTTTTCCCATGACTTCTTCAAATCCGGTGTTGACTGTACCTATCTTTGCATTCATGTCACCCATCAAAATTGTGATGTCTCTTCTTTTTACTTTATCCATAATTTCCTGTAGTTTAGTATAAAATGCTTCTTTCACAGACTCTTCTTTGTCATTAGTTGGTGCATAACATTGGATGACATTTACATGAATTTTCTTTTTAGCTATTTTGAAAGTAGCTGTTATTATTCTGGGTCCAACAGCTTCCCATTCAATGAGTGCTTTCTGTGCTTCTTTAGATAACATAAGAGCTACCCCTTCACTGTGGTGTGAAGTTTCGTCTTCATGTCATCCTAACAATTAGTCCTGCAAAATCATATCAATGTTTTGATGTATCAAACTTCACAACAAATCACATATTGTCAAACATAATATGGTCTAAGTGGAATAATCTTCTGACAAATGTATGTAGATACCAAAAATCCATAATTCCATCAACAATAAAAAATAACAATCAAAGACAAGTCACTACAAAACGATATGTTACAATTCATTACACTCATAATACATACAATGTTTATCAACAACACAATCATGTAAACAATACCATGGTGTTGAAATAGTGTATAAATATAAACATACTCAATATCTAATACATCATCATACAATGCACCATCTATACAATAGACTAATACATTATCCTTAAAAAAAAATTAAGTATAAGAAACACTGTAGCAATCTTGAATCAATTCCTAAAGAAAAAAAAAAATAGGTCAGAACTCCGGTTTCCTTGATGGTATGCTATAAACCGCACGGGATGACATCAAATAATGCTGGGTCAACATGTTGGCTGGGTTACGCTTGATTGGGCACATGGTCGAAAGATAACAAACATTTCTGTCACAGCTAAAGAAAACCAGGCACGCTGACCTTTATCGCATAGCTGCTGCTGTTTGAAAAAATACAAATGAAAATCTCCACTTTAATCAACTGTGAGATCTATTAAGGTAAACGGAAAAGTAACTACACAATTACCTAACATTTGTGGCAGTCAAAAACATCTGGTTTCTATATGATGCCATCAAGTCTTCTCACATCACATAGTATATCACACAAAAGGTTAGGAACAACCTGTCCAAAATGAAGGTCATCACAGCAGAGCTGAAATAGAGTTATGCACTCACAAAACGAGATTCTTTCTCGAAATCAGAACATAACAAACAGTTGCATTTTGTGACCTTATTACTTATTGTTACTTTGCTTACTACCAATGACTTTGGGCTTTTGTTGCGCAAAGTTAACCAGGTTATGTGTAGTAACATTTGGGGAGTTATCTGTATTGCTATTGCTATCTCCTCCATTGTGACAATTATTATACCTAGAGCTGCAGTTAGCATTGTTATGCTTAACCTGTCTCCTTCGATAGAAATATCTAGAAAATGAATCTTGTTGACTCCTAGAACAACTATTATCAGATTGGTAATCTTTAATGTATTTATCCCTACCATAATTTCTCAACTCTTCAGAATCAAAATTTTGAGATCTGTTAGACTGTGTCTGGTTTCTTAGAGAGGAAAAACTACCATTTGATGGGCTTCCTTGGTACTGTCTAACATTATGGTTATTTCTTTTACCAAAAGTGTTTTTATTTTTTTCTATGGTAATATGCTTAGTCGCAGTATCACACTGCCTATACTTGGTATGACAAGCAGTGGAACTAATCGAATCCTTATGGTTACTAACATAATGTGTGTTATCTTTATTACCAGAACTGGATGTTAGACATGAAGTATCTTTGCTGGTCTGACGCCAAGAGTCAGTAATCTTAGACGCAGCATCTTCCGTACGTGGGAAATTGTATTTGCCACGCAGCGATTTACGTCTATCATGTTTGATTTTCGTCTGAGCAAAGAGTGTATAGGGCTGACTCTTTGCTTGTTTCACTCGTTGATAAACAGCCTTCTATCTACCATTGTCAACATTGACAGTAGACAACCCCTTGATGCCTAAAATAACATCCACTAAACCATCCACTCTTCTCCTAAGTTCAGTAATTTCAGCAATATTAAGAGAAATCTCTTGGTTTCGTTTTTTATTCAAGTTATCACATGTCATAACTTTACATCTCTCTTCTGTAAGTAACTTCTCAATCTTAACCATTTTCTTTCTCTGCACTGTTAACTCTTCTAACCTATGCTTATCATCCTTTTCCTTATTTGCCTTCAACTTTGTTAAGTTCATCTGAAGTTCCTCAGTGTCACTATCATGACTATCTACAAGCTCATCTATCTTCTCCGGAATTATAGTATTCTTCTCTTCAAGTTTACCAAAACATACATCATGTAGCATCTCTATGTATAATTTTTCTCGTTCATTGGTCTCCACTTTCAATTTGTTATATCTGTCTTTCTTTTCTTGGATCTCTTGAGTAAGATTTCTAACTACCCGTTGCTTATCTTTTATCTGGACTTCCAAGTCCTTGACTTTACTGCATTCAGAGTCTAATGATGTTTTCACACTAGAAAGCTCCAAGTTTGATTTATGCAAATCACTTGTGAGTTTAGACACTGTTTCTTGAAGTTTATTCTTGTCCACTATATCCTGCAAAAAAAACTCTCTTTCCTGAAGCGCACTCTGTTTGATTACTTTTATTCGCTCCTTCTCTTCTAACTCCTTTTTGTTATCATCCTGCATGTTATTGCAGATTATATTGTGCAAAACCTCATGCATAAAATTGTGTCTAGCCTCAGTATAATTGTACATTATCGGACGTAGGCATTCTAACAACCTTGCCAAATCTCTAGCCAAGATAACTTGAGGAGCTGACTGACAGTTATCGTCAGTAAAATAATTTAAAGCTGCTACCACATTAAACAAAAAACCATCCAGCACGTATCTGTCGAGTGCTGGGCCTTGTAATTCCTCAAAATATTCTCCGTGTTCAGCTAAATACCCCATTATAGGCCTCATGTCCTCAGGATCCAACTCATCATTCATATCAGGATCCATTGTGATTCAAACACTGAGTGTACTAAATTTATAGACCACTTATAATTCTAATAAGATTATGTCACGTAGCCATCAATCAATTATGCAATAAATCTCACAATACAACACTATCAACATGAAGTACTCAATAGAACAAATAATAATAACCGGAAGACCTGACAACTTACATAGAGAGACACAGTTTTCCACGACAAAAACCACTTATCTTGTAAATAGAAAACAGTCCCTTCTTTTCCCGCTACAACTGATGGACATCAAATGACACAGCATAAGCAGACTCCCATGTTGAAAAGCGCAGGCATAAGCACTGGACTCGTCGTCACCTCTGGTACTTGACTCGTCAACTGTTACCTCTGGTAATTGACACAGCATGAAATAGGAAACTTGACTGCTGCAAATATGTCATAGGAAGCATGTATACATTAGACACATCACCGTGTCACCGATTACCGCTCACGGGCGACACCAAACTGTCTGTGAGCAATGCAGGTGTCAATAAGGCTTGAAATGTTTTACTGCCGACTCATTTAGGCTGGAAATAAGCACCGTTGTCATAGATGAATGTTATAATCATCTGTTCCTAACTTATATTAGTCCACTCATTGCTACTGTCATATGAAGACTAGCCCGTAGGCATATAAGACGGCCAACACAGTTAAAGTTGAACTTGGTTCTAAATCGAAGCCCCGCCCACACAGGCAGATGATAAATAGGTCAAGATTTCTTAGTAGTAAGGCCACTATGTATCATGACGCGAACGTTGTAGGTTTATGATCCAAAAATGACTGGAAACCACCACTGATAGTAACTGATTATATATAATAACGGAACTGGTTTTACTTATAAGTTTTTAAGCCACTTAATGATATGGTTCAAATGATATGTTAACGCCATTGTGTCATTCAGTGACAAAGGCGTAAATGTGTTCTCCTTAAAAAGGCCACGCCCACCCAGGGCTATTTGTAAATATGTCACTACTGTTACTATGCCTATGAGAGAACTTCTTAGTACCTACGCCACACACAGAGCTATAATGAATATGGTATTACTGTCACTGCCTAGACTGTTCAAAGTAGGTGTGTACTGGTGCATTCATCCATCACAGTGACACACATAGGATTCATGTATCGTTGAACGATGAGTAACGTTTAAAGAACAGTTTATTTACGTTACAACACAGACGAAATACAGCATATAGTACATAGCATCAAGTAAAGGTATTCATGAAGCTCCAAGACTCCACAGAGCTCAATCACAGCGCCTAGTGGCGCACACCTCATAGAAATACACATCCACCATGTTCCTTAAAGAACTGCGTTCACCGCAGTTGTACATACGGCCTCATACGTATGGCCTAATCAAGAAAGACTGCTCACATCGCAGTACTATTAAATTCATCAAATAGCGGTGCACTTCTTATAGAAGATGCACATTAACGATTTTCCTCAAAAGACTACGTCTCCCCTTCTCAATAAAGGCTGCTCCCCGGGAGTTGAATAATCATCGTCATCGCTACCCCTTCTTAAGGCCCAATAATAAATAGTTGTGCACATCCACAATATTCCTCAAAGGAAAGACTGTGCACACAGCAGTCTGCAGTAATATAACCTGCATAATATATATTACCAAATCTCCTTCACAAAACTGTCTGTGGCCTACAAAGTAATCTCTCTACCTCTCAGACTCTTCATAGCGCCTAATTCTAGACTAGTGGTGCACTTCTCATAGAACGTGCCCAATAAAAAAATCTCTCATAAGCAGTCTCACTGCAGTCATAAATATTATAGTAAATACCATCTTCAAATAATCTAACACATGGAAGAATATTCAATATAGGAAGAATATTCAAATACAGGAAGAATATTCAAATACAGGCCTGTGCAAAAAAGTCTCCACCGAGACACACATTGTGAAAAACACTATACATCTTCACCGAACACTGGTCGGGAACACACACTTAGAAAAAACACCAGGGTTGACTTCACTCCGTCAACGCCTAGAACCCCGACTGCTAGCGGTCACAAAACTCCCGCCTAAACAGTCACGGGACTTCGCTGTTTAACGCAGCTCAGTCCCTTCACGGACTAGCCGTGCGAACTATTTACAGTTCTACAATACAGAACAGCGCTCACGACGCTATCTGTACACTATGACTTCTTTCATATATTTATTTAAACAATTCACCGTTAATCAAGTCTACAAGCGATGTAACTCTTAATTTACTCTGACCAACCCGTATACAAAGGATCACCTCCCTTTTTGACCTTAACAACCATCTGTTCATACAACGACGTAATTCTTACCATCTGTTCATACAACGACAGAATTTTTACCATCTGTTCATACAACGACATAATTTTTACCATCTATTCATAGAACGACAGAATCCTCACTATCTGCTCATACAATGACATACTTCTTACCATCTATTTATTACAGCAACATAATTATTACCAACTATTCTTTACAACGACATAATTCTTACCATCTTTACATTACAACAATATAATTCTTTCCATGCATTCATTACAACAGCATCATTCTTAACATCTTTTCATTACAGCGACAAAATTCTTACCATCTATTCATTAAAAAGGATACAATTCTTACTATCTGTTAATTACAGCGACACAGATGTTACCAACTATTCATTAAAACGATACAACTCTTACCATCTGTTCATAATGATGACAGACCATGTCAAAGGGAGGTCTATAACAAATGGCAGGAACCCGTTGATACATGGAATGCTGGTTATCTCACTCACTCGCCATAACAGACAAAAATACACAGCGGATGATATAGTGCTGTGAAGGGAAATAACTGTTTAATGTTTCAACTATTTTTATCGAATTTAATGCACAAGTTATTTTGAACGTAATGTAGGAGTTAAATAACATGAAAGGTAAATTCATATCCATCATTCAAAAGAAACATATTTTAAGGCAATATTTGGAGACAATAGTGGTTAATTTGAATTGCTACAAGGTGTCCGGTGGTCGGGAATTGATTACAATGCAATTTTAATTGTTGTTTCCCTTAGTTTTATATCTTTCGGGATTTGTTCATGACAGTTGAGATTCTTGTCGTGCTATCGGTGAATCCTTACCATCACTGTCATGTAAAATGTTTTTGGTCTACCCCTGTTATGAAGCGCCATGGGGAGATACAGTTTTCGTTCTTGAGCCAAGCGTGCTGCACTGGCTGATGTGAACCCGTGTTGTAGGATTTCTGTAATACTGCTAAAAGTCAGATCTACTATTCTCATAAGATGGCATAACCACTGCATTTTCTTGACCCTCTATATATTCGATGTAGGATGTAATTCCTACAATTTTTCTGATGTAGTTATTTCTGTTAGTTTTTTACCCTGGTAGTATTAATGGCTGTTTTTTTTTCTTTTTTCAAATATTTTATTTCACACGATGTGATTTTTGTACCCAAGTTGTTGTAATATTTTCAAGAGCTCTTCTCTGACCACGTGTCCAATGAGGGCCCACGGCCTTCTTGCTATATTTTCGAAAGTATTTCTTTGCTAATTATGTCTTCTCTAGCCTTGTTCCTGATTTGTCTTAGCCACTCGTAGTATTCTTCAGGGGGGAAAACAATCTCTATTGTCATCGATGTGTTTTTTTCTTTTCATTTGTTGGCCCAGTCAGGGAAGGTTAATAAACCAGCTAAAAAAACCTATTGAGGTCACAGACATGTAAAAACACAGGTAGTTCCATAGCCTATACTGCCGTAAGGGAGTGATGTGTTAGAGACTTCACCACACTAAGTCCAGCATCGAGAGGTGGGGGTGACCTGTTCCCTTTCCTTCCTTAACTCAAAGTCAGGTACCCATTTACAGCTGGGTAGACTGGAGCGTGTCGGTACCGTGATTTTGAACCCAGCACCTTTGCCGCGAGAGACCAGCGCTCTAACCACCCTGCCAATCGGACGCTCCAACCACCCTGCCAATCGAACGCTCCAACCACCCTGTCAATAGAACGCTCCAACCACCCTGTCAATAGAACGCTCCAACCACCCTGTCAATAGAATGCTCCAACCACCCTGTCAATCGAACGCTCCACAGAGATGTGGTTTTACATTTTTTTGTTTTTAAGTGTTCAGAATACCAGGGACAAATAAGAAGAGTAATGAGGATGTGATGAAAGAAGCCAATGTGCAATGGAACTTTATTATTCACATTAGAAGGAAACACTCCACGTTCTTCGGACGTCATATGAGAAGAAGAAAGCAAAAAACTGTGACAAAAGGAAAGATTGGAGAGAAAAGGTGATAGAGTGCGACGAAGAGAGAAGATGCTGGGCAGTCTGGCATCATGGCATGGACAGATGTTAACATTAGAATTGAAAAACAGCACCTGGGGATAGTAAGTTGCGGAGAGACTAAAACCTTACACCAGCTGGTAACAATACCCAGGGTTAACTTCTATGCAATGAGATATGTTTAATGTAACAATTCAGCAATTAGTTTTTTTTAAGTTTCTTTCACCTTATAATAAACATAATACGCACGCGCGCACACAAACACACTCGCATATATATATATATATATATATATATATATATATATATATATATATATATATATATATATATATATATATATATATATATATATATATATATATATATATATATATATATATATATATATATATATGAGAAAGTAACCAGCTAAAATATGACGCGGGAGGGAAATTATGTTGGGATCTTTCTGCTGTTATGCCCTGATGACGGCACTAACCCCTTTTTGATCATTTCACTTCAACTTCACTGGATCTTTGTAATGAAATGTATCATGGCTTATGGTCACTAGTCAGTGAGCCTTGAAAAAAAATGAGAGGTCAGGATTTTTTTTTTAATGGGTGTTGTTATATCTTTCACCGTGCAATGAGCGCAATTGTCGTATTATCTCGAAATGACACCATAAAAAGTGTGCAAGGAATGCGCATCGTTCTAATGAGTGTTCATTTTGTTGTTCACAGTGCAATGCGCACATTTTCCGTGTTTTCCCGAAAAGGTGACGTGACTTTTTCATTGTTCGTTACAAGACATTTCAGTTAAACACTTCGTAATATGGGGATATATATATATATATATATATATGTATATATATATATATATATATATATATATATATATATATATATATATATATATATATATATATATATATATATATATATATATATATATATACGAGGCGTGTTCAAATGAAACCCGTCCCTGTGGCTTTATAACAAATATATGTAAGGTACATCAGCAGGAGTAGTAGAATTAAATACAGCAATTGTTATGAAGCAAGTACTCACTGGGGTTCTTTAGAAATAGTCACCATAGGCATTCAGACACGCATCCCACTGCTTGGGTAGACGGCGGATGCCGTCCGAGAAAAATGACTTTGGTTGCTTATTGAACCATTTGGTCACCGAGGCCCTGACGTCTGCATCGGAGTCGAATCGTTGTCCCTTTCGAGATTTTTTTAAGGGTCCGAACAAATGAAAGTCACATGGTGACAGATCCGGGCTGTAGGCTGGGTGTGGCAGAACTTCCCACCTTTTCCTTGCTAACGCTTCCTGCACAAAGTTCGCAACACGTGGACGAGCATTGTCGTGCAACAGAATCACACCACGCGAAAGCATGCCGGGTCGTTTATTCTTGATGGCTGTATGCAGGTTGTCTAGTGTGTCTTTGTAGCGGATAGCACTGATGTTCACGCCAGGCCCTTTAAAGTCTACCAATAGACCTTCTGCTGTTAGGAACTGAATCACCGCTCGCTGATCGACCTTGGACGGATTCCTTATCACACCGGCCATTATTTTAACGGTCTGCAGCACAACCGATGAATACTAGGAGAATGAACACTTACACACTTGTACATTCGTATGTGCTTATTACGTCAGATGTGACATCATCATGCTCCTCCTACGAATGTCCACTTGGCACAGCACGGTCAACTTTCATTTGAACACGCCTCGTATATATATATATATATATATATATATATATATATATATATATATATATATATATATATATATATATATATATATATATATATATATATATATATATATATACAAGGGGATTGACAAAAGTCTTGGGCCTGACCATGAAGGACATGTCACAGAGAGCTGAAATTTTGTATAGTGTTTATTCCTTTTCAATATAGCCACCATCTGAACTGACACACTTTTGCCATCTCTGCTTGACCTTGAAAAGACCTTGGGAGTAGAACACCCTATTTTTCAAACTAAACCAGTCATCGCATGCCAGTATAACCTCTTCATCGGTGTCAAAATGATTTCTTTTTAGCGGTTTTTTTAAGATTTGGGAATAGAAAAAAGTCTGATGGAGCCAAATCTGGAGAATATGGTGGGTGTGAAAGAATTTCAATATTCAAATCGTTGGCTACTAGCTGCACAAGCCGTGCTTTGTGAGAGGGCGCGTTGTCTTGAAGCAAAGGAAGATTTTGAGTGCGCGTTATCCCTCGTTTCCTGGTCACAACATTTCTTAGTTTTGTGAGAAGATCTGCATAGTACTGTCCATTAACTGTGTTTCCACGAGGCAGATAATCTTTCAAAAGGACACCTTTGCCGTCCCAAAAAACAGTCACCATCACTTTTCCTGCAGATTTCTGTGCCCTCGGCTTGACAGGTGTTGGGGAGCTCGGTGTTTTCCAATGCATGCTGGCAATTTTGGATTCGGGGTCATAATGGTGTACCCAAGTCTCATCTAATGTCACCATGGTCTCCAAAAAAATTTTTGACTGCCCCTTTTTGAGCAACTGTTGACAGCAATTTACCCTCGTTTGCTTCTGTTCACGTGTCAACAGTCGCGGAACCCAGCGTGCATACACTTTTCTCATGTTCAGTCTGTTGTGTAAAATTCTATAAACTGTTCTTTCATTTAGTTTTACTCTACTAGCTATCTCCCCAATTGTCATTTTTCGATCCTGGTCAATGATTTTCTTCACTCTTGTTGCATTTTCATCGTTGCACTCTGAGGCTGGTCTACCAGATCTTGGCAGATCAGCAACATTTGAGCGGCCGAACTTAAACTGTTGACACCAGTTTTTTTAACCGAAGTATATGAAGGACAAGAATCACGAAACACTGGTTCCATCTCCCTGTGTATTTCTGTAGGTGTTTTTCCCTGAAACATCAGAAATTTTATCACAGCTCTGGCCTCCTTCTTTTCCATTGTTTTGTCAAATCTTTGGAGCAGCAGATCCGGTCAATAGGGTACATTGCGCCGTGCACCGTAGCGGGAAAACCCATTAAAGAAACAAACGCGTAAATATGATGACCTTTAAATGTGCCAAGTTTCATCTTCCTCCTGTGACTCCTTCATGGTCAGGCCCAAGACTTATGTCAATCCCCTTGTGTATATATATATATATATATATATATATATATATATATATATATATATATATATATATATATATATATATATATATATATATATATATATATATATATATGTGTGTGTTTTCTTTTTCAATTCAGAAATGGTATCGGAATGAGTTTTACAAGTTAACAATATACAAGTGTTAAGGATAGATTTGGGGTAAGATGTTGTAGCATGTTACTACACGCTAACACATGTCCATTTTATTTGAGGAATTGTATTCGCCTGTAGACAAACTACTTTTTGCACGAAGCGTTCACCCTGGTGAGCGACAGCCACTATAGTGCGTTTCACAATGTTTGCTGCTGTTTAAGATTCAATATCTCTGCAACCACTTGATCGTAATTGTTGCATCTTTGCATATGACCTAATGATCGCTATGTCCCGAGGGGGACATTTTTTTCCTCGTTAACAAACTTATGGTTTTAAATTTTCTTTATTTAAAGTATACAAAATCGACCACCTCCTAGTCCAACCGTGTACTGACAGGGCTTACCCCTTCATATTTGTGAGCTATTTCGATTTAACATCTTGAACGTATTTCACGTGATTTTCCCCGTGTTTCAGCTCACTTCCGCACTGTTTTGAACATTACATTGATCCTTCCGGTGTGTTCAGTTACCGTTCTACTGATTGTGTATTTCAGTGCATAGGCGTATCTTGCGGTATTCTAGGTCTGTAATACAATGGGTATGAAAGTCAAGTTCCTTACACTGCATACAATGGCAGTGAAGATGTATAAACTTGTATTTCTGCAGAGAAGCTAAGTGTGGTAAACTGTATCGAAGGAATTAGCCGTTGCAAGAAAAGAACACTACCTGCAACATTGAATTTTATAAAAACTTTGGGATATTGAAAATATAAGACCACATGCAAAAAATCTTGTTTATCAGTGCAAGGAATATGGAGATATTTGAAGTCAATCGTCGACCGATCTTTTTGAAACGCACTATAGTGACGTACTTCGTCACGTGTCATGGGTTCGAATTGTTAATTATTTTGGGCCTTTCTTATTCGTTCACTGGTTTGAAGTGGACGTGATTTCTTCTAAGCTACAGGATTTTTATGGAGAGTGTGTTTCTTCTAACTGTGGCATTTAATGTATTTTTTCAAAGGTCGCCACCTTGTTAAAAACGTTCCAGATGGGGAAGGAAACTTATTGAGAAGTCTTGCACAACCACTTTTGATATTTTTCGTAAGGAGTATCTCAAAGATATTGAGGTAACTGAGTTTAGGTCGCCATAATCAGTTTGTTCCGCCACATTACTTGGGTATCGGGAATATTGCCCTACGGCCAGGATTGATAACAGATTTAAAGATATCTCTCTATATATTTACTTTACTATTAACAATGGAGATGAAGAAGGCCTATTGATTGAGGCTCGTTATTGACTGACGTAACTGGTTATCACATTTATCTGTTTTCCTGCCATATACTATGCCAATTTTTATATCTTGATGGATGTCTCCTTGTGATGAATGTACAATAAATGTCAACCATGTCTTCCCGTGGACCTGTTCACCTGCCGGCTTTTGTTGTATATGCTGACGCATAATGTCCTGTATGAAAACCTGCAATCATTCGCGTATCCTGCATGATCCTCTATATTTATTCCAGTCGTAACAACAAGCAACATGGCTGTTTCGGATTTACTCTTCCTCAGTCACGGTCACAAACATTAAAGAAAACAACAAAAATGGAAACATTAAAGAAATAACAACAAAAACATGGAAAAATCAAACAAGAGTTATTTATAACTATAAAATATGTAAACTATTAACGCGCACCACGTGTTTAGACATGAATCCGGGATAAAATAAGTGTAAACCTATGCTGGCATTGGAGCCATCGTAAATCTGGAACCTTGTGTAGATAATGAGTTATCGTCCACTTGGCCATCAAATGTTCTATGTATATTCGTCGTTACTGGATGGTGTAGAAACACGGACAATGAACAAGCAGTTACAAGAAAGAATGAAGGGCCTTGAGATGTGGATATACGAATGAAAAAGAGATCCAAAGAGGTATGTAAAAATTACAAGAGAATTTAACGTGCATGTTGTTTAATGAAGACCATGATTGCAAGGCCACGTGATTGGTCCAGGAGTCATTTCAGGGTGAGCCATCTTTCAGAGTGTTATAAGTGGGAAGATCCGGGACGGTATAAGCCGAGTTTTTTCAAGGTTAAGAATTGGCACGGTGACCTTCCTCCTCCCTGAAACCCCACTCCGCTTCATTATAAAAGTAACATAACATCCTATGCTGGCATTTAGATAGGAGCCATCGTAAAGATAGACTCAGACATGGACAAAGTCAGACAGATGAAAATAATTTATGATAAGACAGACAGATAGACAATGTATTAAAGGATAGATAGATAATGATAGTGCAAATGTTTAAATAATTAGATGATAGATGAATGATAGATAGAGGCAAATTAAAATTGAGCCATCAAATGTTATATGTATATTCGTCTTCTCTCTGTTACTGATCGCTTTCAATAGCAAAACATGTTTTTAGCATTATTTAAGTAGAAAACGGAAAATGAAACAAAAATTAATACCTTAAAAAAAAAAAAACAAGCAGTTTCACAAGAAAGAATGAAAGGGGCCTTGAGGGATGTGGACTATACAGAAGAATGGAGCAATGTAAAAGATACTGAGAGAACAAAATCCACCCTATGCTCCTTCGGGAGGTAATAAAAAGAGGTCATAGAAAAGCATCTTTTAGAAATTACAACTTAAGAGAATTTAATGAAAAAAAGCATGAGATCAAAAGAAGGGTGGCATAAAACAGTATTTTGGGGATATATAAAAAAAATTTGAACATAACACCTTAAAAGATGAGCAGAGTAAGCCATAAAATTCTAGCCTCGGCTTGGGTAAATCTAACTGGTTTAACGCGCTGACTACGATTTTTTCATTGAATTTGAAAAGAAGATACGTGGAGCATTGATGAGATTTGTGAGCGAATTTAAGAAATAGGCGCTTTCTTGGGAGTATCCCTATTTTAAACTCATAGTTATATAGATCGTGTTTTGGTGTTTATCAGAGACTGCACGAAGTGAATGAAGCCATTTTGTGTTTGGTTATGGAACAAACCATCCCAGCGCAATATCTAGGTATGTTTGTATGGGGAGAAAACATATTCCTTGATAAAAGTGTTTGATTTTTGGCTAATTGGTAAAACATCAAGAAGATTAGGGAACATTAGGAATGTCTTTACGAGTGATGTTGCCAATTTCAGGGTAGTTTTTGTCTGGTTGATATTAACATACAGTGGTTTTAACTATATTCTATTTGCATTCGATTCTCGTTGCTCCATTAACATCAAAAGAGTTCTAGTGCAGTGCAACTTTTGTCACAGGAAACAGTGAATCGTCACAGGATTGAATGTTTGAATGTGGCAGAGGAGATCATTAATGTATACAGAGAGGGCCGAGATGAGCCCTTATCGACTACAGTTGGTATAAAGAATCATTGTAAAGACAACGAAGGAATGATAACTTCACCCAGTTTATGAGTAC
Source organism: Oreohelix idahoensis (assembly GCA_024509875.1). Taxonomy (NCBI): domain Eukaryota; kingdom Metazoa; phylum Mollusca; class Gastropoda; order Stylommatophora; family Oreohelicidae; genus Oreohelix; species Oreohelix idahoensis. The sequence continues at coordinate 413,050 of JAMPIV010005426.1, read as the reverse complement.
TTTCATTGTTTCTAATTTTCTAATAAAATAGTGTGCATTCTATCATATCGAATGGATTGACAAAGATTGCTCCACATAATATCGAATGTTTAAGAGCCACATCTGTGTGACATGAAGTTTTTGTAGTTTTTTGGTCATAAACCCCGACTCGACTTAATAATTATTATGTGTGTCATCAACAGGTCATTATTAGCTGGTGTATGTTTTGGGGAACACCGATATCGTAAGTGGGAAGATAACATCAAGAGATGGACAGGAAATAGTCGTTCAGTGTTATAAGTGGGAAGATAACATCAAGAGATGGACAGGAAAGAGTCTTTCATGGTGTTATAAGTGGGAAGATAACATCAATAAATGGACAGGAAAGAGTCTTTCAGAGTTTTTTATAAGTGGGAAGTCTAACATCAAGAGATGGACAGGAAAGAGTCTATCTACTTTGTGTTATAAGTGGGAAGATAACATCAAGAGATATACAGGTAAAAGAGTCTATTTGTCTTTTTAGAATTTCTTTAGTGTTATAAGTGGGAGGAAGTTGGTAAACATCGCGAAAGGCGCAATTTTCGCAAATCATTTAAAACATCAAGAAATGGACAGGAAAGAGTCTTTCAGAGTTTTATAAGTGGGAAGATAACATCAAGAGATGGACAGGAAAGAGTCTATCAGGGTGTTATAAGTGGGAAGATAACATCAAGAGATGGACAGGAAAGAGTCTATCGGGGTGTTATAAGTGGAAAGATAACATCAAGAGATGGACAGGAAAGAGTCTTTCAGAGTGTTATAAGTGGGAAGATAACATCAAGAGATGTACAGGAAAGAGTCTATCAGGGTGTTATAAGTGGGAAGATAACATCAAGAGATGGACAGGAAAGAGTCTATCGGGGTGTTATAAGTGGAAAGATAACATCAAGAGATGGACAGGAAAGAGTCTTTCAGAGTGTTATAAGTGGGAAGATAACATCAAGAGATGGACAGGAAAGAGTCTTTCAGGGTGTTATAAGTGGGAAGATAACATCAAGAGATGCACAGGAAAGAGTCTTTCAGAGTGTTATAAGTGGGAAGATAACATCAAGAGATGGACAGGAAAGAGTCTTTCAGGGTGTTATAAGTGGGAAGATAACATCAAGAGATGGACAGGAAAGAGTCTTTCAGAGTGTTATAAGTGGGGAGATAACATCAAAAGATGGACAGTAAAGAGTCTTTCAGAGTGTTATAAGTGGGAAGATAACATCAAGAGATGGACAGGAAAGAGTCTATCAGTGTTATAAGTGGGAAGATAACATCAAGAGATGGACAGGAAAGAGTCTTTCAGAGTGCACCACAAAGACAAGGCAGAGATCAGTTGCAGCGGACATTAGATGTGGAGATGATTGCCGACGATGATGACGATGACGATGATGATGATGATGACGATGACGATGATGACGATGATGATGACGACGATGATGATGATGACGATGATGACGACGATTATGATGATGACGATGATGACGATGATGATGATGACATAATGACGATGATGATGATGAGGATGACGATGATGATGACGACGATGATGATGACGAGGATGATGACAATGATGATGATGATGATGACGATGATGATGACGATGATGATGATAAGCAACTACTTCAGAATCAATGACTAGCCGTCAGCGATATGGGAAATATTGGGAGGTAGGAAAACAATCTTAAAAGAAACAATACTGAATAATAATAGGGTCAGTACTAGCAACTAGTAGTAGCAAAAGTACGAACGAACGAACGTACGAACTTAATTTTAAATGTGTTCAGAATGGGGCACGCATGCCGCCCGTCTACCATTATGTCCGTCCGCCCTTTCTCTCTCATCTTGTATACTGATTTCTTTAATAGTATAATGTTTAGTAATAAATAGTAGTAGTACAGTGGTATAACTTGTAAGGTTATTAACATTTGTAGCAGTACTGTTAGTGGTGAAACTAGTGTTTGTCGTTGTGGCTACAGTTGTAATTGCAGCATTATTAGTAGTTGCGATCTTACTAGTAATAGTAGTAGAAGTAGTCGTAGTAGTAATAGTAGTAGTAATAGTAGTAATAGTAGTAATAGTAGTAGTAGTAGTATTAGTAGTAGTAATGATAGGTAGTAGTAGTAGTAGTAGTAGTAGTAGCAGTAAAACAGTAGAACTGTTACTTGTAGTGGCTATCGTAGCAATAGGGACTGCTGCTGCTGCTTCTCCTCCTACTACTACTACAAATTACTTCAAGTATTATTACTACTACTACTTCTAATGCTTCTATTGTTAATATTACTACTACTAATACAGCGTTAACGGGACAGTGGCCAAAACAAGAACAATAATAGACCAGAGACAGGTTGGACAAATTAAATTCTAAAATGAACAAGCAATACATTTTATTTGTAGCAACCCATCATCACATGATCATCATCGTCGTCGTCGCAGTAGTAGTAGTAGTAGTAGTAGTAGTAGTAGTAGTAGTAGTAGTAGTAGTAGTAGTAGTAGTAGTAGTAGTAGTAGTAGTAGTAGTAGTAGTAGTAGTAGTAGTAGTAGTAGTAGCAGACACAGCAGTTGTGGTAATAACAAATCAATTAGCCAATATCCTTTAGCTCTACGGGGAGCATAGACGTGGACCATAAACACGCCAAATCCTCCTGCCGCGTGCCATCCGCTCAAGTTCTGTCCTTTTCATTGTCAAATGTGTCTCCAGTTCTCTTCTCAATGTCTTCTTCTTCTTGTTCTTCGTTCGCCCTCAGACTTCAACACTAATAACTCTAATAAAGGCAGTAGTCAGCTCAAGGTTCCTGACATCTGCAAACAGTTTTTCGTGGAGAGAAGTGGGTTTTTACTTTTTTTTTTACTCCATTCATTGCTGTAAGTTGAGCAGGACTGGAGCAGACGTTCGGCTGTCATGGGGTTGGTGCCACAGGAGCAGAGATCTGTTGGACCAATCCTGTACTTGTGATACAGATGGTACCTCAACCTACTGTGACCAGTACGTAAGCGGAAAATGATGACCTGACCTTGCTAAATTGTTGTCTTGTTGCTAGTCTGTCCGTGCACCTGTACTCTAGCTGTTCTATTTGTTATATAGTGACTGATCCAGTTGTATATTTTCCCCACAGGCTCCATATTTAAGCATTTTAACTCTGAGCCCTACTTTCCAGACTTTATCAAATGCTTTCTCCATGTCTACTCAAACTGCCAATGTATGTCTTCCCTCCTGGAAAGAATCTTCTCCACGTGATTTTAGGTTTACTTCGCCTCTCTTATCCTCGGAGTTTAAGAACAAGGTCTACCTTGTAATGCTATCAATAGATTTTTTTCAATGTGTGTCAGATCCAACTTCAGTTTTCTTCTCATCTCTTGTTCCACTGGCACTTGTCTGGTTCTTGTCATCAGTTCCACATTGGTGACCTTGTCAAACCAATTTAATCTGTCTATTTTATGCAAGCACCCATTTATGAACTCTCTAGGTTTTTGGTTGTTGTTGTTGTTTTTTTTTTCCTTCTCCCAGATCCATACAATGCGACTGACTTGGCATTTGGGTTGAAGACTCTTATCTTTCTGTTGGACTTGGCTTCTGTTTATCTCGATATATTTCCCAATGAAATGAAAGCCCCTCTTGCTTTTTGTATTCTTATTTTGATATCACTGTCTGTACCGCCAACTATATCTATATTGCTGCCAAGATATGTGCATACACAGAGCTTCAGTTCTTCGTCAATGGGGCAAAAACGGAAACAAATGAGTGAACACTTAAACAGAGATCACGAAGAAAACAAACACATCCACATATGTTCTTACAAAAAGGTAGCTATCAGCGGCAAGCATATTCCTCCAGAAAGTAGCGCTAACCATCTCCATTGTAAGGTAATCAACGTTTCCAGTGAAAGCAAAATGGCGCCGAGCGTCCAGAAACACGAACACATGCAGACATCTCGCCAGTCAGGACCGAAGAATTCGACGACAGTGACAAAACTAATCACAAGTGTGGCACCTGAGTAAAATTGAAAATGTTAATCTTGTTATCTTTGTATACATTGACATTATCTTTTCTGACAATTCTGCTACGCGTCGTGGGGGAAATAAAGGCGTTCCGTAGCAGGAGCGTGTCTAAAATCTTATTCTTCTATCAGTTTTTTAATTGCCTAGTTCGTGCCTTATTTTCTTGTGCGTTTTATCTTTGGTCAGTTCTTGATACAGACAGGAAATGATGCTGACTAACTGCTGTAAAACTGCAAAATAATGGGAAAAAAAACCAAACAACAGCACAAAAAGTAATGTGAGAGTTCAACTCCAAGATAATTATCACAATTATTTTCATTTGCGCTCCTAACAAAGCACGAGGCTACAACTGTAGCTGGTCCCCTTTTCAGGAAGCATGCACAAAGCATTTACATGCTCTTTCAGCGGTGAATTTTTTGTTGCAATTTGTTTTGCACGATGAGGTTGTCAGACCCAATCATAACCTAATGTAAGTCGCCTTCTACGACATGCTTGAGGGTTCAGTAGCCCTATTCTTTCCTTGTCCCTGCAGAGATCCCCCCACCCTCCCCCTCCCCCGGGAGCTACACGGGGTTTTAATTAAACAAAGCAGCAGTTTATTTACGGATTCATGTGACTGAAATCATGCTGCTATTGGTTGGTTTTCTTGTTTGATTTCTTGTTTTTTTTTCTTTCTTAGGTTCTGTTTTAAATTTTCTATAGCTGACAAATTCGCAGAGAATCTAAACAGTACTTTACGTTAATATTTGAAGTTTGTTTTTTAATAATTAGTTTCTATAACTTTCTTTTTTGCTTGGCAGTGATGACCTGGTGACTGAAAAGTTTTAATTTTTTAATTTAATGATTCCTCTATAAAAGTATAGCTGATTTAATAGTATGGCGCCCTCTCTGACAAATTCTGCACCCCATGAGAAACGACTAAATAAGAAGTAATAAAAGTTATCTTTATGTTTGACTTAAATTTTAACGTTTGTAATTTATGATATAAGTCGTATTAATGTGCATTGAGTCGCAAAATATTTTCCTTTAAACAATTTAATGTAACTGTTAATTTTTTCTTCTGAAACCCCCTTTACGATCCCTGTGGAGCCCAAGGCTTCTACTAGATCTCTCAAAGTCTTTAAGTCTTGGGCAATTTGATCCTGTTCTTTCCGTGTTTGTTCAGGCCAAATAATTAACCATAGTTCCCTTTGCCAAGTAGTCTGAATATGTCTATAATTACTTCACCATCGTGTGCTGTATTAGTAATATTAATTATTACAAACCTTGCAGACCCGAGTGGTACAATTCCATTTATGATGGTTTGGCCATATCTGCAGAATAGGAGAAGATTGGCTTTCCCGACAAATTTGAAAAACCAAGATCCAGGGATCCTGACCTCCAAAACGACCCAGAATTCCATGGGAGGACAACATCAGACAATCCCGGAAGGACCGAGGATTGGACTGCAACCAGGCCAAAAAGAAGACGGCCAATAGGAATAGCATGGCGCTCTCTCTCTGGCCAATCCCTACACCCCCAAGGTAGAAGAGGAACGACTAAGTAAGTTATTAAAAACTCACTTACGCCCTTACGATTAATATAGGTTATTACTTGCCCATTAACGTTCGTATGAGGCAACACATTAGTTCACACAAATCACGTCTTACGTTTTTTTTTAAAGCGTTACGCTTTTGTTTGCGAATTCAGTATGAATGCTATTTGCCGATTATTTCCTCAGTATCTTTGTCTTTGACCCCGTGTAGTTCCTGGCCGGGTCTCTGAAGATGCAAAGAAAGAATAAGACTACTGTACACTCAGACATGTCGTACAAGGCTGCTGATATGAGGTTATGTATGGGACTGGCAACCTCATCATGTAAAACATAGCAACAGAAACCACCACTGTAAAAACATGAGAATACTTAGTGCAGGCTTCCTGGTAGTTGTGACTCCATGCTCTGTAAGGAGGGCAAAGGAAAATGATGATGATGACGATCTTTTTCTTTCTTTGTCAAGTCCAAATGCCATTGTCTCTGATCCAGTATTCTTATTTTGTCTTGTATCTGTTTTCGTTTTTTTTTTTTTTGAAACAATAGCATAGACCAAACAGACGTGCTGTTTTGTCAGTCAAATTAATACTACATATGATGTTGCTGTTTTCATAATACAATCTATAGCGAGTAAGAAAAGAAATGGTGATAAGAGACATCCCTGTCGCACTCAGTTTCTTGTCTTAAAAGTCTCTATAAGCTGTCCTTCATAAAGAACATTCTGTCTTCATACGTTTTCCTGATTAGGTGAATGAACTTAAGGATGATTAAACAATGCCTCGTCAGCTTCACCAGTGATTCTTTCTGTCTCAACCGAAGAGAGTCTTCTTATAGTCCAAAAATCCAATTTAAAGGAATGAATTAATTTAATTTTAAGCTCTTTTTGTAACTTTTATACACAGCGAGGTTATTTGATCTGCTCGCGATTTGCTAGTTTTCTCCCCGAAAGTCTACATGTTCTTCTTTCAATTATCTGCCTTTGGCTTCTTAATTTCACAATGATGATCTTGATTAGAATTTTTGCTGACACGAATAACAAGAACGAATATTCTGTAATTTGTAAACTCTCCAAATATCTCTACCTAAGCAACTGGACCACCAACGGGCTGATCACCCGTTTGCCAGTCACTTCGATTACGGAAACAACATCAAATGGATTGATTTGCCGTTGCCCTAAAGACGCCAATAGGCGTGATGGGAAACAATGGCAAAGAAAACCTATCTGCTGTTGCCCTAAGACGCCACTAGGCGTAATGGCCACTGACTGCTTTGACGGTCGGTGGCTAAGGACGGAAGAAGAAGAAGCAACTGGACCAGTGAAAATGTCCACGATGTAGGCTCGTGATATCATCAATCATCACCATTATCATCATCGTCATCATAAACATCAAATATCATAATCATTTTCTTCATCATCATCCTTACCATCATCATCATCACCGTCGTCGTCGCCATCATCGTCATCATCATTTTCGTCATGTTCCTTGTTGCTTCTTACAGAGCTTGAAACCAAAACTGGTTCCCTTGCAGGAAGCCTGCACCAAGTATGCAGACACCGTGGCTTCTGTAGCAATTTGTTTTATATGATGAGGTTGCCAGTCTCATATTAGTCGCCTTGTACGACATGCCTGAGGGTGCAGTAGCCTATTCTTTATTTGCGTCCTCAGAGATCCTCGGGAACTACGCAGAGACAGAAAGTGAGAGAGAGAGAGAGAGAGAGAGAGAGAGAGAGAGAGAGAGAGAGAGAGAGAGAGAGAGCAAAGTTAGAGAAAGTGGCTGTGATATCAAAGTAAGGTTAAAGGTAAAGGCTGTCCAACTGCAGCCGACCTTCGATGTGGAGATGCCAGCCGACGATGCTGAGGAGGATGATGATGATGACTGACGATGAGCAACTATTTCAGACGCAATGGCTGATGAGGAGCTATCAGTAATAATAGGTATACTGTCTGATCAACAAATTTCTGTTGTAGAGATAGGCTGGACTAGAGTATCTTCTCAATCCAGGGACAGACTCTACCTTTCTCCATTTCACTCGTGAAATCTATTTCTTTACCTTACCTCTCACTGAGTTACCACCTGTTCTAGTTCTATTTAGACGGGACCAAAATATATCTTAAATACCTATCAAAAATCTACAACAAACAGTATGGTAATGGAAAGACATCAGGTTCAACACAAATATGAAAGCGGTCCTACAGTATGATTCTAAAACATGGAGAAACAACAAGAGCGACAACCAAGAACGTATTGAATGGATTTCACAATCGTTTGTTTACGTTGAATAAAACTAAACAAACAAATACACAAAAAAAGCAAAAACAAAACCAAAGTTACGGTGTTATTCCCGGCGTTATTTCACATTGCTGACGTCCGCTGGGGTGTGTTGCGTGATAAATTCTCGCAACATCGTTTTGTTTCAATGTCTGTTTTATAACGCAAGGGCAACAACTGCTTGGAATTTATAGTCACTTTTCTCGGTAAGCATTTGTCTTCTCGCGTTGGTATCGAATGCAGTTAAGTTTGAGCTGTGGTCATTTTTGCGCTGGACTGCGCATGACTTGTCTTGTTGTTTGGTCGATCGGTTTCCGCCCACGACTAGTGGGAGTGAGCGATTTGGAATGGCGAAAGGGATGCCTCGTTGAAGAGGGGATCTCCGCTATTTTTTGTTCTGTCAGGGATGTGTAGTCCTCTTAATGGATATTTCGTTTATTCGAGATAATACCTCTAGTGTTTCCCACATGTCGGGAGGCGTGATATTTCTGTGTATTTCATGAAAGCAAGGTAAATTGACTCTTTCATTAACTCTATTGATTTTGGGTCGTGAGCGATTTCGATTCATAGCCTGTCTGCGAAAGTCGTCGTCACGAGATGTTTTTTCCCAGCTCACATGTCGCTGCATTGTACTGCATCGGTTGATGCAGGTACCAAGGACCATTACTTGCTACTCTGTTAAATGAACTAGGTTTGGAAAACCTTTATTATCTAGAGGATATTTTTGAGGACATTATTTATACTTCGGCAGACGTGTCTGTCTTGCTGAAGTCAAACTAAGGAGAGTGAACTGATCTCATACATCTGGTTATCTCCTGGCTGTTATAGAAAAGGATGGAGTTTTCCACCTGACTACATTTACAGCACTATGAAATATAACATGCATCTGACTCATCATTGTATTGCTGTCTACCGTTTATTGCTGTATTGAATGTTGCTGTGATAATGACTGTTTGATGTGCCTACACATTTGCGTAACCATTTTGTCACTGTGGCGTCCACAATAAATAATGAAGAAAAACGTCAACGGCTGTTTCAAGACTCATTGACTTTATACGTCGTGAGTTTACTGACGTCCTATGTGGATTGCCCTGTTATTTTTCTATGAACATTGTTTTGACTGAACACATCTACACACTACACAAAACCAGACATGCGGATGCCATCCATCATCATATGGCATCACGCATCATTTGGTGGCCATAAGCTGGTTTGATTCTGGTACTAGCAAACACGGGGTCCCTTACCCACTTCATTTTCAACAAGAATTCATCAGCATCCTTCAAGAAATTAACATTCTTCAATACAGTCAACATCTTCAAAATTTTCAAAGTACTCGGCGTTGCCCGGTTAAAGTCAAAATTTCAATTTTTTGACGGAAACAAGAATTTGACAGTACCCGGCGTTGTTACATGTTGCCGGATAACTCGGACTGCTGTTATCTTTTACGCAAGTCAAGCAAGTTGCTGCTGTCAAGGTTCCAGTGCTGTCGTTTTTGTGAAGGTCAAGTGCCGGTTGAAACGGGTTGTTTTCTGAAGAAGGCCAAGTACCGATTTCCATCAACTTACTTTTGGATTAGAAGGTCAAGTGCCGAAACAACTCAACACACAGTACTTCAGAAGCTCTTGTACCATCGTGTTAGCAGTGGAAGCAGTTCAGATGTGCCATCATCGTTGGAGCTTCGCTCTTTAGGACGTTGATTGACATCCGTTTTTCTGCTGTTCGACGATTGGAAGCCTATAAGTTAAGTGGCCTGTTTGTATGTAAACTGTGCCCTTATACTTCTGCTGAGTCTTCTGTGTATCATCTCATTCTATATGTTATATGTTTATATGTTATTTGTATATTTATATGTTTATATTTCAGCGGGTTCTCGGTTGGGTGGTGTCTCCGTTAGATTATGCCACGTCATAGAGGTCGTCTATTGTGAGCGTTTTCTGTAGGGTAAGCAAACTTTCCGATACTGGAATTTGCTAAGCGACTTCTGTTGCTATTTATGTTAGCTGTGATGACATGTTTTAATATTGTTTTCGTTATTATTTCGCATTCTTTAGTTTTGTTTTGATTTGTTTGTATTTGTTAGCCTACTCTTGTCTATAATTTAGTTTCATACAACATTTTTGTTTATACACTGTGGTGTCATGTATTTTGTTTAATTATAGCGCAGATATCGTCACATTTTTTGTGATATTTCATTAATTTCTGCTTTATTTTTAGTTGATTTCTGCGAAAGTTTTTGTATTGTTGCTGATCTTTGTTATTGTTTACATTGTTATTGTTTACATTGTTTGTATTGTTTACATTTTCAATGTTTACATTCTGCATGTGTTTACATAGTCATTGTTTACAGTTATAGTAATTAGTTAATGGGCTATGCTAATGCACTGTTACTACTACACTGATGATAAATGAATGATGAATAGTGTCGTGCACTATTGAATGAGAAGTGCACTTATGATCAAGAATTGAGTGCTGATATTTCATATACAAGTTCTTTGATTGGAGACTTGTTTCCCACAGAGACTGGGATAATATAAGGTGATGTGAATATACAAGTGTTTAATTAAGACTTGTTACACTTAGGTTTGAAATAAATTAGTTAATTATTTCAGGTTTTGGACTCATATGTTAGACAACATGTCTACATTTGAGCACTTTATTGAGCAGGGTAAATTGCTTGGGAAGACTGGTGATAAGTTAGAAGAATTTGCAACTGCTCGATATGATAAAGCAATGGAAGCTGAACAAAAGAAACTGCAGATGGAAGCTGAACAAAAGAAACTGCAGATGCAGGTGGATGAAAAAAGATTCCAAATGGAAATGGAAAAACAAAAAAAAAGGGAATCAGAAGCTGAGGAAAGAAAACTCCAGCTACAGCTAGAAGCTGAGAATAAAAGACTTGAAAAAGAGGCTGAGAATAAAAGACTTGAAAAAGAGGCTGAGAATAAAAGACTTGAAAAAGAGGCTGAAAATAAAAGACTTGACAAAGAAGCTGAAAATGAAAGACTTCAAAAAGAGGCTCAGGCTGAGGAAAGAAGATTACAGAGAGAGTCTGATGAGAGGAAAGAGAAAGCAAAAATGGAACATGAAGAAAAGGTCTTAGCTTTAGAGTTGGAAAAATTGAAATTGACAAGCATGAGTAATGGTAATGATTCAAACAAGGGTTCATCTTCTGGTAAGGCTAATAATGATACTTTTAAGATTAAGTTACCAACATTTAGTCCTTCCAGTGATGACATAATGTTCTATCTGGACAGATTTGAACAAGCATGTACAGCTCATAACATAGACAAAGCAAAATATGTTTATCAGTTATCAGGGATACTGACAGGTAAAGCTCTAAGTATATTAAATATGGTGGATGAACCTGACAAGAACAAGTATGAGGTTGTCAGGGCCGCTTTGTTAAAGAAATATCAGCTTAACGAAGACGGCTATCGTCTACAATTTAAAAACATGTTACCTGAAAATGGAGTTGAATTCTCCGAGTTTATTGCAAGAATACGCATTACTTTCTCACGATGGGTTGAACTATCTAAGACGGAAAAAAACTTATGAAGGACTTATGGACTTAATACTTAGAGACAAAGTCATGTCGTCTGTCAATGAGTCTTTCCTTGCTTTCCTTCATGAACGTAAACCTAAAACAATAAAAGAAATGGAAGATTTCTGTTGCCAATACGTAACTGCGCACCCACACATAACCATGGGTAACTCTAAGGTGAAAGAAGGTTTACCAGTTGCTTCGGCAGCTCCGTATGGTCAAAACTTTGCTCGTAGATCCCAACAAAATTTTGATAGAAAGGGTAGCGGTAATTTCTGTCAAAATCATGGAAATCAATTTCATGGTGATTCTTCTTCGAAGAATTGGAGACAGCCTGATAGTACACGTTACTATCACCCTAATAATTATAAGCATTTCAAAAGAGGATATGGTAATAGAGGTTATTCCTGCCGAAGACCTCAGAACCAAACAAATAGATGTTCGCATCAATGTGAACATGATAGTAATCGTGGAAACTGGAATTCGAACCAGGATAACAATTACAATAGAGACAATAATAACTGCAGAGATAATAATAACTTTGATAACTTCAGAGGTAATAATAGTCGGGGTAGATCTCAACACAAAAAAAAGAGATATCAGCAGGCTAATGCTGTACAACAGGAAACTGAGGGAGCCTGTAATCATGGTGTTGATAATAAAAACTTTGACGCTGTCACTGGTTCTCCTTTTGACTTTGAGAGAGCAAACAAATGCCCCCAATGCAGTACTTTATTCGAACCGGGTACCATAACTACTTTGAGTTGTGGTCACCCACTTCCCGCTCTTCCTGCTGCTGTTGCGCATGACGGGAGGGGTTCTTTAATCCTACATAAGGGTCTTGTTAATGATACTCCGGTCTCACTACTTTTCGATTCCGGATGCACCACTATTGGTGTTAGACAATCGCTTGTAGATCCATCTTGTGCTACAGGAAGGGTTATTAATGTGTCACATTTGGCGGCACTCTAGAAAAATATCCTACTGCTGTAATTCGCATTGCCACTCCTTTCTTTACTGGAGATGTGCATGCTTGTCTCTTACCTAATCCTATTGCGGACCTTATTATTGGTCGTATTCACGGAGTTAGGGAGTGTACCCCACAGCAGATTGCTGCTTGGGAAGATAATAACATGCAAGCTACAAATGCAGTGGTTACAAGAGCACAAGCTCTACAAACACCCGAAACTTCACTGAATAGTGATAATGAAGTTGATAGCCAAGATAGTCACTTAGTAATCACTCGTGACTCTTTCATAAAATTGCAAGAAGAAGATCCTTCTTTAAAAAAAATTCTTCGTTCTTGCGAAGAAAGGTGATCCGAATCAGGATACAAATAGAAAATCTTGGATTGCAATGAGAAACGGCGTACTTGTACGTATGGTACAAGATTCGACTACGTCGGCACATTCGCAAATTCTTGTTCCCAAGAGCATGAGAGTCCAAATATTACAACATGCTCATGACTCGCAATGTGCTGGACATATGGGTTTTTCCCGTACGAAGTCGAGAGTCCTTGCGGCTTTCTTTTGGCCTTTTGTCAATAAGGACATTCGTATTTACTGCCGATCATGCAAGGTATGTCAGGAGGTCAAATCTAGAGGACCACGACATGCTGCGCCTATCCAGGCTGCTGACATTCCTATTCGGCCGTTTCAGAAAATGGCCATAGATATTATTGGCCCTTTTAAGGTCAAGTCGGCCAGAGGACATCAGTTTATCCTTACATGTGTCGATATGTGCACACGTTGGCCAGAGGCTATTCCTCTTAAGAGCATATCTACTACAGATATCGCAGATGCTCTTTGGTTGATATTTTCTCGCTTGGGGTTCCCCAGAGAAATATTGTCAGACCATGGCACTCAACTCATATCTGACACTATGTCACAGGTAATGTCTACCTTACATATTGAACGATCTCTCAGTAGTATCTACCATCCTATGTCTAATGGGTTAGTTGAGCGTCTGAATAGAACGCTCAAGACTTTGCTTGGTAAGATAACTGAAGATCATCCTCAAGATTGGGACAGGGTTTTACCCGCGGCTCTCTTTGCCTATAGAGAAGTCCCTAATGAACACACAGGATTTTCTCCCTTCGAACTTGTCTTTGGCGCGCGTCCACGCGGCCCTATGTCTTTATTACACGATCTCATCACTGCCGATGATATTAGCGATGAAACTCAATCCTCATATGAGTATGTCATTGCTCTTAGACAAAAGATCATTGAGGCATGTAAGCTAGCAACTGCTTCTCAGAAATTGCTAAAGAGAAGGCAAGGCAGTTTGCTAACAAGAATAGATGTCTACGACAACTTTGTCCAGGTGACAAAGCATTCGTCCTACTCCCCAGTAGGGAAAATAGACTTCTTATTGCATGGAAAGGTCCGTATGCAATAGTCTCTCGGATTTCCGATGTTGACTATGTGGTCGATATTGATGGAAAGCATAAAACTTTCACATAAACATACTTTCGGAATTTCACGAACGTCCGGACTATTTGCTGCCTATTTTCCAGGCAACGGATGATGCTCCTGCACCTCACGGTCATTATTCATCCCTGTCTGTCATTCAGGATGAGGAAGCTACCTTCTCTGATGTCAACCTTCCCCTTCCAGTGGTTCCATTACATTCTACGGAATCTTGGAAAAACGTTTTTGTTTCTCCTAATCTTTCTGGTGACGAACATCGACAAGTCTCGTCGATGTTACAAACATTTCAGGATGTTCTCACTGACATTCCTGGACACACAGATGTCATAGAACATGACATAATTCTTACCGACAATAATCCAATTAGGGTTAGGCCGTATCCTATTCCTATACACTTTCAGTCGCAAGTGGAAAAGGAATTGGATGAAATGATTCAATTAAATATAATTGAACCATCGACTTCACCATTTTCTTCTTCCATGGTTATTGTCCGGAAGAAGGATAAGAACATACGAATTTGCGTTGATTATCGCAAATTGAATCAGGTCACAAAGTTCGACGCTGAACCGATGCCTTTGTTAGAAGATCTACTGATTAGACTTTCTAATTCTAGATTCTTCACTAAACTTGACTTGTCTAAAGGTTATTGGCAAGTGCCTTTAGCAGAGCATGCCAAACCTCTTACTGCTTTTTCTACACCTAGGGGTCTATTTCAATGGAATGTTATGCCTTTTGGTCTCATGAACGCCCCTGCCACTTTCGTTCGCATGATGCGTCGAATTCTGTCACATCGTTCGGATGTCATCGCATACTTAGATGACATCTGTCTCTTCAGTGATACCTGGGAAGATCACTATTTAGGGTTATATGACTTACTGTCCCACTCTACGTGAGAATAATTTGACAGCAAAACCTTCTAAAGCTTTTGTTGGTTTTGGTGAAATCTCTTTCCTGGGTCATCGTGTTGGTCATGGTCTCTTGAAGACAGAAGACCACAATACTTCCAAAATACTGAACATCTCTGTTCCTAAAACGAAGAAACAAGTTAGGAGTCTCTTAGGTTTAATTCAATTTTATGGGAGATTTATTCCAAATTTATCTTCGATCATGGCACCTCTATCAACATTGTTGAAGAAAGGTTCGCCTAATCTGGTCCGTTGGTCTGAAGAATGCCAATCTTCACTAGACCAAATCAAGAATATATTTTCTTTCTCCTCCCATCTTAAGATTAACCTACTCTTGATAGGACTTTTGTTCTTCGGAGTGATGCTTCATCCACTGGGATTGGAGCAGCACTGATGCAAGAATATGCAAATACTCTGCATCCTGTTATGTACATTTCTAGAAAACTAAATGCGGCAGAGAGGAACTACTCGGTTTTAGACCGTGAGTTGTTAGCGATGGTTTGGTCAATTCTAAAGCTACAAAGATTCCTCCTGGGCGCACATTTCATTCTAGAGACTGATCAGAAAGCTCTTACAGCTATTCAGACTAAGAATTTGAAGAGTTCGAGATCCACTCGATATGCTATAGCTCTTCAACCTTTTCACTTCACGGTTACGAGCTATCCGTGGTGCGGATAATGTGATGGCTGACATTTTGTCTAGATGCCCACATGACTCCAACTGATACTTCTGTCCTATATTTCTATATATTACAGAGTCATAACACACCTATATTTCTACAATAGATTAGCACATCTGTACTTACTTTATATGTACACACTATCGTGCTTTGTTGTCATCTTCTTCTGTTCGTTTTTAAGATGATAGAGGAGGACTGAGTAGTTAATATAAGGGCCGTTAGTTTACTAAACAGCCACAATTATTAATAATGTATTGTACCTTATGAAGCATATTAGTTATTAATTAGCATTATATTGCTTGTACTTTCTCAGAATGTCATTGTTGAGCTGAGGACTTACCTTACGAGTTCTAGATTGTGTACTTACCCTCGGAATACCAGAGCATATGTCCTGGATCGTCATGTAGTTTAACTTTACTATGTACTTATTTCATTACATGTCAAAGAATGTACTATTTAAATTTTCCTATCAGATTTGTACATCCATTTTTAAAGACAATATTAGAGTATGCTGTTTAATGATGATTATAGTAACTTGCATACGTATATTGTGTTTACATGCTAACGTGATGTGTGTTGGTGACACCTCCCGATGTGAATATTTTTTGAGACATATTTATTTTTCTGTTGAGGTATATCCTCACCAGACACTCTATAATTAGCCTATTGTTTGGCAATTTAATTAATTATCACCGCATAATTCGTGCGTTTTGAGCCGCTTATCGCTTGCTCTTTGATATTGAAAAAAAAATATGTTCCACATTTTTTTTTTATCGGGAGGAGGTGGTGATATGTTGCGTGATAAATTCTCGCAACATCGTTTTGTTTCAATGTCTGTTTTACAACGCAAGGGCAACAACTGCTTGGAATTTATAGTCACTTTTCTCGGTAAGCATTTGTCTTCTCGCGTTGGTATCGAATGCAGTTAAGTTTGAGCTGTGGTCATTTTTGCGCTGGACTGCGCATGACTTGTCTTGTTGTTTGGTCGATCGGTTTCCGCCCACGACTAGTGGAGTGAGCGATTTGGAATGGCGAAAGAGATGCCTCGTTGAAGAGGGGATCTCCGCTTTCTTTTGTTCTGTCAGGGATGTATAGTCCTCTTATGGATATTTCGTTTAGTCGAGATAATACCTCTAGTGTTTTCCCACATGTCGGGAGGCGTGATATTTCTGTGTATTTCATGAAAGCAAGGTAAATTGACTTTTTCATTAACTCTATCGATTTTGGGTCGTGAGCGATTTCGATTCATAGCCTGTCTCTGAAAGTCGTCGTCACGAGATGTTCTTTCCCAGCTCACATGTCGCTGTATTGTGCTGCATCGGTTGATGCAGGTCCCAAGGACTATTACTTGCTACTTGATTACCTGAACTAGGTTTGAAAAACCTTTATTATCTAGAGGATATTTTTGTGGACATTATTTATACTTCGGCAGACGTGTCTGTCTTGCTGAAGTCAAACTAAGGAGAGTGAACTGATCTCATACATCTGGTTATCTCCTGGCTGTTATAGAAAAGGATGGAGTTTTCCACCTGACTACATTTACAGCACTATGAAATATAACATGCATCTGACTCATCATTGTAATGCTGTCTACCGTCTATTGCTGTATTGAATGTTGCTGTGATAATGACTGTTTGATGTGCCTACACATTTGCGTAACCATTTTGTCACTGTGGCGTCCACAATAAATAATGAAGAAAAACGTCAACGGCTGTTTCAAGACTCATTGACTTTATACGTCGTGAGTTTACTGACGTCCTATGTGGATTGCCCTGTTATTGTTGTATGAACATTGTTTTGACTGAACACATCTACACACTACACAAAACCAGACATGCGGATACCATCCATCATCATATGGCATCACGCATCAGGGTGACTTTTTTTTTCTTTCTTTTTTTTTCTATAACCAGCGGCACTCGAGCTTTTCCAGTTCTTTCGGCCCAATGACATGTCATTGCGAGGCTGGGGGGTCAGTGGACTTTCCTTCCAACCCGGTCAGGAGCTTAGCTCCTTCCCATCCACACGGGATTTATGTGCAGGAGCCGTTCAGGTTATTCAGTCAAATTTCCGGTCGCAAACATTTCTTCAAACGCCGACGGCCGGGTTTGAACCATGAACACCTGGTCGCCAGTACAACATCGTAGCCATTACACCAGCGCGGCTCCCGCTGGGGTGACTTTGAAGGCCAAGGAATAAAGGCCGCTTGGTCATTGCTGTCGCCTATCAGTGTGCAAGTTAGGGTTTTATTTTCCGAAAAAAAACTTGACCTTACCGGAGTTCGAAGCAAAAATAGAAGGATTTAAATGGTTTGACAAGATCACTAATGTTGAACTGAAGACAAGAACCAGTGGAACAAGAGGTAAGTAAACAATGTTGGATTAGACTAGACACACAGGAAATCAACTGATAGCATTGCAAGGCAGCATTAGTTCAGGAATCCCCAAGGCCAAAGAATTCTAGGGTAATAAAAAGAAGAATACAAAAGGCAAAGAAAACTCAAAACACATAACAACTACATTTGTTTCACGGCGTGTGTGGAAGCAAGTACGATCTGTGTGTTTATATACAACTAGCCCAAGCATCAATGTGTATAAAAATCCCTGCTTTTTCTGTCACTAACGCTAAGGGATGCAACGTTGGTTGAAAGTTAGACATTAATTGTATTGTATCCCTTATACGTACTCTCCCGATAGTAACACTCGACAAAGAAAAGTGCGCAAATGACGGTGTGCACAAAAATATTTATAGAATGTGTGATCCCGTATACACACATTGGGATCCTCGCTGCCTGTCACGAGAGGGAAGTATAGTTTTAAATGAAAGATATCCTGGACACAAAGTTGTATCAGGTGATACCAGGATAGTGCCAGATAAGAGACTGGTCTTATAAGAAATACCCCCCTTCTCAGAAAAGAGTAAGGATGTATGGACATCAAAGGTAAGATCAAGCTGTATAAGTTCCTAGGTATGATGATAGTGTTTTATCCTAGGTTCCTAAATGCTCCTCTCAAGATCCTCCTCTGTTTATAATTTTAGACTCTGCTAGGGGTATTAAACTAAACTATTAACCAACAAGAACTGAAACAACTTAAATAATCCAAGTAAGTCTGCTGGTAACATTTACAATTTATTTTGTACAAGTTTTCTTTTCTTTGTGAAATTTTTTCACTGAACTCAAAATTGATAAGGAAATAAAATTAATAAAATCATTTGTTAACTATTCACAACTAACTACAGTCTGTAAATTTATAAGGGCATTTCTCCTTTCCTGGCTGAACTTAATCTTGTTGTAGACTGTCTTTAGTAGGTTCACATTTTATGGAATAAAGTCAATCACTGATTATAAATTTGCCTATCTAGATGCACTGACTTTTCATCCTACTGTCTTGGGTGACTTATTTATTGTGGTACAGATGGTTCTACACTGGACAGTAGCCTTGTGTGGCTACTTATCTTCACTTCTTGTCTTGGAGCCTGTCACACTTCTGACCTAAAAGAAACGGTCAACCCTGTTTCCTCCAGGCAGTAGGTACTGGGTGGCTGTCCCTCTAGACTCAAAGGGCGCTTGCACCACTAGGTCCTTCAGTTGTGTCTGGCTCCTTACAAGTATACGTTTGTTACTTTGTAACATGAAATACAATTGGTTAACCACTGTATTGTCTATCTCTATCTCTCTATCACAAATGTAGGTGAGAAGAGACAGTTTCAGACAGGGTGCAAGTAGACGCACAGGGCAAAATAAATCAGTAATAACACAATTTATTTCATCGTGAATACAATCCTTCTCCATTTCCTTGATTACTGCTATCTGTCCATGATTCGCCACCATACGATTGTTAGGCCTCGTGGAAAACACTATGTAATATCTTAATCAAAACAGCAATTCCAGTACATTCACGCTTTCCTTCGTTCCTGGTGTGTGTTCCATTCCTTCAAGAAATAATTCTTTAAATGCTTTTCTAAAATTATGACCACACTTTCCGCTGCCATTCTCAATTTATCCGAATATACACAGGCTTGGATTGCCTCCAATAATTACACAGTGGTTTATAACACAGTTACACACTTCCTAACGCACAATTTGATTAATTAATTAGAAAAACATATATATATATATATATATATATATATATATATATATATATATATATATATATATATATATATATATATATATATATATATATATATCTTCTTCTTCTTCTTCCGTCCTTAGCCACCGACCGTCAAAGCAGTCAGTGGCCATTACGCCTAGTGGCGTCTTAGGGCAACAGCAGATAGGTTTTCTTTGCCATTGTTTCCCATCACGCCTATTGGCGTCTTTAGGGCAACGGCAAATCAATCCATCTGCTGTTGTTTCCGTAATCGAAGTGACTGGCAAACGGGTGATCAGCCCGTTGGTATGTATGTATGTATATATATATATATATATATATATATATATATATATATATATATATATATATATATATATATATATATATATATATAGATATATATATATATATATATATATATATATATATATATATATATATAATATATATTTATACATTCTTTATTACCCTCAAGTACATACAGTCGAGCTGTTAATGGTCATATAGTCTGCTCTCAGATGCAGAAGGCAAAGGAAGTCTCATTGACAGACTAGCGCTCTCGCTGTATTTTTGAAATTTTTGTGGCCTCCTTTCGAAAGATGGCAAGTCTTTATATAGGTCACGGCCGAACGTCGCGGAGGGCAATAAGGCTGAAGTGTGTTGCATTCTCAAATACCGGCGTAATTTTGTCGAGATGTGCATGTATGGAAAATTAGGAATCTTAATATCTTCCTTATTCCTGGAGCGATTTCCTTCATCTTAGGCTTTAAGTACGCCCTGGATTATTCTTTACCTTGCTAGATAATTGTCGTTTTCTTTCCTACGTCCATCTTTTCATAGGTGTAGCCTAAACAGCAAAATTTTCGACTTGCCTGATGTCTCGATGCATTCCACCAGAGATTTCTCCATTAGTATAATGCTTTTCGTGGAAGTCTTGGCACATTCCTACAAAGGAACAGTCCTATTATAAAAATTACTGACCTCTTCCATGCGCTACTTTGCTCATAATTCTGCAGTTTACCTCCAATTCCAACCAGGTTACTCAGATTTGGTTCGGCCATGTTTAGATGCCTAATACTATTGTAAAAAAATCGAGTAGGGATGCCGTTTTCATTGGTCCGTCTAGCATACACGGTTATAGAGTATGGCGTACCGTTTTTGGTATGAATGACGTGTTTGTGAATCAGAATTCACAACACTGCCGCTACGTAGTTTGTGTGTACTGTGGTGATATACAGTGGTTTAAAAAAATACTTTTGAATAAGTAAAATTGCTGTTAGGTATTGCTGCTTTTGAATTTAATTCCCGTCATATGACGGACTGTTTACACTAGTTAATTGTATTCTTTGTTTCTTTCCCCCCGTATTAGAGCACGGATACACCACTATAGCTGGTCGCATTGTAGGAAGCCTGCATCTCTCGCGGTGGTTGCTTCGGTGGTAATTTGCATTTCATGATGAGGTTGCAAGCTCCATTTACAATCTCATATGAGTCGTCTCTTCCGACATGCCTGAGATGGCAGTAGGCGTAATCCTTGTTTGTCTTGTCAGAGACCCCATGAACTACACGGGGTATTTAATTATCTACGCTAGACAAAACCAATGAAA
Source organism: Oreohelix idahoensis (assembly GCA_024509875.1). Lineage (NCBI taxonomy): Eukaryota > Metazoa > Mollusca > Gastropoda > Stylommatophora > Oreohelicidae > Oreohelix > Oreohelix idahoensis. Next base: position 391,982 of record JAMPIV010005426.1, on the reverse strand, counting down.
ACAGAAAGGTTACATTCATTAATACAATGTTTCCCAAAGTGTTGTACGTGTACCCTTATGGGGGTACGTAAAAGGGGATCACGGGTTACAAGGCATATTTTTCTTTTCTTTATCATAATTTTTTAATTATCCGCAGAAAAACAATTTAAAAAAAAAATAATATATTAGATTGGTAAACTGTAGAAATAAACATATGTTTGTTTACAAACGTGTATCGCGTTTTAAAATTATATCTTGTAAATAGGGGAACGACTAAGTAAGTAAATAGTATATATTCAATCAATCAATACCATTTAGCTCCCCAAGGAGCATAGACCTTAAACAAACACTTGCCAAGTCTTCCTGTCACGTGCCATCAGCTCAAGTTCTTTCCACGTCTTCCTCCTCATTTTCACTTCTGTCTCCAGTTCTCTTCTCCACGTGTTTCCGGTTTACTACTGCCTCTCTTACCATATTTATTTATTTATATAGGATAACTTTTAGTATATATAGATTAATTAATCAGTAACATATATTACATATGCGCGATTGTAGATAAAATACTATTACTAAAACTACCCCCAAATCTCATCGCCCAAGATGGGTACACAAGTAAGACTAAACTCTCATAGGGGGAACGCGACTATTATAAGTTTGGGAAACACTGCAACAATATATCTACACGCATATTATATACATACCTGCACATCCAACAGCCACCATCCTCACAAAAATGAACATAATCCAAGACACAGACAAGGCCACCAAACAATGGAAAGCCAGCATGGCTGTTAGAAACGTATACAGAAGTCGTCTTCGACCAAAGATATCGGCCATCATGCTCCCTGTAAGAGAACCAACTATAACCCCGGCTCCTTGTGCATATGACGTCACCCGAATCAGTTCCTCTAAGGATAGACCTTCGAGAATCTGAAGAAAAAAAAAGTGTTGGGAATTAGTTTTTTTGAAATTCTTTCTCTCATCATCAAAATCCATAATTCTCGCCGTTTGTACGTTGGTCACATCTAAGGGATGCAACTGTGGTTGAAAGTTAGACATTAATTGTATTGTTTCCCTTATATGTACTCTCCCGAAAATAGTAACACTCAACGAAGAAAAGTCGGCGTTGAACCTAGTTTCGTTCCGGAAACGGATTTAACTCATCATTTTGTTAAAAATAATCTTAAAATGTAAGTTTTTGATTGTTTCTTCAAGACAAAATTTTAATTTAAAGTATTGCGACGTCGTCAATTCCCGTTGATTTTAGCATTTGCAATGAAGATCAATAAGACGCAAGGACAATCTTTTGATCACGTAGGAATTTTCCTTCCTGAACCTGTTTTCGGACACGGTCAGCTCTATGTCGCCCTCACCCAAGGAACAAATCATGAAAACTTGAAAGTTTTGTTAAAAACACGACTTTCCATCACAAAAAATGTTGTCATCAAAGAACTTTTATTTTGAATTAAAAAAAATATTTAAAAAATATATATTATGGTTTTTTTTTATTTACTTCCGTCATTATTGACGGGTTATTGCTAGTTATACTTCAATTCTTCAAGTAGTATAAGTCTTCGACAAATGTATACCACGTCCTTCTGGAATGTGTCATCCGCTAAAGGTTTTTCTGTGTCTGCTTCATTCCTTTATATCTGTCTCTAGTTCTCTTCTCTATATGTTTTTCGATCTTTCTCAAATTTTATTTCAGCCCTGGTTATTCCAGAACAAGGACTACCTTGTAATGATTTTAGCAGGTTGTCTCCTCAATATGTGTCCTACCCATCGCCAGCGTCTTTATTCATCTCACGTTCCTATGGCACTGTTTGGTTCTTGTCATCAGTTTCACACTGGTGATTCTTGTCATCAGTTTCCCAGTGGTGATTTTTGTCATCAGTTTCACACTGGTGATTCTTGTCATCGGTTTCACACCGGTGATTCTTATCATCAGTTTCACACCGGTGATTCTTGTCACCAGTTTCCCAGTGGTGATTTTTGTCATCAGTTTCACACTGGTGATTCTTGTCATCAGTTTCACACTGGTGATTCTTGTCATCAGTTTCACACTGGTGATTCTTGTCACCAGTTTCACACTGGTGATTCTTGTCATCAGTTTCACACTGGTGATTCTTGTCATCAGTTTCACACTGGTGATTTTTTTGTCATCAGTTCACACAGGTGATTCTTGTCATCAGTTTCACACTGGTGATTCTTTGTCATCAGTTTCACACTGGTGATTCTTGTCATCAGTTTCACACTGGTGATTCTTGTCATCAGTTTCACACTGGTGATTCTTGTCATCTGTTTCACACTGGTGATTCTTGTCATAACTTTCTATTCTGCGCGGCAGCAACCAAAAAAAAAAACAATTATGAAAGTTTGTAACTTCTTTATGTTTGTTTTTTTTATTCTTCTCCATGTTTCAAGAGTGTGAAGAAAGATATCCTAGGGCAGGGGTCGGCAAACGGTCGATCCGGATCTACTGGTAGATCCCGTGAATGATTTGGTAGATCTTTAGGCGACTGCGGAGAAGAAAGACTTTTTAAACTTGGAAATTTTCGGATTAGACCTCTCCCCCCCTACATTTGAAATCGCGGTGTCCTCGGGATTACAGCTACTTGTTCTGCATTCCCAATGAAAATTCTCGAACTGGCAACTAAAAAAAAAAATATAATCATGAACTGCATGAGATAATAACAAAACGATCTTTTCTTTGTTAGGTTCAATCCTATATATATATATATATATTTTATATATATATATATATATATTATATATATATATATATATATATATAAATATAATATATATATAATATATAATATTTATAATAGATCTGTAGAGGACTCGATGTTACTTAAGTAGATTTCAAGAGCTCCTGCGTTGCTGAACCCTGCCCTAGGGTAGTCGTCCATCTTTTATTGCATGGAACCAATGCAAATATCAACCTGGCTGGAGCATGCATGGACCAAATCGATGTTTACCTGTCTGGAGAATGTATGAACCAAACCAATGTCTACTTGGCTGAGGTATGCTTGCATCTATCAATACCTACCTAGCTAGGATAGCACTAGTAACTCCACGATGTTAAAAATGCTTTGAGTACAGAAGACTCTGGACTGAATTAACAACAAAGAAAATAAGATGGATTAACCACATGGAAAGAATGGAAAAAGTGAATTAAAAAAAGAACGTGTAGTCTAAATATAAAGGATTTCTTAGGTCAGAGATGTAACCACAAGGGAAAAAAAGGACTATACTATTTGGGAACATGATAAAAGAAGAAAATCGACAGAAAAAAAAGAAAAAATAGTGAAGAAAGATTAACCTTTACAACAAATTATACTTTGAAGCGTTTCGGAATGCTGAATAAAAAAAAAAGAGAGAAGAATCATTATCACCCCTTCAGCTCCCGAAGAAGCATAGGCCTTCAACAAACTTATGTCAAGTCTTTCTGTCTCACGGCATTAGCTCAATGTCTTTCTGTCTCACGGCATTAGCTCAATGTCTTTCTGTCTCACGGCATTAGCTCAATGTCTTTCTGTCCCCCCTCACGGCATTAGCTCAATGTCTTTCTGTCTCACGGGGCATTAGCTCAATGTCTTTCTGTCTCACGGCATTAGCTCAATGTCTTTCTGTCTCACGGCATTCGCTCAATGTCTTTCTGTCTCACGGCATTAGCTCAATGTCTTTCTGTCTCACGGCATTAGCTCAATGTCTTTCTGTCTCACGGCATTCGCTCAATGTCTTTCTGTCTCACGGCATTAGCTCAATGTCTTTCTGTCTCACGGCATTAGCTCAATGTCTTTCTGTCTCACGGCATTAGCTCAATGTCTTTCTGTCTCACGGCATTAGCTCAATGTCTTTCTGTCTCCCGGCATTAGCTCAATGTCTTTCTGTCTCACGGCATTCGCTCAATGTCTTTCTGTCTCACGGCATTCGCTCAATGTCTTTCTGTCTCACGGCATTCGCTCAATGTCTTTCTGTCTCACGGCATTAGCTCAATGTCTTTCTGTCTCACGGCATTCGCTCAATGTCTTTCTGTCTCACGGCATTAGCTCAATGTCTTTCTGTCTCACGGCATTCGCCCAATGTCTTTCTGTCTCACGGCATTCGCTCAATGTCTTTCTGTCTCACGGCATTCGCTCAATGTCTTTCTGTCTCACGTCATTAGCTCAATGTCTTTCTGTCTCACGGCATTCGCTCAATGTCTTTCTGTCTCACGGCATTAGCTCAATGTCTTTCTGTCTCACGGCATTCGCTCAATGTCTTTCTGTCTCACGGCATTCGCTCAATGTCTTTCTGTCTCACGGCATTCGCTCAATGTCTTTCTGTCTCACGGCATTCGCTCAATGTCTTTCTGTCTCACGGCATTAGCTCAATGTCTTTCTGTCTCAAGGCATACGCTCAACGTCGTTCTGTCTCACGGCATTCGCTCAATGTCTTTCTGTCTCACGGCATTTGCTCAATGTCTTTCTGTCTCACGGCATTCGCTCAATGCCTTTCTGTCTCACGGCATTCGCTCAATGTCTTTCTGTCTCACGGCATTCGCTCAATGTCTTTCTGTCTCACGGCATTCGCTCAATGTCTTTCTGTCTCACGGCATTCGCTCAATGTCTTTCTGTCTCACGGCATTCGCTCAATGTCTTTCTGTCTCACGGCATTAGCTCAACGTCTTTCTGTTTCACGGCATTAGCTCAACGTCTTTCTGTCTCACGGCATTAGCTCAACGTCTTTCTGTCTCACGGCATTAGCTCAACGTCTTTCTGTCTCACGGCATTAGCTCAATGTCTTTCTGTCTCACGGCTGTGGTAAAGTGGGAGGTTATAAATATTTATAGGGGACTTAGTGTACTGACTGAGATCAACTGTGAAGGTATCTATATCTAATAAGAGTAGTGTATTATAGATAACCTTACTTACTGCCACATATGTATACCTCAGTCAGAATTATTCTGGAATAGTGTGATGACTACGTTATATGTCTAGGGTATGTGTATGATGAAGTGTAAGTCATAACAACAACAGACAGATAAACAATTTAATTTATTCCACCACACTTGACAACACTGTGACACTCACATACATAAAACACTCTAAGAGGATATCTTAAAGGAGTCACTGATAACTTTTCAAATAACAATATGTATTCATTGCTGTCATGAATGTATATGTGTCCTGATTCAAATACAAGGTAACCAGGAATCACAATCAATTTTAATTACAAGGTATATGTACAGAATTTATTAATATGATTCATGTAGTAACATATATTATTAATGGTATCCTATGTGTGTCAGTTGTGTAGTGGTAATATGAGGTAATACTGGTTTTGTTTTGTTCAAGCTCTGTTGGTATTTGTCATCATGACTTCAATAGTTTGTTTCTATTAGAACTAGTATTGGAGATGTTCTCAGTTCCTGGTATTAAAACAATTTACTTCCCCTCTTAATTTTATGTTACAATGTTATTTTAAGATGGGGGTACATAATGTTGAGCTCCATGGCCACACTCTCTTATCTTGCGTGATGACTGCAGTAAAAGACTCCTCTGCTCGATAACTGTAATGAGTTCTGGAGCCACCCCACTGGTTGTTATATTGACCAAGGAGTATGCTGTCCACTTCTGGCTTCAGCAAAGCTCTGACCAGGTGCTGCTCAATAACTTTAAGACCACGGTCCCTGAAACAAGAAGGTTGTACCTTCTACGTCAGAACTAATTTACACTCTATTTCTACACTGAGCACAATACATCACAAACATTGAGTTCAGAGCGTTAGGCCAACTGTCAGCTTCATCTGAAATACTTTATACCAGTATTTCCCTCCCTAATGGTTACTACGCCTCTGCAATTCCAGCATTATTTCTTTCTAGTTAATAATCTAGGTGTCAGTGTACTGTTTGGCCATTCCATGCAGTTTTACTTTCCTCCGACACCTTCTGTTCAGGCTGGAGCCTATAGGCTTTACATCATGTTCGCTACTGAACCACACATATATACAGACATAAATTATCAATTTACATTCAATTTTCATTAAAAGATATTGAATATTTTAAGCTTACCACAATTCATGGAAATAATAATAAACAGTTTCGTTGACTGGCAATGAATATAGCACAACTCCGATCTGCCGATGTCCCAGGCTTTATTTTATAAAAAATATACACTGGTGCTCAACGCACTGCTTCTTAGTAGGTTTATTACAAGATGTGGCAATGAACAGACGCTCTGAATGGAGTATATTCGCAGCTCTACCCAATCACACCACGTCTACACATCTTTTCAAAAAAGTACCCCTTTCTCACGTTTCCCCTGACAACACACGATAGTATTTATAGTCCGACCAATCGTGTTTAGTCTTTCATTTGTTGCGCTCCAATCACATAGGAGTTAACATGGTAGGCTATTTCCGTACGTAATGTTTTTTTAAACACGTTATAAAAAAATTTTATGAGCAGAAATGATTTCATGCTGTCAGGCACCCCCACTATTTTATTTTGGCCATAACTTGGTAATTCCTAGACTATTTGCGTAACGTTTTACATATTCTTTGTCAGCAAACCCTAAGGAACCCAAATATATATATTTAATAGAGCTAATATGCTGCGTTCAAAATATGCAATTTCTTCTACCTCCTGTTTCGAAGATGTGCTGTCTGGGTACTGTAATGTTTTCAAACGTAAACCGGTATAATGTCATAATTCCTAATAAGCGTTTTTCAGGATTTTAAAACCTAACTCTGGGAAGGGTAGTGAATTTTATCACTGTCGATTTGAAATAAAGTTAGTGCATGTGGCCTTACACGCGTGATGGCAGCAATTGTGTATCGCGCGACGCGTGTTTAGTGTTGCACGTGTTCGGCTTTCTGCCTCTCCCTTCTCTCTATCCTTTAGTCCATCTGTCTTTAGTTACGCCGTGTATGGAATGAATGAAATATTAAATCTAGGTCATTGATCAGCTTGCGTGATACAGTACACGTTTCATTGAAGAAAGCGGGTAATAATACAGTAGGCTTTTACTATCAACGTGAAAGCGTTACAATTTGCAGACGAAGTAGAAAACAAGGGGGATTTCGAGTACGGTCATTGTGACAGCACTGTTCTTTACCATTCTTCTTTCCTTTTATTAAATTTATTTGTTAGGCTTTGCATTTACGTTTTAATTTATATATGGGGATTAGAATAATTCACGACATCTCCCCTCTTAAAACAGACATTATATGTCAGTCCTTTATTCTATATACACATAGAGAAATTTATTATTATTTCTGGGGTTTACGGTGATTCTCATCACACGGATGGCGGCTTAAAAAATCCGCTCCCAAATTTGTTTTTCCAGATATATACTCAATGCTAAAATTATAGGGAGCCAAAAGCAAGGACCATCGGAGTAACCTAGAGTTCTCATGCCTAGCCTGGGCTAGAAACGATAAAGGTTTGTGATCCGTTTGCAACTTAAATGCCTTCCCATACAGATAAATATTGAATTTCTTTATTGCCCATATTACTGCAAGACATTCTTTTTCGCTAGTTGAGTAATTGATTTCAGCTTTATTCAATTTTCTGCTAGCATATGCCACTGGGCTTAATTCCCCATCCAATGCATCTGATTTCTGTAGTAGAGTTGCACCTAACCCAATATTACTGGCATCCGTCCTTACTATGAATTCTTGACTTAAGTCAGGTAATTTCAAAATGGGTTTACTTGTGAGCTTTTCCTTCAATTCTTGGTAAGTCATTTCACATTGTGGTGTCCATGTAATGCGATCTGGATGTCCTTTACGTGTCAAATCAGTTAACGGTGCACATATGGAATTAAAGTTTTTGATATACTTCTGGTAGAAACCACATAATGAGACAAAGGATCTCACGTCCTTCTTGGTTTGTGGTCTCGGGGCTTTCTTTAGTTTCTCTAAATTCTTTGGGTCAGGGGTCATGTTTCCCTGATAAACTGTGTGTCCCAAAAATTCCAATTCTTTACATCCAATGCAACATTTGGTTGGTCGGGCTGTTAAATTTGCTTCCCTAAGTCGATCAAACAGCATCTTCAGAGAGTCAATGTGTTCCTCAAATGTTTCTGTTGCTATAAGGATATCATCCATGAAATTTGTTATATATGGATTATTCAGAGGGTCCAATAATTTTCTCATCATTCTAGAGAAGACACTAGGCGCATTCTTCAATCCAAATGGCAATCTATTAAACTCATAGTGTCCTTCTGAGGTACTAAAAGCTAGGTATGGTCTAACCTCAGGCTTTACTGGAATCTGATAGTATCCTTTACTCAGATCCACTTTTGAGAAATATTTAGCTTTATTTAGTCTGGCAAACAGCTGATTTGTATCCGGCAATGGATCCACCTGTCCTTCTGTAATAGCATTCAGTCTCCTGTAATCTATACAGAGTCTATGTTCTCCAGAGGGCTTCCTTAAGAGTACAACACCGGAACTATATGAGGATTCACTGTGCGAAATAATTCCTTCCTTCAACAGATAGTCTATCTCTTCCTTCAAAGCTTTCTCCTTAGCAAACGGAATCGAATATGGTTTCATACAGACAGGTGTGGGGTCTATCAGTTTCATATCATATTCCAATAGGTTTGTATGCCCTGGTCGGTCTGTTAACACCTCTGCATGATTATTTAGAACCTGTTGCACTCTCTCTTTCTGAGTTTTTGTTAAATGTGTACTGATTTTCACCTGTGCTGCTGTCTCACAGGGGTGTAATGGATATTCAAATGATGAAAGTGGTTCCTTTTTCATCTCCATGGCGATGGACAAGGTCAACAAGTGTGTCTCTTCCTGATGTTCTCTTTCCAAATATTTCTTCAGGAGATTCACATGATAGATTTTTTCTTTCCCCTTCTTATCTATCTTATAATTTGTTCTAGACACCTTCTCTAAAACTGTATATGGACCTTGCCATCCAATCTGTAACTTATTCTGACTCCCGGGAGAAGAAGCAGTACCTTCTCTCCCACAGCCAAATCTCTGTCTTTCGCCTTCCTGTTATAATAGGCAGCATGTTTCTTCCTGGCTTGTTTCAAATTTTCATTGGCAAGTTTCCAGCCAGTTTTTAAACGAGTGGTCAGCTCATTCACATATTGGTATGAAGATGTAATGTTTTCCTCTGCCTTTTCATCAGTCCACGTTCTTAACAAAGCTACATATGGACCTTTAATTTTGTGGACCTATTTGTCCATGCACCGGTATGGTCTCTTCCACTCGAAGCTCTATAGTGATGATTTTTCTTCCCAGACTTATCATGCATAAAACGACCGCTACCAATTTTTCTTTTGGGGCTTTCTCCCCACTTAAAATTCTTGATGAGAGATTTCCTCTCTACATCCTCTTCCTCCAGTTTGTTTAAGTCCGATTGAGGGATTTTCGGCTTATCCTGGGGTAAGACATCTTTTTGCACTCTCCGCATAGTGGCCATTGTAAAACAGTTAAGTGAAGCTTGTCCGTGAAAAGGGGCTTCCCATTCCCTTTGGTCCACCTTATCAAATTTATATCTCTTTGTATTTTCAGGCCTACTTTTGCCCCTTGGCGTGTCCAGGTCCTGATCAATGTTCCCACTTGTGGGTGTTCCCTCATGTGCTATGCTACACCTTTCTACAAAATTCTCAATGTCCCATCTTGCTTTGGGCCAATAATAATTGTGAGCCACCTTTTGAATGATGGTACCTATCTTCTCATGGTCCCCATCTGGTTTCACATGTAGGCTCCTTATTAAGTCTGTCCTATATCTTTTAGGAAGTACCAGCTGTCCCTGACCTTTGGATCTAGCTCCAGTCTTCCTATACATCAACTTGTTTTTCATGTAAAAATCTCCCTTGCCTGGAGTTGTATGACAAGTTGACAATTTCCTGAAACAAGGCTTGAGTGTTTTATCCCCAGCCTGTGCCTTCCTCATCTCTTCTGGAGTGGTATCTAACATAATATCCTCCTCCTTTCTTGAGGTCGACCTGACCTGAAGGGTGGCCATATACACAGGTTTCCTTCTGCAATGGTCAGTGTCATGATTGTTCATCTGACAATTCTTACACCACCTTTTTCCTTGGTTGAAAGATTTTCTTTCATCATATTTCCTTTCATCGAATTGTGGGGTTTTATTTTTATTTTCATACCGTGGCCTATCAAACTGGTGCTTACCTTTGTTTTGATCCCTAGGATCAAATTTATTAAAGTTCTGTGGTGCCCTAAAGTTATCCACTTGTTTCTTTTTATTACCTGTTACCTCTGCTTGAGCTGCTTGATACCTTTCAGCAACATTTAGCAACTCACCCAGCCTCTCTGCACCTTGTTCCATGAGAAACTTTCTCAGGTCTGGAGCCATGGACTCTCTTAATTGCTCTATAAGGACCATTTCCTTAAGATCTTGGGTTTTCCCCAGAGAAGTCCATTTCTCCAAGTATGTCTCTATTCGTGCAGAGAACTGGTGATAGGTTTCACCTGACAGTAGTTTAGCATTCCTAAATTTTTTCCTATAAAATTCTGCATTCTTTTCATATCTTAACAAAAGAGCCTGCTTTAGCATGTCATAATTTTCCTGATCACTTCTGCTCATTTTTGCAAAAACTTCATAAGCTGCCCCACGAAGTCCCTGAGATAACTTTAAGCTCCACCTTTCTCTCTCTAACCCATATGTGGTAGCTAATAGTTCATACCTATTTAGATAGCTCTCTATATCATCGTCTTTCTCAACAAAATGATCTAAATGAAAATTCATAGCTGAGGTTGAGGCTCCCTGGCTAGCAGTGGCATCAGAGGCAAAGGGACTGGCACCATTTTCAGGAGCATGGCCCTGAAACTCAAACTCCCTTAGTCGTAACTCATGTTCCCTTTGTAATCTCTTCTCCTCCTTTTCTGCTTCCCTTTCTGCAGCTAATCTCTTTTCTTCTCTTTCTGCAGCTAATTTCTTCTCTTCCCTTTCTGCAGCTAATCTTTTGTCTTCTCTTTCTGCCTCCAATGCTTTAGCCTCTTTGTCAGCCTCAATCTGCAACCTCTTAGCCTCAGCCTCAGCCTCAATCTGCAACCTCTTAATCTCTTTTTCAGCTTCTAACTTTCTTTCGGCCTCTTTTTCTAATCTTCTTTCTTCTCGTTCAATATATTTGTCACATTCAGCAGTGACATAAGAAATCATAATTTGCCCGTCCATTCCTAACTCTTTCGCAGTCTGTACAGCAGCAGATCGAAATTTTGCCAGGTCGGCCATTGTCTAACAGATAAATGTCTAAACAATTTTATCTATGACTAATTAACTCAAGACAACACAGGCACTGTGAGCTCAACCTTATTTATTTTCACCCAAGGATACCTTTTAATTCTTATTATTCCCTGAAGTGAGTTACCCCCAATATTTGTAATAGGGAAAGATTCAAAATCCCGAGGGCGAGACCCCAATATATGTGGTAAAGTGGGATGTTATAAATATTTATAGGGGACTTAGTGTACTGACTGAGATCAGCTGTGAAGGTATCTATATCTAATAAGAGTAGTGTATTATAGATAACCTTACTTACTGCCACATATGTATACCTCAGTCAGAATTATTCTGGAATAGTGTGATGACTACGTTATATGTCTAGGGTATGTGTATGATGAAGTGTAAGTCATAACAACAACAGACAGATAAACAATTTAATTTATTCCACCACACTTGACAACACTGTGACACTCACATACATAAAACACTCTAAGAGGATATCTTAAAGGAGTCACTGATAACTTTTCAAATAACAATATGTATTCATTGCTGTCATGAATGTATATGTGTCCTGATTCAAATACAAGGGGAACCAGGAATCACAATCAATTTTAATTACAAGGTATATGTACAGAATTTATTAATATGATTCATGTAGTGACATATATTATTAATGGTATCCTATGTGTGTCAGTTGTGTAGTGGTAATATGAGGTAATACTGGTTTTGTTTTGTTCAAGCTCTGTTGGTATTTGTCATCATGACTTCAATAGTTTGTTTCTATTAGAACTAGTATTGGAGATGTTCTCAGTTCCTGGTATTAAAACAATTTACTTCCCCTCTTAATTTTATGTTACAATGTTATTTTAAGATGGGGGTACATAATGTTGAGCTCCATGGCCACACTCTCTTATCTTGCGTGATGACTGCAGTAAAAGACTCCTCTGCTCGATAACTGTAATGAGTTCTGGAGCCACCCCACTGGTTGCTATATTGACCAAGGAGTATGCTGTCCACTTCTGGCTTCAGCAAAGCTCTGACCAGGTGCTGCTCAATAACTTTAAGACCACGGTCCCTGAAACAAGAAGGTTGTACCTTCTACGTCAGAACTAATTTACACTCTATTTCTACACTGAGCACAATACATCACAAACATTGAGTTCAGAGCGTTAGGCCAACTGTCAGCTTCATCTGAAATACTTTATACCAGTATTTCCCTCCCTAATGGTTACTACGCCTCTGCAATTCCAGCATTATTTCTTTCTAGTTAATAATCTAGGTGTCAGTGTACTGTTTGGCCATTCCATGCAGTTTTACTTTCCTCCGACACCTTCTGTTCAGGCTGGAGCCTATAGGCTTTACATCATGTTCGCTACTGAACCACACATATATACAGACATAAATTATCAATTTACATTCAATTTTCATTAAAAGATATTGAATATTTCAAGCTTACCACAATTCATGGAAATAATAATAAACAGTTTCGTTGACTGGCAATGAATATAGCACAACTCCGATCTGCCGATGTCCCAGGCTTTATTTTATAAAAAATATACACTGGTGCTCAACGCACTGCTTCTTAGTAGGTTTATTACAAGATGTGGCAATGAACAGACGCTCTGAATGGAGTATATTCGCAGCTCTACCCAATCACACCACGTCTACACATCTTTTCAAAAAAGTACCCCTTTCTCACGTTTCCCCTGACAACACACGATAGTATTTATAGTCCGACCAATCGTGTTTAGTCTTTCATTTGTTGCGCTCCAATCACATAGGAGTTAACATGGTAGGCTATTTCCGTACGTAATGTTTTTTTAAACACGTTATAAAAAAAAATTTTATGAGCAGAAATGATTTCATGCTGTCAGGCACCCCCACTATTTTATTTTGGCCATAACTTGGTAATTCCTAGACTATTTGCGTAACGTTTTACATATTCTTTGTCAGCAAACCCTAAGTAACCCAAATATATATATTTAATAGAGCTAATATGCTGCGTTCAAAATATGCAATTTCTTCTACCTCCTGTTTCGAAGATGTGCTGTCTGGGTACTGTAATGTTTTCAAACGTAAACCGGTATAATGTCATAATTCCTAATAAGCGTTTTTCAGGATTTTAAAACCTAACTCTGGGAAGGGTAGTGAATTTTATCACTGTCGATTTGAAATAAAGTTAGTGCATGTGGCCTTACACGCGTGATGGCAGCAATTGTGTATCGCGCGACGCGTGTTTAGTGTTGCACGTGTTCGGCTTTCTGCCTCTCCCTTCTCTCTATCCTTTAGTCCATCTGTCTTTAGTTACGCCGTGTATGGAATGAATGAAATATTAAATCTAGGTCATTGATCAGCTTGCGTGATACAGTACACGTTTCATTGAAGAAAGCGGGTAATAATACAGTAGGCTTTTACTATCAACGTGAAAGCGTTACAATTTGCAGACGAAGTAGAAAACAAGGGGGATTTCGAGTACGGTCATTGTGACAGCACTGTTCTTTACCATTCTTCTTTCCTTTTATTAAATTTATTTGTTAGGCTTTGCATTTACGTTTTAATTTATATATGGGGATTAGAATAATTCACGACAACGGCATTAGCTCAATGTCTTTCTGTCTCACGGCATTCGCTCAACGTCTTTCTGTCTCACGGCATTAGCTCAACGTCTTTCTGTCTCACGGCATTAGCTCAACGTCTTTCTGTCTCACGGCATTAGCTCAACGTCTTTCTGTCTCACGGCATTAGCTCAACGTCTTTCTGTCTCACGGCATTAGCTCAATGTCTTTCTGTCTCACGGCATTAGCTCAATGTCTTTCTGTCTCACGTCATTAGCTCAACGTCTTTCTGTCTCACGTCATTAGCTCAATGTCTTTTCACGTCTTCCTCATTCTTTTCATGTCTGTCTCCATTCTTCATTCTCCTTCTATTTCTCTTGCTCGGGGGATTCCGGAACAAAGACTGCCTTGAAATACTGTCAACAGTGCTCTGTCAATCGTCAATCGTCAGCGTCAGGGGGAAGAATAGAACAAATAAAAAGGGGGGAAAAGCAGGCAGAAAATTATATGGGAAGAAACTGAAAGAGAAAGAAGAGGGAAAAATGATAACGTTGAGGAAGAAGTTAAAGAAAAAAATGTGACAAAAAGATGACGGTAACTATAAACAGGCACTAAAATTTGAAGATCACAATGAGGGAAGAAGGGGGAAGAAGAAAATGAACAAGTTGAGAAACGAAATATAGGAAAAAATAGTTGGAGTAAATGGAAGGAGAAGCAAAATTATTCTCTCTCTCTCTCTCTCTGTCTGTCTCTCTCTCTCTCTCTCTCTCTGTCTCTCGTTATCTATCTTCCCCCCACACTACGTGCAAAGCGATACCTCAGTGCAATCAACTCTATCCGTTTATAGAAGCTTCGACTCCGCTAGCCGTAATTACATTAGTCCACAAATGGAAACATCCGGGCTAGCTAGATCTGTAGACCGAGCCCGGATTCAACAAACACAGTGCTTATATTAACTAAACATAATGTTTATGTTAACGTAACACAGTGTTTATATTAACTAAATACATTGTTTATATTAACTTAACTCCGGGCCTTTCCACGACGTCTCATTTACTGATTATTCTTGAACTCAATCTTTCATGATTCCTGTGTCACTTTTTCTTGAGGTCTCCTAAGACTTGTATGATTATTATTATTATTATTAATTATTATTATTATTGATTCGCCCGTGCAGTTCCCGTGGGTCTCTGAGGAGACAAACTAACTGAATAGGACTACTGCTACGTCAGACATGCCGTAAGAAGATATTAATATGCTTGGGCTGTGTGTTGAGGTGGATACATAGATAACCAGACATACAGAGAGATAGACATACAGAGAGATAGACAGACAGACAGACAGACAGACAAACAGACAGATAGATAGATAGATAGATAGATAGATAGATAGATAGATAGATAGATAGATAGATAGATAGATAGATAAATAGACAGATAGACAGATAGACAGATAGACAGATAGATAGATAGACAGATTGATAGACAGATAGATAGATGATAGATAGATAGATAGATAGATAGATAGACAGACAGACAGACAGACAGACAGATAGATAGATAGATAGATAGATAGATAGATAGATAGATAGATAGATAGACAGACAGATATATAGATAGATAGATAGATAGACAGACAGACAGACAGACAGACAGATAGATAGATAGATAGATAGATAGATAGATAGATAGATAGATAGATAGATAGATAGATAGATAGATAGATAGATAGATAGATAGATAGATAGATAGATAGATATCGTACAAGGCTACCAATATGAGGTTTTGCATGAGACTGGCACCTCCATCATGTAAAACAAATTGCCAAAGAAATTATCGCTGTGAGCGCATGTAACTGCTTTTTTGCAGGCTTACTGCTTGATTATCTGCAGTGGGGGCTTGACGTTCCGCAAGAAGTGTAATTGAAACTGATGATGATGATGATGATATATATATATATATATATGTATATATATATCAAATTTGCTCTCAATATTAACTTTTTTTTTCTCACCATATAACATTGTGTTTGTCCTTTTATTTATTAATGTCCGTGTTGCTATTTCCTTCTGTATTTCATTCTCTCTTCTTCCTTTTTCTATTTATCTTATCATCTTTCTCCAACACATACACACACACACACACTCTCTCTCTCTCTCTCCCTCTCTCTCTCTCTCTTTCTTATTTTCTACATTACGTGAGTTCTTCTTAGATCCTTCCTAAAAAGTATATAAGCCCTTGCTGGTGCCTGCGTTACATTTTCATGTGAGGTCACAAAAGTTGAGGACGTAATAACGTCGTTAGTGTCCAAATGTTTCAAGTTGACAACGTTTTCCACGTATTTAGGAAGAAGAAACGTCACGTTGTTAAAAGCTAAACTTTTATAGCTTTCGTTCACCAGATTCGGTAACGGAGCTACAGTGGAAACTTTGAAAAAGTCCTTTGCACCGTTTACTTTAGCACCCAGCCCCTTCATATTTTCACCATAAAGATTTACAAAATTTGCAACGTTTAAGTTTGTAGTGCGTCTAAATCCTGAATCAGAATCCAAAAGTGATGCCCCAGTTGGTTCAGTGTCCGTCACGCTCGCCAAAGTTGTATTTGTTGTTGGTGCTATACGAGTAATATTCTCCAGCGCATATTCAAATGAAGCAGTGGTAGAAGAAAATGCCCGTGTCAACTTTTCAAAAATGCATTGGAAAGAACAACTTTCAACAAATGTTGTATTATCAACAAATGACTTTAGGGAAATGTTCCTGACCATCGTGGAGGCTATTGTTGAGGTATTCTGGTATAACACATCAAGGACAACAGATAATGTGGTAGCTGGGTCTTGAGATGTTGAAGAAAGGCTAGCTGACCTTGCTGTCTTATTGCTGTGGTTATGGTCGTCATGGTAACCGTTGGGAGAAATGACGAAGTTCTGTCCAGATGGTTCTCCATTGTCGTCGTCTTCTGTTTCATCTATTTCCGGCATACATGCGCATGTGTAGAGCAGGACGGAAACACATGCGCTCTGCAGAAATACGGAAAATTAAAGTGTCAACAAAAGTTTTAAGAAAATGTAATATACAATACCAAAGAACATAATGAGCTAACTTTGCATGCCAATCAATCAATCAACCTGTTAATCTCTTAATGCTCGTGTCTCCT
Organism: Oreohelix idahoensis; assembly: GCA_024509875.1. NCBI lineage: Eukaryota > Metazoa > Mollusca > Gastropoda > Stylommatophora > Oreohelicidae > Oreohelix > Oreohelix idahoensis. The sequence continues at coordinate 375,093 of JAMPIV010005426.1, read as the reverse complement.
CTGGGAGCGTAAGTGAGTGGCAGCACGTTTATCTCGTCTTCCTAAAACTTTCTTTGGAGAAATTATAACCGTTTGCATCTGTCTCATTTAAAAACAGAACAAAAATCACACAGACGTTTGACCTTTCATATCGACTGATGTTTTATTGAATCGACAGAACATTCTTGCACAGAAAGGAAGAAACACAAATAGACAGACAGATAAATATATTAGATCAGATAGGTATGTGTGTACATAGGAAGGTAGGCAGGCACTCACAAAGGTAAACAGACAGACAGACAGACAGACAGACAGACAGACAGATAGATAGATAGATAGATAGATAGATAGATAGATAGATAGATAGATAGATAGATAGATAGATAGACAAACAGACAAACAGATAGATAGATAGATAGATAGATAGACAGACAGACAGACAGACAGACAGACAGACAGACAGACAGACAGACAGATAGATAGATAGATAGATAGATAGATAGATAGATAGATAGATAGATAGATAGATAGATAGATAGATAGATAGATAGATAGATAAGTAGGTAAGTAGGTAGGTAGATGAAAAGAAAAAAAGGAAAGAAAATTAATCAAAGTCTTTGGCTCATTAATTTCCCTATTTGCTCCCTACGGAGCATGTAACCCTAATAACAGCTGACTCTTTTGTAGGAAACCTATATTAAAACATCAAGTAATCTAGCAGCAATGGCTTCTGTAGCAATTGTGTTTACAAAATGATGCTACTAACCCCATGCACTCAAATTATTCGTATCTTACGACATGTCTGACGGAGTCCTTTTTCTGTTTGCTCTATTAACAGACCGATGTGAACTACCTGGGGCTAATTTTAAAAAAGGTAACGGTAGTAACTTAGCAGATACTGCCGTAGGAGAATGAAGTGTTAGAGAGTTCACTAGGCTATGTCTAGCTTCGAGAGGTGCAGTGACCAGTGTTCTTCCTTGCTGCTTGTGCCTTCCCTAGCTCAAAAGCAAAGTCAGGTGCTCCTTTACAGTTGGGTACCTGACTTTGCTCTTAAGTTAGGGAAGGTAATGGCAGCGAGGAAGGGAACTGGTCACCTAGCTGGCAGCTTATAAAAAAAGCTTGACCTTTGCAGCGAGAGGCCAGCGCTGTAACCACTCTGCCAATCTGACGCCCAAATTACAGTTACAAAAATTAATAGGCATTTCCAGACTGTACATAATTTTTATACCTCACTATTTTCAGAGCCGTCTGTCGGAAACGGCCAATTTCTTTCTTTGTATTAAAAAAAAATAGAACAAGATTTCGAGTCTAGTTATTGTAAATATTGATCCCTCTTACCAGAATATGATGTACTATCTTAATCAGAGGAACAGTTTACACGAGGCCGTATATGTGAATGTATATAGAGTTAGTCATTTCTATAAGCGGATTTGTTATTAAGTGGAGGATATCCATAATTACAGGTCTAGCCATAGAGCAGGGGTCGTCAACTGGTCAATCCTAATCTATCCATGTATCCCAGGGGATCAGTTGGTAGATCTTGAGTTGACTGAGAATTTTTAACTTAGATAGAGGCAGCTACTGCAGCCTTAAGGTGGCTAACTGAAACTTCATTAACAAAGGCAGTCATTGTGTCAGACTCTCAGTCCATGCTTCGAAGTTTCAAAATGGTTGGCTATGGTATGAATGGAAAACATTCATAGAAACTTCGAATCAGCAGGAGCTAGTGTGGATCTACTGTCCTGGTGTCACGTAGGTCTTTATATCATTAAATTACCTACATCTTCTTCCTATTCTCTCACCCAAATCCTCTTAATTATTATCTTTCCGTACTTGTTTTTCCTGTATTTTTCGCATCACTCGGGTGCGGAAAATATTTTCTTCTGTATTCTCAAACTGTACCTGTTTCTTTTCTCAAAACTGAGAATCGCACGAGTAACTTGATTACGTAGATGTCAGCTCTGCCGGTCGAACGATAGCTGTGAATATACGGTCCTCGCCAGACATTCGTCTGCAGTTTTTTCCGGTCAGAGCGCTGACTGACCAGTGTCCCCGGGCGGGGGGTGTGAGAATTCGCTCCATCGGGGCATGGCAGACAGACAGCTGTCTACAGTTTGCAGAAACTGCGAGCGTTTCGTCGAAATAGCTCCGGCGTAGCGTGAAAATCGTTCCGCACCGCAGACAGGCTGTCTGGGATTTGAAACTGACACGCGTATATCGTGGTCAGTAGGTGGCAGTTACGACACGCGTGAAGCTGACGTAAATGTTGGGAGTAAGGGAGATAATTTCGCTTAGCGAAATAAGTTAGGGGCCCTTTGTCTAATTTTAAGATATTGGCCCGAGTTTGTAACTCACTTCACTCATTCTACGTTTTACAGTAGACGTGGGCACTTCGTTCTAGATGTCGTGAATTATTCTAATCCCCATATATAAATTAAAACGTAAATGCAAAGCCTAACAAATAAATTTAATAAAAGGAAAGAAGAATGGTAAAGAACAGTGCTGTCACAATGACTGTACTCGAAATCCCCCTTGTTTTCTACTTCGTCGGCAAATTGTAACGCTTTCACGTTGATAGTAAAAGCCTACTGTATTATTACCCGCTTTCTTCAATGAAACGTGTGCTGTATTTCTTGGAAAAACATTGAGATACGCAAGCTGATCAATGACCTAAATTTAATATTTCATTCATTCCATTTTATACACGGTGTAACTAAAAGACAGATGGACTAAAGGATAGCGAGAAGGGAGAGGCAGAAAAGCAGGGACACGTGCAACACTAAACCCGCGTCGCGCGATACACAATTGCTGCCATCACGCGTGTAAGGCCACATGCACTAACTTTATTTCAATTCGACAGTGATAAAATTCACTACCCTTCCCAGAGTTAGGTTTTAAAATCCTGAAAAACGCTTATTGGGAAAGATGACATTAGATGGGTTTACGTTTGAAAACATGACAGTACCCAGACACCACATGGGGATTGAAGTAAACAGGAGGTGGTAGAAAATGCACATTTTGAACGCAGCCACCTAGCTCCCTTAAATTTGTATATTTGGGTTCCTTAGGGTTTGCTGACAAAGAATATGTAAAACGTTACGCAAATAGTCTAGGAATTACCAAGTTATGGCCAAAATAAAATAGTGGGGGTGCCTGACAGCATGAAATCGTTTCTGCTCATAAAATTTTTTTTATAACGTGTTTGAAAAAACATTACGTTACGGAAATAGCCTACCATGTAAACTCCTATGTGATTGGAGCGCAACAAATGAAAGACTAAACACGATTGGTCGGACTATAAATACTATCTTGTGTTGTCAGGGAAAACGTGAGAAAGGGGTACTTTTTTGAAAAGATGTGTAGACGTGGTGTGATTGGGTAGAGCTGAGAATATACTCCATTCAGAGCGTCTGTTTATTGCCACATCTTGTAATAAACCTACTAAGAAGCAGTGCGTTGAGCACCAGTGTATATTTTTTATAAAATAAAGCCTGGGACATCGGCAGATCGGAGTTGTGCTATATTCATTGCCAGTCAACGAAACTGTTTATTATTATTTCCATGAATTGTGGTAAGCTTGAAATATTCAATATCTTTTAATGAAAATTGAATGTAAATTGATAATTTATGTCTGTATATATGTGTGGTTCAGTAGCGAACATGATGTAAAGCCTATCGTGCTCCAGCCTGAACAGAAGGTGTCGGAGGAAAGTAAAACTGCATGGAATGGCCAAACAGTACACTGACACCTAGATTATTAACTAGAAAGAAATAATGCTGGAATTGCAGAGGCGTAGTAACCATTAGGGAGGGAAATACTGGTATAAAGTGTTTCAGATGAAGCTGACAGTTGGCCTAACGCTCTGAACTCAATGTTTGTGATGTATTGTGCTCAGTGTAAAAATAGAGTATAAATTAGTTCTGACGTAGAAGGTACAACCTTCTTGTTTCAGGGACCGTGGTCTTAAAGTTATTGAGCAGCACCTGGTCAGAGCTTTGCTGAAGCCAGAGGTGGACAGCATACTCCTTGGTCCATATAGCAACCAGTGGGGTGGCTCCAGAACTCATTAAAGAATCGAGCAGAGGAGTCTTTTACTGCAGTCATCACGCAAGATAAGAGAGTGTGGCCATGGAGCTCAACATTATGTACCCCCATCTTAAAATGACATTATAAACTAAAATTAAGAGGGGAATTAAATTGTTTTAAATACCAGGAACTGAGAACATCTCCAATACTAGTTCCCATAGAAACAAACTATTGAAGTCATGATGACAAATACCAACAGAGCTTGAACAAAACAAAACCAGTATTACCTCATGTTACCACTACACAACTGACACACATAGGATACCATTAATAATATATGTCACTATAATAATCATATTAATAAATTCTGTACATATAACTTGTAATTAAAATTGATTGTGATTCCTGGTTCCCTTTGTATTTGAATCAGGACACATATACATTCATGACAGCACTGAATACATATTGTTATTTGAAAAGTTATCAGTGACTCCTTTAAGATATCCTCTTAGAGTGTTATATGTATGTGAGTGTCACAGTGTTGTCAATTGTGGTGGAATAAATTAAATTGTTTATCTGTCTGTTGTTGTTATGACTTACACTTCATCATACACATACCCTAGACATATAACGTAGTCATCACACTATTCCAGAATAATTCTGACTGAGGTATACATATGTGGCAGTAAGTAAGGTTATCTATAATACACTACTCTTATTAGATATAGATACCTTCACAGCTGATCTCAGTCAGTACACTAAGTCCCCTATAAATATTTATAACATCCCACTTTACCACATATATTGGGGTCTCGCTCTCGGGATTTTGAATCTTTCCCTATTAAAATATTGGGGGTAATTCACTTTAGGGAATAATAAGAATTAAAAGGTATCCTTGGGTGAAAATAAATAAGGTTGAGCTCACAGTGCCTGTGTTGTCTTGAGTTAATTAGTCATAGATACAATTGTTTAGTTGATTATTTTAGACAGTTATCTGTTAGACAATGGCCGACCTGGCAAAATTTCGATCTGCTGCTGTACAGACTGCGAAAGAGTTAGGAATGGACGGGCAAATTATGATTTCTTATGTCACTGCTGAATGTGACAAATATATTGAACGGGAAGAAAGAAGATTAGAAAAAGAGGCCGAAAGAAAATTAGAGGCTGAGACTAAGAGGTTGCAGATTGAGGCGGACAAAGAGGCTAAAGCATTGGAAGCCGAGGAAAGAAGACAGGCTGCAGAAAGGGAAGAGAAGAAATTAGCTGCAGAAAGAGAAGAAAAGAGATTAGCTGCAGAGAGGGAAGCAGAAAAGGAGGAGAAGAGATTACAAAGGGAACATGAGTTACGACTAAGGGAGTTTGAGTTTCAAGGCCATGCTCCTGAAAAGGGTGCCAGTCCCTTTACCTCTGATGCTACTGCTAGCCAGGGAGCCTCAACCTCAGCTATGAATTTTCATTTAGATCATTTTGTTGAGAAAGACGATGATATAGAGAGCTATCTAAATAGGTATGAACTATTAGCTACCACATATGGGTTAGAGAGAGAAAGGTGGAGCTTAAAGTTATCTCAAGGACTTCGTGGGGCAGCTTATGAAGTTTTTGCAAAAATGAGCAGAAGTGATCAGGAAAATTATGACATGCTAAAGCAGGCTCTTTTGTTAAGATATGAAAAGAATGCAGAATTTTATAGGAAAAAATTTAGGAATGCTAAACTACTGTCAGGTGAAACCTATCACCAGTTCTCTGCACGAATAGAGACATACTTGGAGAAATGGACTTCTCTGGGGAAAACCCAAGATCTTAAGGAAATGGTCCTTATAGAGCAATTAAGAGAGTCCATGGCTCCAGACCTGAGAAAGTTTCTCATGGAACAAGGTGCAGAGAGGCTGGGTGAGTTGCTAAATGTTGCTGAAAGGTATCAAGCAGCTCAAGCAGAGGTAACAGGTAATAAAAAGAAACAAGTGGATAACTTTAGGGCACCACAGAACTTTAATAAATTTGATCCTAGGGATCAAAACAAAGGTAAGCACCAGTTTGATAGGCCACGGTATGAAAATAAAAATAAAACCCCACAATTCGATGAAAGGAAATATGATGAAAGAAAATCTTTCAACCAAGGAAAAAGGTGTGTAAAAATTGTAAGATGAACAATCATGACACTGACCATTGTAGAAGGAAACCTGTGTACATGGCAACCCTTCAGGTCAGGTCGACCTCAAGACAGGAGGAGGATATTATGTTGGATACCACTCCAGAAGAGATGAGGAAGGCACAGGCTGGGGATAAAACACTCAAGCCTTGTTTCAGGAAATTGTCAACTTGTCGTACAACTCCAGGCAAGGGAGATTTTTACATGAAAAACAAGTTGATGTATAGGAAGACTGGAGCTAGATCCAAAGGTCAGGGACAGCTGGTACTTCCTAAAAGATATAGGGCAGACTTAATAAGGAGTCTACATGTGAAACCAGATGGGGACCATGAGAAGATAGGTACCATCATTCAAAAGGTGGCTCACAATTATTATTGGCCCAAAGCAAGATGGGACATTGAGAATTTTGTAGAAAGGTGTAGCATAGCACATGAGGGAACACCCACAAGTGGGAACATTGATCAGGACCTGGACACGCCACGGGGGCAAAATTAGGCCTGATAATAAAAAGAAAAATAGATTTGATAAAGTGGACCAAATGGAATGGGAAGCCCCTTTTCACGGGCAAGCTTCACTTAACTGTTTTACAATGGCCACTATGCGGAGAGTGCAAAAAGATGTCTTACCCCAGGATAAGCCGAAAATCCCTCAATCGGACTTAAACAAACTGGAGGAAGAGGATGTAGAGAGGAAATCTCTCATCAAGAAAATTAAGAGGGGAGAAAGCCCCAAAAGAAAAATTGGTAGCGGTCGTTTTATGCATGATAATTCTGGGAAGAAAGATCATCACTATAGAGCTTCGAGTGGAAGAGACCATACCGGTGCATGGACAAATAGGTCCACAAAATTAAAGGTCCATATGTAGCTTTGTTAAGAACGTGGACTGATGAAAAGGCAGAGGAAAACATTACATCTTCATACCAATATGTGAATGAGCTGACCACTCGTTTAAAAACTGGCTGGAAACTTGCCAATGAAAATTTGAAACAAGCCAGGAAGAAACATGCTGCCTATTATAACAGGAAGGCGAAAGACAGAGATTTGGCTGTGGGAGAGAAGGTACTGCTTCTTCTCCCCGGGAGTCAGAATAAGTTACAGATTGGATGGCAAGGTCCATATACAGTTTTAGAGAAGGTGTCTAGAACAAATTATAAGATAGATAAGAAGGGGAAAGAAAAAATCTATCATGTGAATCTCCTGAAGAAATATTTGGAAAGAGAACATCAGGAAGAGACACACTTGTTGACCTTGTCCATCGCCATGGAGATGAAAAAGGAACCACTTTCATCATTTGAATATCCATTACACCCCTGTGAGACAGCAGCACAGGTGAAAATCAGTACACATTTAACAAAAACTCAGAAAGAGAGAGTGCAACAGGTTCTAAATAATCATGCAGAGGTGTTAACAGACCGACCAGGGCATACAAACCTATTGGAATATGATATGAAACTGATAGACCCCACACCTGTCTGTATGAAACCATATTCGATTCCGTTTGCTAAGGAGAAAGCTTTGAAGGAAGAGATAGACTATCTATTGAAGGAAGGAATTATTTCACACAGTGAATCCTCATATAGTTCCGGTGTTGTACTCTTAAGGAAGCCCTCTGGAGAACATAGACTCTGTATAGATTACAGGAGACTGAATGCTATTACAGAAGGACAGGTTGATCCATTGCCGGATACAAATCAGCTGTTTGCCAGACTAAATAAAGCTAAATATTTCTCAAAAGTGGATCTGAGTAAAGGATACTATCAGATTCCAGTAAAGCCTGAGGTTAGACCATACCTAGCTTTTAGTACCTCAGAAGGACACTATGAGTTTAATAGATTGCCATTTGGATTGAAGAATGCGCCTAGTGTCTTCTCTAGAATGATGAGAAAATTATTGGACACTCTGAATAATCCATGTATAACAAATTTCATGGATGATATCCTTATAGCAACAGAAACATTTGAGGAACACATTGACTCTCTGAAGATGCTGTTTGATCGACTTAGGGAAGCAAATTTAACAGCCCGACCAACCAAATGTTGCGTTGGATGTAAAGAATTGGAATTTTTGGGACACACAGTTTATCAGGGAAACATGACCCCTGACCCAAAGAATTTAGAGAAACTAAAGAAAGCCCCGAGACCACAAACCAAGAAGGACGTGAGATCCTTTGTCTCATTATGTGGTTTCTACCAGAAGTATATCAAAAACTTTAATTCCATATGTGCTCCGTTAACTGATTTGACACGTAAAGGACATCCAGATCGCATTACATGGACACCACAATGTGAAATGGCTTACCAAGAATTGAAGGAAAAGCTCACAAGTAAACCTATTTTGAAATTACCTGACTTAAGTCAAGAATTCATAGTAAGGACGGATGCCAGTAATATTGGGCTGGGTGTAACTCTACTACAGAAATCAGATGCATTGGATGGGGAATTAAGCCCAGTGGCATATGCTAGCAGAAAATTGAATAAAGCTGAAATCAACTACTCAACTAGCGAAAAAGAATGTCTTGCAGTAATATGGGCAATAAAGAAATTCAATATTTATCTGTATGGGAAGGCACTTAAGTTGCAAACGGATCACAAACCTTTATCGTTTCTAGCACAGGCTAGGCATGAGAACTCTAGGTTACTCCGATGGTCCTTGCTTTTGGCTCCCTATAATTTTAGCATTGAGTATATATCTGGAAAAACAAATTTGGGAGCGGATTTTTTAAGCCGCCATCCGTGTGATGAGAATCACCGTAAACCCCAGAAATAATAATAAATTTCTCTATGTGTATATAGAATAAAGGACTGACATATAATGTCTGTTTTAAGAGGAGAGATGTCGTGAATTATTCTAATCCCCATATATAAATTAAAACGTAAATGCAAAGCCTAACAAATAAATTTAATAAAAGGAAAGAAGAATGGTAAAGAACAGTGCTGTCACAATGACTGTACTCGAAATCCCCCTTGTTTTCTACTTCGTCGGCAAATTGTAACGCTTTCACGTTGATAGTAAAAGCCTACTGTATTATTACCCGCTTTCTTCAATGAAACGTGTGCTGTATTTCTTGGAAAAACATTGAGATACGCAAGCTGATCAATGACCTAAATTTAATATTTCATTCATTCCATTTTATACACGGTGTAACTAAAAGACAGATGGACTAAAGGATAGCGAGAAGGGAGAGGCAGAAAAGCAGGGACACGTGCAACACTAAACCCGCGTCGCGCGATACACAATTGCTGCCATCACGCGTGTAAGGCCACATGCACTAACTTTATTTCAATTCGACAGTGATAAAATTCACTACCCTTCCCAGAGTTAGGTTTTAAAATCCTGAAAAACGCTTATTGGGAAAGATGACATTAGATGGGTTTACGTTTGAAAACATGACAGTACCCAGACACCACATGGGGATTGAAGTAAACAGGAGGTGGTAGAAAATGCACATTTTGAACGCAGCCACCTAGCTCCCTTAAATTCGTATATTTGGGTTCCTTAGGGTTTGCTGACAAAGAATATGTAAAACGTTACGCAAATAGTCTAGGAATTACCAAGTTATGGCCAAAATAAAATAGTGGGGGTGCCTGACAGCATGAAATCGTTTCTGCTCATAAAATTTTTTTATAACGTGTTTGAAAAAACATTACGTTACGGAAATAGCCTACCATGTAACTCCTATGTGATTGGAGCGCAACAAATGAAAGACTAAACACGATTGGTCGGACTATAAATACTATCTTGTGTTGTCAGGGGAAACGTGAGAAAGGGGGTACTTTTTTGAAAAGATGTGTAGACGTGGTGTGATTGGGTAGAGCTGAGAATATACTCCATTCAGAGCGTCTGTTCATTGCCACATCTTGTAATAAACCTACTAAGAAGCAGTGCGTTGAGCACCAGTGTATATTTTTTATAAAATAAAGCCTGGGACATCGGCAGATCGGAGTTGTGCTATATTCATTGCCAGTCAACGAAACTGTTTATTATTATTATTTCCATGAATTGTGGTAAGCTTGAAATATTCAATATCTTTTAATGAAAATTGAATGTAAATTGATAATTTATGTCTGTATATATGTGTGGTTCAGTAGCGAACATGATGTAAAGCCTATCGTGCTCCAGCCTGAACAGAAGGTGTCGGAGGAAAGTAAAACTGCATGGAATGGCCAAACAGTACACTGACACCTAGATTATTAACTAGAAAGAAATAATGCTGGAATTGCAGAGGCGTAGTAACCATTAGGGAGGGAAATACTGGTATAAAGTGTTTCAGATGAAGCTGACAGTTGGCCTAACGCTCTGAACTCAATGTTTGTGATGTATTGTGCTCAGTGTAAAAATAGAGTATAAATTAGTTCTGATGTAGAAGGTACAACCTTCTTGTTTCAGGGACCGTGGTCTTAAAGTTATTGAGCAGCACCTGGTCAGAGCTTTGCTGAAGCCAGAGGTGGACAGCATACTCCTTGGTCCATATAGCAACCAGTGGGGTGGCTCCAGAACTCATTAAAGAATCGAGCAGAGGAGTCTTTTACTGCAGTCATCACGCAAGATAAGAGAGTGTGGCCATGGAGCTCAACATTATGTACCCCCATCTTAAAATGACATTATAAACTAAAATTAAGAGGGGAATTTAATTGTTTTAATACCAGGAACTGAGAACATCTCCAATACTAGTTCCCATAGAAACAAATTATTGAAGTCATGATGACAAATACCAACAGAGCTTGAACAAAACAAAACCAGTATTACCTCATGTTACCACTACACAACTGACACACATAGGATACCATTAATAATATATGTCACTATAATAATCATATTAATAAATTCTGTACATATAACTTGTAATTAAAATTGATTGTGATTCCTGGTTCCCTTTGTATTTGAATCAGGACACATATACATTCATGACAGCACTGAATACATATTGTTATTTGAAAAGTTATCAGTGACTCCTTTAAGATATCCTCTTAGAGTGTTATATGTATGTGAGTGTCACAGTGTTGTCAAGTGTGGTGGAATAAATTAAATTGTTTATCTGTCTGTTGTTGTTATGACTTACACTTCATCATACACATACCCTAGACATATAACGTAGTCATCACACTATTCCAGAATAATTCTGACTGAGGTATACATATGTGGCAGTAAGTAAGGTTATCTATAATACACTACTCTTATTAGATATAGATACCTTCACAGCTGATCTCAGTCAGTACACTAAGTCCCCTATAAATATTTATAACATCCCACTTTACCACACTAGAACACTTAAATTTATAAGTGATATCTCTTACTTTCGTTGTGACATCGTAGTGCTGTGCTTGAGGTATATTAATATTATATATCTAGTATTGTGTGTAGGGTTTAAAGTGTTTAAAGCGCTAAATCGCTCATTTCATTTTAACTAGTTTCTTTTGAACTGAGTGTATAATTTATAAGTCTATATTATTTTCTAGTGACGCATACAGTGGAAGGCAGAATAAATAATATTTCTAAGCTTAACAAACTAGTAGCTATAAGGAATTTAATTTAACGACTAATACTCAGACGAGAATATTTTATATCAAACTTATAAAATGCTAGACGCGACATCAGCGAATATTGACGGAATACGCACCATATTCCTAAATTCCTGATGATCGATTTTATATAACTTATTTCACCGGAAGTTTAAATATAAGTCAAGCTGTAGGCTTGCTGTTTTAAATGTAAGTTATATTGGGTACATAATATGAAAATGATTTATATGTGCTTTTCTTTTTATACAGTGAAATACTGGGGGTGACCCGAACTTTACCAGCATTTAATAAGAGTTCATAATTGTGAAGAAATAGACAGTCCTTATTTTGAACCACGTGGGTTTCTCAAGTAACACTGATCTGACGGTGCAAGTTAGACAGTAATACCATATCCCACTAACGGGCTTTTTCAAAGACTGTAATGATCAATACTGGGCCTGGGAACCAGATCTTAATTTCTTCCATAAACTCTACGTAAATTTTCTGCCTGGCGGCGAGAATAATTACAATCTATGACATAAACTTTCCGACATTGTTGACAAGTGAGTGGGGAACCAATAATTTCTGTTTTTTTTAGAGAGGTTGTCCACCGGTCATCTTCCTAATTGAGGGAAACTTCGTGTTCTGACATTTTTGTGCTCGTTTAAGCCTAATTCTTACCTCGGGAGTCAAGTGACATTAACTTTAGTCTGAAATAACTATCGCCAACAATGAAACCAACAAACAAATCTGCAGAGCTGGGATCTGTTTCAGTAAACGACAGTAACAGATAAAAAGTGTGAGTGTCCAACATTTGCGCCAGCCGGCGAAACCACAACCCGATTGTAAGTATATCAGGGCCCTGATGAAAGAATCGAGTGAAAGTGACGGAAGGAGGTTCGTTGTATAATACCCTCATTTGTTATATGTGTTTTTTTTAGGCGAGATTTGCTGCTTAAGTAACGTGTTACGTTAGAATAGATACTGCTGTCAAAGTCAGTCTATACTTTCAAAGGGGGACAATACTAGACTCTAACCACATGCATCTATAACTCTTTGGGCCATCATCTGTCATCCTAACGGGGCTGTGGGCTAAACCTAGAGTTAAGATCATAGCGGGGCTATCACCCTTGTAGCATTTTCTTGATATTTTATGACTATTTGTATATGTTTTCCTTGATGTATTTCTTTGGTGTTGTGAGAAGATTTTACATGATAAATAAAATCTCTCTTGAACTAAATCAGTGCGTTGGTCAGCTCGTTCAAATATTTAAATAAGTATTGTTATAGTTTTCCCACGTCTGTGTGTTTAACTGTTGTCACTTGAAGACGTGTGCACGTGAGTGGTATGTTCATACATAGTAACATATGTTGTCAATAGACTGTCTGACTCTTATATATCTGTCGTAGAAGATAGGCCTTAGAGAGAGAGAAGATTCTTGTTTTTTTTTCAGGGGACAGCTCTATTTGATTCGCTACCACTGCACTCTTGGGAAAATCTATTTTTTTTCTAACTCTCACTGTGTATATCACATATTCTAATCTATTCAGAAGGGACCAACCTAAGTCTTAATACTCCTATCGAAAAATCTACGACACCTGGTCATGCATGGGTACGCGATAATGAGAGAGCTGACAGACTAGCATCAAGAACACCCACAGTGGGGATTCTGGATATGGATAAGGGAGAGATACTGAGAACAATTAATGATCGCCTGTTAGAGAATGACACTGCAATAGATGAATCATCAACGTTAAGGGAGCCGCGCTAGCGTAGTGGTTACCACACCGCTCTGGCGACCGGCTGATTCAGGATCAAACCCGGGCGACGGCATTTGAGGATTTTTCGTCGACCGGGATTTGGACTGGATTAACTCGAGACCTGGCGATGACATTTGAAGGAGTGTCGTCGATCAGGGATTGGCGGCTCCTGAGCCGACCCAGCTGTAATGGGTACCTCCGAAATCGGAGAGTATTTGCCTGAATGGCGAGGGACACCTGTCTCTGTACAAGAAAAAAGGGATACTTACGTAAAATCAATGTCAGGTTAGACATAAATAATAACCTGAGATTTTGCCTCGAGTATTAGCGGGCGTACGAAAAAAAAATCAACGTTAAGACCGTTGGAATTTTGCATCAAACGTAAAGCTAGTAGAGATGGACGTATGAGAGGATGCATCCGTCGTGTTTATAACCAACGATCTACAGGAACAGTTAGCATTCACACTCTTAGACATATACTGAGGGAGACTGAGCACATGTGGGTTTGCCTGTAGTGCGATAATGTCGATTCTTTTCAACAATAACAATAACTTAGGTAAATTTCGGACTAGTCCTGTCCCACCGACACCTAAAAGCGAGGTATCCTTTGATGTAAATGTAATTTCACCTCATTCCAAAGGAAAACCCGGAAGCTGACTAGAATTCATTTTATTCCTGAACTGTGTGGAGTAGAAACGCGATCTTTTCTTGGAAGTGAAGTTAAGATTTAGAAAAATACTTTGTTTTAATTTTTCCAAGGCACTGTTAATGGGATTGCAGGAAGTACATCGTGCGGCAGAGATAAAAGTTACATATTAGGCTGCACTTAATTAAAATCCTAGATACTCTGAAGCATAAACACAATATTATCAACTTAAGTCTTTAGAGAGCTTAGAAAGTAGATCTTATCAGCCCCTAGGTTACCTATCGCTGCCTTATTGTGTTCGGAGCAAGGGCAAGTGGTTCGTCATTTTCTACCTTCACAAACGTAAAGTAAATGGTATATATTCACTGACCCTCTTCAACAGTGCGATCCACAAAAAATGGCGTAATATCTTGCTTCCTGTGTCCGTTTCCTTATATAGTATTTTTGAGCGACTTTGCCACCTAAAAGTGTATCATGAGCTCGTTTTGTATAATTTACAAGTCATTTGATTCCTTAGCAGAAACAGGCGTCAGTTGTTCACGCATTAACATCATTATTAAATTTTCCAAACACTCTGTAGCATATTTTATGCTAAAAAAGGACTAGGATGGATCTGATAACAAGATTGATGTGTGCGTGTGTGGCGTGACGGTCGAATATTGAGCATTTGTAAAATTATAATAACAAATATGATATCCCCTTTTGAAATTGGTTTGTTGTTGTTTGTTTGCTGTTTAACTAGGGCTGCTGAGTTTGTCACTCTTGGGCAGCCAATACCAAGCAGGTGAAGAATCTATGGCATTTTCTACATTGTAGATCTAGGCTTTTTTGTGGCTTTTCTGCCACTCCAAGACTTGTTTGGTGATGAGCACCAGTTTCACTCCTGATCATCCCATCTCGGCCTGGTATGCATTTAAAGAGTCTTCACGTCTCGTTTCATGCTAGAAAGGGGGAGGGCGGCATACTGTGCATTCTCCGCCATCATGGGGGCTCTCCAAAAATCTTCTTCTGCTTCTTGGATCTTTAGCCTCTGACTGACAAAGAAGTCAGTGGCCATCACGCATAGTGGTGTCTTGTAGGACAGCAACAAACTGTCCCCATTTTGCTCGGTCGGTAGCCATCCTGCGTGCCGTGCTTCAACTCTGATTCATACTTTGCATCTCAGTCTCCACTGTTCTCCGCCATTCTTCAAATATGCAGAGCTAAAATTCTGGGCTCTCCTAAGGAAACCCTACGACCTGCATAGAGCCACTTCCGAGCTCCCCTTGCTTGTTGTAAATTCATTGTTAGATCCTTCTGCAAGCAGCCAGCCAGGTAAAAGCCGGAGCCTCAATTAATTCCCCCAAGCATAGTGTACAATGCTGTGTTCACAACATGTTTCACCCCAGAGGTAATCAAGATAGTGGGCCACTCTGATGTGGCTAATCGATCCCTGACACGTTGGCCAGACAACTCGAATGTTGTCTATATCCAAGCTGCACCACGTAGAGGTCCATGGTTAGATTTCTAACCCTGGAATTCACGCAAGGGCAATATGATTTTGAGTCACGCCGCAGTTTCAATGAATTTCAAGATTCATTCGACACATCAAATAAAAAAAAAAAAGGTTAAAAAGTTTGTTAAAAGTGGAAAGTTCCGAATTTCCATTATATGAGTTTATACTTACTTACGTTGGCGGTCCTCTTCTACCGTGAGGTGTAGAGGTTTGGAAGAGAGAGCGCAATACTATTCTATTGGCTGTCTTCCTACTGGCCTGGTTCCATTCTAATCCTCGGTCCTTCAGAGATTGTCTAATGTTGTCCTCCCAACGGACTCTAGGTCGTCCTGGAGGTCTGGATCCCTGGCACTTAGCCTCCCATACCTGCCGTGGTAGCCGATCTTCTTCCATTCTGCAGACATGGCCAAACCATCTTAGTTGGAACTGTTCTACTTGGGTCTGCAGGGGTTGGGTTTTTAGGCCTTGACGTAACGTCTGGTTGCGGACCATGTCTCTTCTTGTTACTTCAACCACCTTTCTCAGATGCCTCATTTCTGAGGTTTGGATCTAACATTTGTGGGTTGTAGTCATTGCCCATGACTCGCATCCAGATGTTAAGACTGGCGCTGAGAGACTGTTTATTTGGCGCCAAAATGTTGAGGGTCTGTTATTATTAGATATTGAGATCAATAATGTGTTCATATATGTTCTGAGTATGAAGCAATAAATGTTGAAGTACTTCTTGGTATTTATTAAAGAACGAATATTCTCAACTTTTTCGGGTTCTCATTTTTCTTGTCTTGATATTCTTATTCTTAACGATTTTGTAATTGACCAAGTTTCTTTGTTAATAAACCAAGTGTCACTATGGGTGTCAATGCGTAACGTTTTTTTTTTCTGACAATCTTTGAATGTCAGTAAGGTCAAACGTTTTTCAACAACTTTGAAACATCTATGTAACGTAATTCAAGTAATTTTAAAGAATCTGCCACAACTCCAGCGAAGACGACTGATTATAATTTATTACATCCACAGATTTGACAACTGTCAACATGAACTTCATTCTGTTACACAATTATAACGACTGAAGTCAATCTTGATTTGATGATTCAACAGCACGCATAATTATTGTGCCTTAATTACATTATTCCATTCATGGTCATTAGCCTTAAGTCTCATGCTAACATTCGCATGTATTGATAATTGATACAGTTTGTGTCTTACACAACGTTAAATTTCATAATCTAGTGCAACCCTGCACACATTCCTCCGTCTGCATGAATTTAATCATAGCTTCGCCAACATATTATATTTAAATATATTCTTTATTCCATTTTGGCTTGACAAAATTTGGCTTCATTATTGGCCAACTCTGCCATCACACAAATTGACTATTATTTAATATATTATCTCTCTTTTTAAAGAACGCATTTAAATCTCTAGACACACAGGTGCGGGCGTATACTTATCCGTAAATATAAGTGGCAACGGCCACACTCTGGAAGATACAAGTAAGTGGTAAATACCACTCTTATAAGGAACACATCCTCCTAGCCCGAAGGCACGGCGCAGACTGATTTTTTTAGTTACTACGTTTCGCATCATCAGATGCATATGACGTATCTTAATGTGTCTCTAGTTGGGGATGCTGAATGGTGCAAATCACCCTGGCCAGAACTAAAATAGCCAAGATGATTACACACCATAAAGCAATCCTCAACAACTGGGGCGTAATAAATAATAATTATTATAGTTGCCCGTCGCAAGCGAAGATGGCGACAGCTTCAGACTTAAGTTGTGACACATCTGTGCCGTGATCTCATGTGGCTAATTAGTCCTGTTTTGGCCCTACAGGCCCTGTCACATACGGGGCACACATGGTTAGAGTCGATAGTAGTGTTGCTGTGCATTCTGACCTTTCTTGCAGCACGCTTGCCTTCTGCCTTATCAGCTAAATTATGTTCTGTAATGCGAGCGCCTTGAGTAATGTTTGTCCGCCAGGCAGAGCGATCCTGTGCGATAGTCTCCCAGGAGGAGACATCAATTTTGAAGCTGCTCAACGATGCTTTCGGTGTGTCTTTGAAGCGTTTTTGTTTTTGTCTCCCTACTGTTAGCTTACCCATGGAGAGTTCGCTGTACATCAACTGCTTTGGGAGGCGTTTTTCGGGCATGCAAACAACATGTCCGGCCCATCTAATTTGGGCCCTCTGCAGCAATGTGTAGATGCTTGAGATATGTGCTCTGTTGAGGACCTCAGAATTAGATACTCTATCATGGCACTTGATCCTGAGAATCCTGCGAAGACAGCTCATGTGGAAGTGATTAAGCTTCCTGGCATGTCTGCTATACACTGTCCATGTTTCACAGGCATACAGGAGGGTGGTGAGCACTATTGCATGATATACTTTTATCTCGGTGGTGGCACTAATTCCTTGTCGATCCCAGACATTTACTCTTAGTCTTCCAAAAACCGCACTTGCCTTGGCAATTCTGTTGTTGACCTCGGAGTCGATATTCGCATCTTTGGTAAGGGTACTGCCAAGATAAGTGAAGCTGTCCACCACTTGGAGACGTTGGTTCTTTACTGTGATATTTGGTTCGCAATAAGGTTTCCCAGGAGCAGGTTACAACATTACTTCAAATTTCTTCGTATTGATAGTAAGACCAAAGTCATCACACGCTACAGAAAGCCTCCTCATATTGTTCTGCATGTCCAATTCTGTGCAGGTGTTGGGGGCACAGTCGTCCGCAAAGACGAGGTCAGAGATCATTGTTTCATTCACCTTCGTAAAGGACTGTAATCGTCTCAAATTGAATAGCTTCCCATCTGTCCTGTATCTGATGTGTACGCCGTCACTACTGCCATGCGTAACGTTAGAGAGCATGGCAGCAAATATCATACTGAATAGTGTCGGGGCGAGCACACATCCCTGTTTGACACAGTTTGTGACGGCAAAGGGTTCAGAAGGTTCTCCATCATTCAATACGCAAGCCATCATGCCTTCATGAAACTGACGGACAATTGAGATGAACTTATCGGGACAACCGAATTTCGCCATAATTTTCCATAGTCCATCCCTATTGACAGTGTCAAAGGCCTTGGCCAAGTCAATAAATGTTGTGTATAGGTCATTGTTGCCTACCATGTTTGTAACGGGTAACGGGGAATCAGGGTTCGATTCCGGAGAGGGAGCATGAGAAATGGCTACCACATCCAAGGAAGGCAGCAGGCGCGCAACTTACCCACTCCCGGCACGGGGAGGTAGTGACGAAAAATAACAATACGGGACTCTTTCGAGGCCCCGTAATTGGAATGAGTACACTTTAAACCCTTTAACGAGGATCTATTGGAGGGCAAGTCTGGTGCCAGCAGCCGCGGTAATTCCAGCTCCAATAGCGTATATTAAAGTTGTTGCAGTTAAAAAGCTCGTAGTTGGATCTCAGGCGCAGGCGGGCGGTCCGGCTCGCGCCGGTTCACTGCCCGTTGTCTCCTGCCCTACCGTCTGCCGGCTCTCTCCCGCGGGTGCTCTTCGCTGAGCGTCCCGGGTGGCCGGCGCGTTTACTTTGAAAAAATTAGAGTGTTCAAAGCAGGCCTCCCTTTAAGGCGATCTTTGTCCTCTCAAGGCTGTGTGTGGTCCCGGTTGCCGGGTCCTCCCAGCGCAGTAGAGGCAGTGAATAAGAACTGTGCCTATGCCAGATTGCCCTTTTTCGAGGACATTCGGTCCCTAAAGGATTATGGCTGGACGGGCGTCTGGGAGGCATGGCGAAATGGTTTTATAGCGACAGGAGTAGAGTACACATGAGGGCAAGTTCGGGGCACAGCGGATTGATCTACCGCTTGCTTGTCACATTGATCACAGAAACAACAATTAAAAGTCTGTTGTACCAATATACGCCGCTAGGTGTGACGGAACAACGGACGATTTCTTGTTGCCCTAATGACGCCGCAAGGTGTTATGGCCGAAGACTGCTTAGTCGGTCGGCGGTCAAAGGAATAATAATAATAGGTCATTGTACTGTTCCTGGCATTTCTCCTGAAGTTGGCGTGCGGCAAATATCATATGGACTGTCCCGCGGCCTGCTCGAAACCCACACTGACTCTCTGGGAGTAAGTACTGCGATTCGAGATGAACCGTCAAGCGGTTGAGCAGGACTCGAGCCAGGATTTTGCCCGCAATAGATAATAGGGAGATTCCCCTATGGTTATCACATGATTGATGATTTCCCTTTCGCTTGTATATGTGAACGATGGTGGCATCTTTCAATTCCTGTGGTATCTGTTCTTCATCCCAGAATGAGTGGAAGAGGTCTGTTAGTCTCTGCAGCAACATGCTGCCTCCAGCTTTTTAAATTTCAGCAGGAATGACATCTGATCCAGGGGCTTTGCCGCTGGACAGTAGACTGGCTGCTTTCTTGACCTCTTCCAAGCTGGGTGGAAGGTCAAGTCTGACATTGACTGTAACTTGCGGTATGCTTGCAATGGCCTGGTCGTTGATGGTTGATAGATAATTTAAGATGGCATTGAAGTGTTCTGCCCAGCGTTCCAAAATCTGCGTTTTATCAGTGAGCAATGCCATGCCATAAGCATTTAGGACCGGTGATGATTGATTCGATTGAGGGCCATAAATTGCTTTCAGGGCATCATAAAAGCGCTTTGAGTCATTTCTGTCTGCATATCTCTGTATCTCGTCTGCCTTATTGCTGAGCCATGCATCATGCATCTTCCTCAGCTTATTCTGGACAATTCTGCGTATATTGGTAAAGGCTGCCTTTTTGGACGTTGAGGAAGGGTTGCTTTGATAGTCTCTGTGCAAGCGATATTTTTCAGCCAGCAGTGTTTTAATATTTTCATCATTTTCATCAAAACAGTTAGGGTTCTTGCGTGTTGTATATCCCAGGCTCTCAGAGGCTGCAGAGTACAAAATGTTCTTCAGAGTGGCCCATTTTTCCTCTATGGTGGTTTGACCGAGCTCAATGTCCCTCAGACGGCTGTCCAAGTCCATTGAGAAGTTCTCTCCGGTTGCTACGCTTTTAAGTTTTGTGACGTTGAGCCTCTTCATGGGTTTCTGACTCTGGTGTCTTCGCTTGGGCTGTATGTTAAGGTTGAGTTCTGATACAGTCAGCCTGTGGTTGGTCCAGCATTCGGCACCACACATGGCCTTGGTCACTCTCACGTCAAGTCTGTCGCTCCTTTTCGTGACGACATAATCAATGAGATGCCACTGTTTGGAGCGGGGGCGCATCCATGTTGTTTTATTTCGAGTGGGTAGATGAAACATGGTGTTCGTGATGGACAAATCACGTGTGTCACACAGGCTGAGTAATAGGAGCCTATTACTATTACATTTGCCTATGCCATGTTTTCCAAGTACTCCATCCCAAGTGTTGTGGTCAGTGTCTACTCTGGCATTGAAGTCGCCGAGAATAATAAGGTTCTCAGATTTAGGAACTGATGAGATAATAGAGTTAAGTTCGTCATAGAACTTTTCTTTTGTTTCCTCGGGGTTTGTCATTGTTGGGGCATATGCACTGATCAGTGTGGCACTTCTGTTTCTTCCTATTGGTTTCTTTCTTCTTTGATCCTTAGACGCCGACCGTCAAAGCAGTCAGTGGCCATCACGCCTAGTGGCGTCTTGTAGGGCAAGAACAAATTTATTCCACTTTGCTCGGTCGGTGACCATCCTTCGTACAGTGCCCCAACTCTGGTTCATTCTTTGCATCTCAGCCTCCACAGTCCTCCGTGTGGTAAAGTGGGATAATATAAATATTTATAGGGGACTTAGTGTACTGACTGAGATCAGCTGTGAAGGTATCTGTATCTAATAGGTGTAGTGTTTTACAGATAACCTTACTTGCTGCCACATATGTATACCTCAGTCAGAATTATTCTGGAATATTGTGATGACTACGTTATATGTCTAGGGTATGTATATGATGAAGTGTAAGTCACAACAACTACAGACAGATAAACAATTTAATTTATTCCACCACACTTGACAACACTGTGACACTCACACACATGTAACATTCTATAAGACTATCTTAAAAGAGTCAGTTTGAAAAGTCAAATATGTATATATATGTATTAATTTCTTTACATAGAGATATAATGATTCAACTACACAGTGAACCAGGAATCACAATCAATATTCTTACAAGTAGTATGTACACAGTTTATCAATTTAATCTTGTTATTGACATATTTTATTATTCTTATCTTATGTGTGTAAGTGTGAAGTAGTAATATGAGTTAATACTGGTTTTGTTTTTCAAGCTAGAGTGTTGTTTGTCATCATGACTTCAAGTGTCTTATCATTGGGAAAAGTTCACAGTTCCTGTCAATTTAAACAGTTTATATTCCCTCTTTATTTACTGTCAATTTTAGAGGGGGGGGGGGAGGGGGGGGCACATAATGTTGAGCTCCATGGCCACACTTTCTTAACTTTCGTGATGACTGCAGTAAAAGACTCCTCTGCTCGATTACTTCAATGAGTTCTGGAGCCACCTCACTGGTCGCTATCTGGACCCAGTAGTATGCTGTCAGCCTCAGGATTCAGTAACTCAGGCCAAATGCTGCCTCAATGACTTTTGACCACCGTCCCTGAAACAAGAAGGTTGTACCTCCTATTTCAAAACTAAGTCATAATCCATTTCCACAATGAGCACAATACATAACAAACACTTGTGTTCAGTGCTGTAGGCCACTGCTAGCTTCATCTGAAACAAATTACACCAGTATACTCCTTCCTAATGGTTACTACGCCTCTGCCATTCCAGCATTATTTCTTCCTAGTCCATAAGATAGGTGTCAGTGTACTGTTTGGCAATCCCATGCAGTTTTACTTTTTTCCGACACCTCCTATTCAGGTTGGAGCAATATTTAGGCTTTTCTCAAGTTGGCCACTGAACTACACACATATATATAGACATAAATCATCAATTCACATTCAATTTTCATTAAAAAGATATCAAATATTTCAGCTTACCACAATTCAATGGAAATAATAAACAGTTTCGTTGACTGGCAATGAATAGGCACAAATTCCGATCTGCCTCTTGTCCCAGGCTTTTATTTTAGAAAAAAATTATGCACTGGTGCTCAACCCACTGTTCTTAGTAGGTTTATTACAAGATGTGGCAAGGAACAGACGCTCTGAACTGACTATATTGGCAGATCTAACCAATCATGCCATGTCTACACATCTTTTCAAAAAAGTACCCCTTCTATTCGTTTCCCATAACAACAGAAAACTAGTATTTGCAGTCCAACTAATCATGTTTAGTCTTACATCTCATTCCCGCCAATCAAATAGGAGTTAACATGGTAGGCTATTTCCGTAACGTAATGTTTTTCAAACACGTTATAAAAAAAATTTTATGAGCAGAAATGATTTTATGCTGTCAGGCACCCCCACTATTGTATTTTGGCCATAATTATTTTATTAACCGACTAAAGGCGTAACACATAACATATTCTTGGCTAGCAAGTCCTGCCGTGCAATAATATATAAGTTAAAGCGAGCTACATGGTGGCGTTCAAAATATGTGTTTTCCAAAGATAGTCGTATATTTGTTTTTTACCACGCGTTCACTTCTATGTCATAGGGTGTCTTCTGTACTTTCAGGAGCTTAGATGTAAATCAGTAGAATTTCAGGTTTCCTAATAAGCATTTTTCATGTTTTAAAACCTGATTCTTGTAGTAGTTGTAGTGTTTTTCTGACACTGTTTATTTGAAAAAAAGTTAGTGCTGGCCTTACACGTGGGATTGGCGTTACTATTAATCGCGCGACGCGTGTAGTGTTGCATGCTTCCTGCCTTCAGTCGTCCCTCTCTCTCTCCTACTTTCATCTGTCTTGTAGTTACGCCGTGTATAAAATGGAATGAATGAAATATTAAATCTAGGTCATTGATCAGCTTGAGTATCTCAAGGTTTTTCTTAGAAAGGCAGTACACGTTTCATTGAAGAAAGCGTGTAGTGATACAGTAGGCTTTTACTATCAACGTGAAAGCGTTACAATTTGCAGACGAAGTAGAAAACAAGGAGGATTTCGAGTACAGTCATTGTGACAGCACTGTTCTTTACCATTCTTCTTTCCTTTTATTAAATTTATTTGTTAGGCTTTGCATTTACGTTTTAATTTATATATATGGATTAGAATTTCTCACGACACTCCGCCAAGTTGTTTTTGGTCGGCCTCTCTTTCGTTTTCCTTCAGGGGTCCAAAGCATAG
This sequence comes from Oreohelix idahoensis, assembly GCA_024509875.1. Taxonomy (NCBI): domain Eukaryota; kingdom Metazoa; phylum Mollusca; class Gastropoda; order Stylommatophora; family Oreohelicidae; genus Oreohelix; species Oreohelix idahoensis. The sequence continues at coordinate 351,324 of JAMPIV010005426.1, read as the reverse complement.
CTGTTCTTGTGATGGCATCGGGATCTCTTCTGAGGACATGGCCAACCCAGTTCCAGCGCCTGCCAGCTATGATGGTGTGCATGTCCTCTTGCTTGCTCCGAGTAAGCAGATCTTGGTTGGTGATGGTATTCGGCCAAAAGATTCGGTGAATTTTTCTTAGGCATGTTGTGTGAAAAGAGGACAATTTCGACATTTCCTTCTCTGTAACTCTCCAGCTTTCCGCACCATAGTGAAGCACAGAAAGCACACAGCTCTGATATAATCTTAATTTTGTGCTTGTGCTGTAATGAGAGGACTTCCAGATGTTGTTTAGGCTAAAAAAGGCTGTTCTTGCTTTTTTCATTCTGTTGTTGATGTCTTTGCTTGCCCCGCCGTCTGGTGTTACTATGCTTCCTAGGTATGTGAAGGTGTCTGTCTGTACCAGTTGCTGATTCCTTACTGATATGGGCTCAGGGTTGCTCACATTGAGCGTCATGACCTCTGACTTCATTAAATTGATGTTCAAGCCCACCTGCTGGCTATACTTATTAAGTCTATCCGTTTTTTCCTGGATGTGTTGATGGGAATGTGTTAGTAGTGCAATGTCATCTGCATATTCCAGATCTTCCAATGTAGAAAATGTAGTCCATCTTATTCCTCTTGGGTTGCCCTCTGTTGTCTGGCGGATCACCCAGTCTATGACTGTTAAAAATAGAGTGGTTGATAAAGGGCATCCTTGTCGTACTCCTGTCTTCACCTCAAAGGTTAGGTTGCTCTGCCCAACAATACACGTAAAGTTGGCATAGAGGCTTTTTATGATTGACACTATGCAGCTTGGAATTCCATAAGCCCTCAGTATTTTCCATAAACTGTCCCTATGTATACTGTCAAAAGCCTTTTCAAAATCAACGAAATTAATGTACAGCTGTCTTTGCCATTCTTAGCACTGCTCTATAATGTTCCTGAGAGTAAATATATGAACTACACATCTTCTGTTCTTTCTAAATCCTGCTTGTTCTTTCCTCTGTTTGTGGTCTACTGCTTTTGAAATTCTCTGTATAATTATCCTGCCTAGTATTTTGCTGGGAACTGAGAGAAGAGTGATTCCTCTCCAATTATTGCAGTCTGCAAGATCTCCTTTCTTGGGCAATTTGACAATTATTCCTTTGTTCCACTCTGTTGGTGTTGTCACTGTTTTCCAGAATGTGCAAATAGTGGTTCTAATAGTTCTGCTGCTAGCTCAGAGTCTGTCTTAAATAGTTCTGCATTAAAGTTATCATGGCCAGGAGCTTTTCCAATATTTAACCCTTTGACTGATGTGATTATTTCTTCTTTTCGTGGAATGTCTGTATTAACATCTAGATCGTTTTCAGCCTCATGAACATTCAATTGTGTCTCTGGTGGTTCCTTGTTCAGAGTTTTTTCTGAAATGCTCTGCCTATCTTGTTTCCTGTCCCTCTGCTGTCGTGATGAGATTTCCTTGCTTATCTCTTACTAATGTAATACTATTTGCATCTCGCTTTCCGCTGATGAATTTAGTTATTTTGTATACTGTGCTTTGTTCATTTCTCAGTGCTGTCTCTTCTGTCTGTCTTGCAAGATCGTCTAGGAAATTCCTTTTGTTGGCTCGGGTTTGGCGTTTAACTTCCTTGTCCAGCTGACTGTACTGTTCGCTATATAGTTGCTTTAACCTGGGCGACGTCGCTTCTGTTTTCTTTCTTTTCATTTCCTTTCTCATCTTTATGGTGTTTAGTGTTTCTGGTGTTATCCAGTCTTGCTTCTTCCTTTCCTGGAATCCTAAGCATGATTTGCTGCTTTCCTTATATATTGTTGAAATGGTGTTGAATTTCTGGTCTATATCATCAGTCAATGTCTTTTCCTGACTTTTGGCAAATTGATATCGTTTCTTTATGTCGGCCGCAAAAGCTTTTCTGGTAAGGGGGTCCTTTAATCTGCTGATGTCAAACCTTGGTCCAGCCCTTCTTAGTTTCACTTTCAGTTTTCCTACTACTAAATGGTGATCACTTCCCACATCTGCACCTCTTCTTACCTTCACATCTTGTAATGCATGTCTCCATCTACCGTTAATCATGATGTGGTCTATCTGGTTTCTGTCCCGACCATTTGGTGATTCCCATGTTAATTTGTGAATTTCTTTATGTGGGAAAAGTGTTCCTCCAATGACCAGGTTGTTAATGCTACAGAAACGTATTAATTTGTCCCCATTTTCGTTTGCTGTTCCGCTGCCGCATTTCCCCATTACTCTTTCATTATATGTATTGTGTGTACCAACTTTCGCATTGAGATCTCCCATTACTATAATAAGATCATATCTTGGTGTGTCTTCCATTTCTTTCTGCAGTTGTTGATAAAATCCATCCTTGACCTCTTCATCGCTATCATTCGTTGGTGCGTAGCATTGTATTATTGTAGTATTGGTGAATCTCCCTCTCAATCTTAATCTTATCAGTCTGTTGTTGATGGGTTTCCATTCCAGTAATGTCCTTTCTATTCCTTTCTGTAGAATAATGGCTACGCCTTCATTGTGCTGTCCATCCTCTCTTCCAGAGTAAAGTACTGTTTCTCCTGTTGCTGTTTTAACTTTTCCTGCCCCTGTCCATCTGCTCTCGCTTATCCCTAGAATGTGTAACCTATAGTTTCTCATTTCTGCCGTGACCTGTTTTAGTTTACCCGTCTCGTTCATTGTCCTGACATTCCAAAATCTTATTCTTGTATCGTGTTTTGTGGTCAGGACGTCCGTTTTCATGTCAGTGGCTTCCTTTCGGCTTTCACCACTGACAGTCATACGAGCTTCAGACTCCGGATGTCCGTCCCGCAGCAAAGTTTGTTCCTTTGTTGTTGTTTCCGTAACTTTATTATTTTTTACATAGACAGGATGCTAAAACCCCCAACCTGAAGGACCAGGGTGTCTGCTTTAGTCTGATCCCTGCCCGCGCAAACTTGTCCAGCTTGGTAGAAACTTCCAGGAGTAAAACTTCCGCTGGCATAGCTCTGGGGGTAATCAGGGTACGCAAGCCGGCATACCTCGACAAGGTATTGACACCGGTGATAGTGAAGGGTCATTAGGCGATCGTTAATGCCCTTAGGAGGTTTGACAAGTTTAAGTACGATATGAGATTTAATGGCGAATCCAACGCCAACTTCACGCCGTTCCTTGCTGCCCCGCCCACTCCAATAAAATGTGTAACCACTTCCAATTTCAGTAATCTGACCTTCGTCTGGTAGTCGCGTCTCGCTTAGGGCTGCTATATCGACGTTATAGCGCGCCAATTCTTTGGCCACAAGTGCAGTCCGTCTTTCAGGTCTGTCGGCCAGGGTATTGTCGAGTAGTGTTAGCACGTTCCACGTGCCGAAGGTAAGCACCTTCATTTTTTTTCTTATCTTTTGTTCGAACGCATGATTGGGATACCCTCCAGCCGCGTCAAGCTGGTCTGAGTAGGTTGAAGCAAGCTATGTTCAGGGCACCTTTTCTAGCCCCTTCCTCATGCCATGGAGGTGAGCAGAGTGATCCTAAAGAGGGCTGCTCAGTCGCTCAGAGGGCTGCCGGATCTCACCGCTGCTTCAAAGTTCCAGCGAGAAACGACCCTATGGCTTGAGCCACCTATGTGCAGGATTGTCGCTGCAGCTTGAGTGTATCCACACTTTCTGGTTCGCCACTCATTCATCGCCACAGGTCTTTGAGTCTGTATGTTTCTGTCTGAAGCTGTGACTTGCGCTGTAATTGGATTTAAGTGAGGAAGAGTTGCGCTAATCGTCATCCTCACTCTCTCGTCCTGAATTATCTGGTCCAGTGGCAAGATATTATCGAGACGACTGGAGACGACACAGGATGCAGTGGATGACCAGGGCGTTCTAAGTGTCTCACCGTTCTCTTTGCGTTCCACTCCGCGCTGCTGGTAGTTGCCTTCATATCAGTCGAGCCAGCTGGTGGCTTCGTCCGCATAGTCCACCAAATCCAGTCTTCACATGCTAGGTAGACGAGCCCTGTGTTTTCATTGAGAGTTTGAACCCCCTCGGCTACCCTCACCTGGTTTAGCCCGCCAGTCAAGACGGTGTAACTGAGACATACCGCTGGAGCGGTATACAGCTATCTTCATTTTCTTGCCAACTTCTCTTTTGCTGAGAAATCCTCGATTTACGGCCTGAAAAAGTCTCCCAGCTACTGCTCATCGGGTAGCCAAATCTTCTTTGATGCCTCCCTTCTAGTCTATGACAGCTCCTAGGTATTTAAAGTGGTCGACCTGCTCCGTTACCTGTTCGTCCAGCTCTTAAAATCCGACCGGCCTATTATGTAGGCCGACGATCGATCCTCGTTTTACCGCTGGTCTACTTAATAGGCCATTCTGTGTCCATGTCAAATTTTTCTGCACTCATTACTGCATATGTTACATGCATGTTTAATACCACTTAACTATTAAGTTAAGTGCATGTCATAGATGTTTCATTTCTCCACATTTTGATATATAACACTTTATGTTATCATTATAAATAAATTATTTAATGCAAAATCAGTAAAGTCTAAAAATGTACTCTCTGAAATCAGCTCGTGAAAGCACGGTTTTTGAGCACGTATAATAAGAGATAATCTGATGCCGTCTATATGAGTTTATTCCAGAATTATTTTTGTTTATAGAGTCAAACCAGAGCTGGCAATTGCTGATGATGTTGCCCTGATTGCTAGATCAGAGGCACATCTCCAATCCAACCTGCAAGTCTGGAAGGAAGAGCTGGAGAAGAGAGGGATGGTCATAAGCAGCTCTAAAACAAAATCCATAGTGATATCACGAGAAGAAAGAAGACATTAGATTAAGCTGGGAGAACAGGTCCTGGAGCAGGTCGACCACTTTAAATATCTCGGAGCTATTATAAACCGAAAGGGGGGCATCAAAGAAGAGTTGGCCACTCGAAAAGCAGCAGCTGGGAGACTTTTTCAGGCCATAAATCGAGGATTCCTCAGCAAGAGAGAGGTTGGTAAGAAAACGAAGATGGCTGTATACCACTCCACCTATGTCACAGTCTTGACATATGGGTGCGAGTCATGGGCAATGACTACAACCCATAAAGCCAGATCCAAACCTCAGAAATGAGGTATCTGAGGAAGGTGGTTGAAGTAACAAGAAGAGACATGGTCCGCAACCAGACGATACGTCAAGGCCTAAAATCCCCCCCCCCCCCCCCCCCGCCCCCCAGCAGACCCAAGTAGAACAGTCCCAACTAAGATGGTTTGGCCATGCCTGCAGAATGGGAGAAGATCGGCTACCACAACAAGCATGGGAAACAAAGAGCCAATGATCCAGACCCCCATGACGACCCAGAGTCCGCTGGGAGGACAACATTAGACAATCTTTGAAGGACCGAGGACTAGAATGGAACCAGGCCAGGAGGAAGACAGCCGATAGGATAGTCTGGCGCTCTCTCTTCCAAACCTCTACACCTCACGGTAAAAGGGGAACGACTAAGTAAGTAAGTAAGAGTCAAACACAAATCAAGAAAGTTCGATTTTTGTTGTTAAATCAATTGGAAAGCTTGCAATATTTCTGCCTGAGCATCTGGTTAAAGTTTTGCTGAATATATGAATTTCGTTGCACTTTTGAATCCTATGGTCATGGAAGAACCCCTCTACGTTTTCAGGGCAATCCGAAAGTACCATCATGTGTATTTTCAAGGTAAAAACGTTTTTCAAATTTTGTTTGTTTGTTTGTGTATCTTTGTTTCATGAAATGTTTGTTCAGTATCATCTCCAGGTCCTATTCACCACAATTTTATTGCCAGTGCGCCACATGATTGTGTCGATTACCGTACATGCCTTTCCCTGGTTTCTGGTGTTATTAATGTCAGGATTTTAAAAAAAAATGAAGTATTATGAAGTTAACGAGCTAGTAACCCGATTAAACATAACGAGAAATAATTATCGTGTGCGCTGTCTGCTGCAAGTCCTGATGACGTCACTAATGTTGTGCGCTGTCTGCTGCAAGTCCTGATGACGTCATTAATGTTGTGCGCTGTCTGCTGCAAGTCCCGATGACGTCACTAATGTTGTGCGCTGTCTGCTGCAAGTTCTGATGACGTCACTAATGTTGTGCGCTGTCTGCTGCAAGTCCTGATGACGTCACTAATGTTGTGCGCTGTCTGCTGCAAGTCCTTATGACGTCACTAATGTTGTGCGCTGTCTGCTGCAAGTCCTGATGACGTCACTAATGTTGTTCGCTGTCTTTTGCAAGTCGTTATGACGTCACTAAATGTTGTCCGCTGTCTGCTGCAAGTCCTGATGACGTCACTAATGTTGTGCGCTGTCTGCTGCAAGTCCTGATGACGTCACTAATGTTGTGCGCTGTCTGCTGCAAGTCCTGATGACGTCACTAATGTTGTGCACTGTCTGCTGCAAGTCCTGATGACGTCACTAATGTTGTGCGCTGTCTGCTGCAAGTCCTGATGACGTCACTAATGTTGTGCGCTGTCTGCTGCAAGTCCTGATGATGTCACTAATGTTGTGCGCTGTCTGCTGCAAGTCCTGATGACGTCACTAATGTTGTGCGCTGTCTGCTGCAAGTCCTTATGACGTCACTAATGTTGTGCGCTGTCTGCTGCAAGTCCTGATGACGTCACTAATGTTGTGCGCTGTCTGCTGCAAGTCCCGATGACGTCACTAATGTTGTGCGCTGTCTGCTGCAAGTCCTGATGACGTCACTAATGTTGTGCGCTGTCTGCTGCAAGTCCCGATGACGTCACTAATGTTGTGCGCTGTCTGCTGCAAGTTCTGATGACGTCACTAATGTTGTGCGCTGTCTGCTGCAAGTCATGATGACGTCACTAATGTTGTGCGCTGTCTGCTGCAAGTCCTTATGACGTCACTAATGTTGTGCGCTGTCTGCAGCAAGTCCTGATGACGTCACTAATGTTGTGCGCTGTTTGTTGCACGTCCTGATGACGTCACTAATGTTGTGCGCTGTCTGCTGCAAGTCATTATGACGTCACTAATGTTGTGCGCTGTCTGCTGCAAGTCATGATGACGTCACTAATGTTGTGCGCTGTCTGCTGCAAGTCCTGATGACGTCACTAATGTTGTGCGCTGTCTGCTGCAAGTCCTGATGACGTCATTAATGTTGTGCGCTGTCTGCTGCAAGTCCCAATGACGTCACTAATGTTGTGCGCTGTCTGCTGCAAGTTCTGATGACGTCACTAATGTTGTGCGCTGTCTGCTGCAAGTCCTGATGACGTCACTAATGTTGTGCGCTGTCTGCTGCAAGTCATTATGACGTCACTAATGTTGTGCGCTGTCTGCTGCAAGTCCTGATGACGTCACTAATGTTGTCCGCTGTCTGTTGCAAGTCGTTATGACGTCACTAAATGTTGTCCGCTGTCTGCTGCAAGCCCTGATGACGTCACTAATGTTGTGCGCTGTCTGCTGCAAGTCCTGATGACGTCACTAATGTTGTGCGCTGTCTGTTGCAAGTCCTGATGACGTCACTAATGTTGTGCGCTGTTTGCTGCAAGTCCTGATGACGTCACTAATGTTGTGCGCTGTCTGCTGCAAGTCCTGATGACGTCACTAATGTTGTGCGCTGTCTGCTGCAAGTCCTGATGACGTCACTAATGTTGTGCGATGTCTGCTGCAAGTCCTGATGACGTCACTAATGTTGTGCGCTGTCTGCTGCAAGTCCTGATGACGTCACTAATGTTGTGCGCTGTCTGCTGCAAGTCCTGATGACGTCACTAATGTTGTGCGCTGTCTGCTGCAAGTCCTGATGACGTCACTAATGTTGTGCGCTGTCTGCTGCAAGTCCTGATGACGTCACTAATGTTGTGCGCTGTCTGCTGCAAGTCCCGATGACGTCACTAATGTTGTGCGCTGTCTGCTGCAAGTCCTGATGACGTCACTAATGTTGTGCACTGTCTGCTGCAAGTCCCGATGACGTCACTAATGTTGTGCGCTGTCTGCTGCAAGTCATGATGACGTCACTAATGTTGTGCGCTGTCTGCTGCAAGTCCTGATGACGTCACTAATGTTGTGCGCTATCTGCTGCAAGTCCCGATGACGTCACTAATGTTGTGCGCTGTCTGCTGCAAGTCATGATGACGTCACTAATGTTGTGCGCTGTCTGCTGCAAGTCCTGATGACGTCACTAATGTTGTGCGCTGTCTGCTGCAAGTCCCGATGACGTCACTAATGTTGTGCGCTGTCTGCTGCAAGTCCTGATGACGTCACTAATGTTGTGCGCTGTCTGCTGCAAGTCCTGATGACGTCACTAATGTTGTGCGCTGTCTGCTGCAAGTCCTGATGACGTCACTAATGTTGTGCGCTGTCTGCTGCAAGTCCTGATGACGTCACTAATGTTGTGCGCTGTCTGCTGCAAGTCCTGATGACGTCACTAATGTTGTGCGCTGTCTGCTGCAAGTCCCGATGACGTCACTAATGTTGTGCGCTGTCTGCTGCAAGTTCTGATGACGTCACTAATGTTGTGCGCTGTCTGCTGCAAGTCCCGATGACGTCACTAATGTTGTGCGCTGTCTGCTGCAAGTCCTTATGACGTCACTAATGTTGTGCGCTGTCTGCTGCAAGTCATGATGACGTCACTAATGTTGTCCGCTGTCTGCTGCAAGTCCTTATGACGTCACTAATGTTGTGCGCTGTCTGCTGCAAGTCCTGATGACGTCACTAATGTTGTGCGCTGTCTGCTGCAAGTCCTGAAGACGTCACTAATGTTGTGCGCTGTCTGCTGCAAGTCCTGATGACGTCACTAATGTTGTGCGATGTCTGCTGCAAGTCCTGATGACGTCACTAATGTTGTGCGCTGTCTGCTGCAAGTCCTGATGACGTCACTAATGTTGTGCGCTGTCTGCTGCAAGTCCTGATGACGTCACTAATGTTGTGCGCTGTCTGCTGCAAGTCCTGATGACGTCACTAATGTTGTGCGCTGTCTGCTGCAAGTCCTGATGACGTCACTAATGTTGTGCGCTGTCTGCTGCAAGTCCTGATGACGTCACTAATGTTGTGCGCTGTCTGCTGCAAGTCCTGATGACGTCACTAATGTTGTGCGCTGTCTGCTGCAAGTCCTGATGACGTCACTAATGTTGTGCGCTGTCTGCTGCAAGTCCTGATGACGTCACTAATGTTGTGCGCTGTCTGCTGCAAGTCCTGATGACGTCACTAATGTTGTGCGCTGTCTGTTGCAAGTCCTGATGACGTCACTAATGTTGTGCGCTGTCTGTTGCAAGTCCTGATGACGTCACTAATGTTGTGCGCTGTCTGCTGCAAGTCCTGATGACGTCACTAATGTTGTGCGCTGTCTGCTGCAAGTCCTGATGACGTCACTAATGTTGTGCGCTGTCTGCTGCAAGTCCTGATGACGTCACTAATGTTGTGCGCTGTCTGTTGCAAGTCCTGATGACGTCACTAATGTTGTGCGCTGTCTGCTGCAAGTCCTGATGACGTCACTAATGTTGTGCGCTGTCTGCTGCAAGTCCTGATGACGTCACTAATGTTGTGCGCTGTCTGCTGCAAGTCCTGATGACGTCACTAATGTTGTGCGCTGTCTGCTGCAAGTCCTGATGACGTCACTAATGTTGTGCGCTGTCTGCTGCAAGTCCCGATGACGTCACTAATGTTGTGCGCTGTCTGCTGCAAGTCCTGATGACGTCACTAAAGTTGTGCGCTGTCTGCTGCAAGTCATGATGACGTCACTAATGTTGTGCGCTGTCTGCTGCAAGTCCTTATGACGTCACTAATGTTGTGCGCTGTCTGCTGCAAGTCCTGATGACGTCACTAATGTTGTCCGCTGTCTGCTGCAAGTCCTGATGACGTCACTAATGTTGTCCGCTGTCTGCTGCAAGTCCTGATGACGTCACTAATGTTGTGCGCTGTCTGCTGCAAGTCCTGATGACGTCACTAATGTTGTGCGCTGTCTGCTGCAAGTCCTGATGACGTCACTAATGTTGTGCGATGTCTGCTGCAAGTCCTGATGACGTCACTAATGTTGTGCGATGTCTGCTGCAAGTCCTGATGACGTCACTAATGTTGTGCGCTGTCTGCTGCAAGTCCTGATGACGTCACTAATGTTGTGCGCTGTCTGCTGCAAGTCCTGATGACGTCACTAATGTTGTGCGCTGTCTGCTGCAAGTCCTGAAGACGTCACTAATGTTGTGCGCTGTCTGCTGCAAGTCCTGATGACGTCACTAATGTTGTGCGCTGTCTGCTGCAAGTCCTGATGACGTCACTAATGTTGTGCGCTGTCTGCTGCAAGTCCTTATGACGTCACTAATGTTGTGCGCTGTCTGCTGCAAGTCCTTATGACGTCACTAATGTTGTTCGCTGTCTGCTGCAAGTCCTGATGACGTCACTAATGTTGTGCGCTGTCTGCTGCAAGTCCTGATGACGTCACTAATGTTGTGCGCTGTCTGCTGCAAGTCCTGATGACGTCACTAATGTTGTGCGCTGTCTGCTGCAAGTCCTGATGACGTCACTAATGTTGTGCGCTGTCTGCTGCAAGTCCTGATGACGTCATTAATGTTGTGCGTTGTCTGCTGCAAGTCCTTATGACGTCACTAATGTTGTGCGGTGTCTGCTGCAAGTCCCGATGACGTCACCAATGTTGTGCGCTGTCTGCTGCAAGTTCTGATGACGTCACTAATGTTGTGCGCTGTCTGCTGCAAGTCCTTATGACGTCACTAATGTTGTGCGCAGTGTGCTGCAAGTCCTGATGACGTCACTAATGTTGTCCGCTGTCTGTTGCAAGTCGTTATGACGTCACTAAATGTTGTCCGCTGTCTGCTGCAAGTCCTGATGACGTCACTAATGTTGTGCGCTGTCTGCTGCAAGTCCTGATGACGTCACTAATGTTGTGCGCTGTTTGCTGCAAGTCCTGATGACGTCACTAATGTTGTGCGCTGTCTGCTGCAAGTCCTGATGACGTCACTAATGTTGTGCGCTGTCTGCTGCAAGTCCTGATGACGTCACTAATGTTGTGCGCTGTTTGCTGCAAGTCCTGATGACGTCACTAATGTTGTGCGCTGTCTGCTGCAAGTCCCGATGACGTCACTAATGTTGTGCGCTGTCTGCTGCAAGTCCTGATGACGTCACTAATGTTGTGCGCTGTCTGCTGCAAGTCCTGATGACGTCACTAATGTTGTGCGCTGTCTGCTGCAAGTCCTGATGACGTCACTAATGTTGTGCGCTGTCTGCTGCAAGTCCCGATGACGTCACTAATGTTGTGCGCTGTCTGCTGCAAGTCCTGATGACGTCTCTAATGTTGTGCGCTGTCTGCTGCAAGTCCCGATGACGTCACTAATGTTGTGCGCTGTCTACTGCAAGTCCTGATGACGTCACTAATGTTGTGCGCTGTCTGCTGCAAGTCCTGATGACGTCACTAATGTTGTGCGCTGTCTGCTGCAAGTCCTGATGACGTCACTAATGTTGTGCGCTGTCTGCTGCAAGTACTGATGACGTCACTAATGTTGTGCACTGTCTGCTGCAAGTCCTGATGACGTCACTAATGTTGTGCGCTGTCTGCTGCAAGTCCCGATGACGTCACTAATGTTGTGCGCTGTCTGCTGCAAGTCCTGATGACGTCACTAATGTTGTGCGCTGTCTGCTGCAAGTCCCGATGACGTCACTAATGTTGTGCGCTGTCTGCTGCAAGTCCTTATGACGTCACTAATGTTGTGCGCTGTCTGCTGCAAGTCCCGATGACGTCACTAATGTTGTGCGCTGTCTGCTGCAAGTCATGATGACGTCACTAATGTTGTGCGCTGTCTGCTGCAAGTCCTTATGACGTCACTAATGTTGTGCGCTGTCTGCTGCAAGTCCTGATGACGTCACTAATGTTGTGCGCTGTCTGCTGCAAGTCCTGATGACGTCACTAATGTTGTGCGCTGTCTGCTGCAAGTCCTGATGACGTCAGTAATGTTGTGCGCTGTCTGCTGCAAGTCCTGATGACGTCACTAATGTTGTGCGCTGTCTGCTGCAAGTCCTGATGACGTCACTAATGTTGTGCGATGTCTGCTGCAAGTCCTGATGACGTCACTAATGTTGTGCGCTGTCTGCTGCAAGTCCTGATGACGTCACTAATGTTGTGCGCTGTCTGCTGCAAGTCCTGATGACGTCACTAATGTTGTGCGCTGTCTGCTGCAAGTCCTGATGACGTCACTAATGTTGTGCGCTGTCTGCTGCAAGTCATGATGACGTCACTAATGTTGTGCGCTGTCTGCTGCAAGTCCTGATGACGTCACCAATATTGTGCGCTGTCTGCTGCAAGTCCCGATGACGTCACTAATGTTGTGCGCTGTCTGCTGCAAGTCCTGATGACGTCACTAATGTTGTGCGCTGTCTGCTGCAAGTCCCGATGACGTCACTAATGTTGTGCGCTGTCTGCTGCAAGTCCTGATGACGTCACTAATGTTGTGCGCTGTCTACTGCAAGTCCCGAAGACGTCACTAATGTTGTGCGCTGTCTGCTGCAAGTCATGATGACGTCACTAATGTTGTGCGCTGTCTGCTGCAAGTCCTTATGACGTCACTAATGTTGTGCGCTGTCTGCTGCAAGTCCTGATGACGTCACTAATGTTGTGCGCTGTCTGCTGCAAGTCCTGATGACGTCACTAATGTTGTGCGCTGTCTGCTGCAAGTCCTGATGACGTCACTAATGTTGTGCGCTGTCTGCTGCAAGTCCTGATGACGTCACTAATGTTGTGCGCTGTCTGCTGCAAGTCCTGATGACGTCACTAATGTTGTGCGCTGTCTGCTGCAAGTCCTGGTGACGTCACTAATGTTGTGCGCTGTCTGCTGCAAGTCCTGATGACGTCACTAATGTTGTGCGCTGTCTGTTGCAAGTCCGAATGACGTCACTAATGTTGTGCGCTGTCTGCTGCAAGTCCTTATGACGTCACTAATGTTGTGCACCGTCTGCTGCAAGTCCTGATGACGTCACTAATGTTGTGCGCCGTCTGCTGCAAGTCCTGATGACGTCACTAATGTTGTGCGCTGTCTGCTGCAAGTCCTTATGACGTCACTAATGTTGTGCGCTGTCTGCTGCAAGTCCCGATGACGTCACTAATGTTGTGCGCTGTCTGCTGCAAGTCCTGATGACGTCACTAATGTTGTGCGCTGTCTGCTGCAAGTCCTGATGACGTCACTAATGTTGTGAGCTGTCTGCTGCAAGTCCCGATGACGTCACTAATGTTGTGCGCTGTCTGCTGCAAGTTCTGATGACGTCACTAATGTTGTGCGCTATCTGCTGCAAGTCCTGATGACGTCACTAAATGTTGTGCGCTGTCTGCTGCAAGTCCCGATGACGTCACTAATGTTGTGCGCTGTCTGCTGCAAGTCCTGATGACGTCACTAATGTTGTGCGCTGTCTGCTGCAAGTCCTGATGACGTCACTAATGTTGTGCGCTGTCTGCTGCAAGTCCTGATGACGTCACTAATGTTGTGCGCTGTCTGATGCAAGTCCTGATGACGTCACTAATGTTGTGCGCTGTCTGCTGCAAGTTCTGATGACGTCAATAATGTTGTGCGCTGTCTGCTGCAAGTCCTGATGACGTCACTAATGTTGTGCGCTGTCTGCTGCAAGTCCTGATGACGTCACTAATGTTGTGCGCTGTCTGCTGCAAGTCCTGATGACGTCACTAATGTTGTGCGCTGTCTGCTGCAAGTCCTGATGACGTCACTAATGTTGTGCGCTGTCTGCTGCAAGTCCCGATGACGTCACTAATGTTGTGCGCTGTCTGCTGCAAGTCCTGATGACGTCACTAATGTTGTGCGCTGTCTACTGCAAGTCCTTATGACGTCACTAATGTTGTGCGCTGTCTGTTGCAAGTCCTGATGACGTCACTAATGTTGTGCGCTATCTGCTGCAAGTCCTGATGACGTCACTAAATGTTGTGCGCTGTCTGCTGCAAGTCCTGATGACGTCACTAATGTTGTGCGCTGTCTGCTGCAAGTCCTGATGACGTCACTAATGTTGTGCGCTGTCTGCTGCAAGTCCTGATGACGTCACTAATGTTGAGCGCTGTCTGCTGCACGTCCTGATGGAAGCATTGATTCTCCTGTGGTCATTTCTTTTCATTTCATTTCAACGTCACTTTATCTTTGTGGTCACATTTATCGCGACTTATGGTCAGTAAACCGTGGAAAAAAATCGAATGTCCTGCGTACTATTTTTATGGGTGTTAAATATAGATTTCGCGGTGCAATGTGCACAGTTTCCGTATTTTCCCGAAAATGCAACAAGTAAGATTGCAATGCATGTGCGTTCTTTTACTGAGTGTTCAATTTAGCTTTGAAAGTGAATTCCTCGCCTTGTCTGTATTTCCCGAAAAGGTGACGGGATTTTTTGAAGGTGGAAATCTATCTTAGCCTGATGCAAGCGTAACTTTCGAGGACGCATAGAGTTTTATCAGAATCAGATACAGAAACAAATGGGATGTAGAGCATCCAGGTCACACACAGAATGATGCTTACTACCAGCTCACCAGAAGAGAACAAGTGGTTATCTTCAGACTCCGCTCTGGCTACAACAGATTGAGATACCATCTATTCAACAAGCTAAAGATAGGAACTATCGATCAGTGTAACTGTAGCACTGACAAAATGACTGCTGAACATCTTCTTCAACGTTGCCAAACACATGAGGAAGAGAGAAAGCGCATATGGCCGACACCAGTACCATTCGTGGAAAAGCTCTACGGAGATTCAAATAGCCTCAAACTGGCTACTGCTTTCTTTGAAAACATTCAAGTGGACGTCTGAGAGTGGACGTCTGAGAGTGGACGTCTGAGAGTGGACGTCTGAGAGTGGAAGAAGTAGAAGAGGAAGGAGAATACCTTACAGTTAGACCATTATTATATAGGGCATGACGGTATACATCATTTTAGTTATACATTCTGATACGTTATTCTCAGTGTGTTTACCACTTAATTAAGCGTGTAAACATAATTGTTAAACTATTTAAAAGCGAACCAAAACTCTTTTGACAACAAAGGACTATATTTCTCCTAGTATTCATCCGAACTTACCTGTATAAGGGTGTTGATTAGAAATAGCCGTTTCTGGAAAAAGCCAAACTGGCCACTTTCACGAGTAATTATGTCAAATGACACGGCACTATTGTCGTTCTCCATTATTCTGAGCGTTGCCAGGAATCCATGTTGCAATCTGAAAAAAAAGGAATAAAATGGAAGCCGTGTTGAAAAAGGCACATTGAGAAAACATGTTGACAGCATTGCAAGACAGTACTTGTTCCGGAATCACTAAGGTAAGGAAAACCGATACATACCTGGAGATGAGAACAGGAGGCAGAAATGAGAGGAATGAAGGTGACACGAAAAGACCATGAGCTGATTGCATAGGGTCCAGTGTAGTTGTTGGGGGGCCTCTAATGAGACAAATAAGAACTGATGTTCCCTCATAATAATAATAGCCCATTTAGTCATAACTGACTAAAGGAATGCGCCCCTGAGGTGACAGCCCTCAACTGCTTTCTTCCTGGTTTTCCTTTCGACGATTTCGCCTCTCTTCTGCTTGTTGTGTCAACTTCATCCTCCCACGTTGCGGGATTTATGTCCAGTGCCCTCATGTATCTCTTGCACACATCTTTGAATCTCAGTTGCGGTCGCCCAACTGTTCTTTTGCCATCTGCCAGTTGTCCGTAGAAGATAGCTTTCGGGATGAGACCATCTTCCATGCGGCGGACATGGCCAAGGCAGCGTAGTCTGCGCTGTCAAAGCAGTGTATACATGCTTTGAAGGCCAGCACGTGACAACTCCTCGACATTTGTCACTTTGTCTTTCCACGAAATACCGAGAATGTGGTGTAGACACCGTAGATGCGCCTTCTTTCTTGCTCAGCATAGGTTACCCATGTCTCGCTGCCATATAGAAGTGAGCTAGTGACGCAGGCGTTATTTACCGCAGCTTTGGTCTTCGTTGTGAGTTTGCAGTTTCCCTAAACACGCATGCTGTTCCCTCAGGCATGCCATATAAGGCAACTATTATGAGGCTGTACATTTTTTTTTCTTAACCAGCGGAACTTGGGCTTTCAGCCCTTCGGCCCAATGACATGTCATTGCGAGGCTGGGGAACCTGAGGACTTTCCTTCCAACCCGGTCAGGAGCTTCGCTCCTTCCCATCCACAGAGGGTTTATCACAGGAGCCGTTCAGGTTATTCAGTCAAATTTCCGGCCGTAAACATTTCTTCAAACGCTCACGCCCGGGTTTGAACCATGAACACCTGGTCGCCAGTACAACGCCGAAGCTATTACACCAGCGCGGCTCCCATGAGGCTGTACATAAGGCTGGCAACCTCATCCTAAACAAATTGCCACACAAACAACTGCTGAAACAGTATGTGAATATTTGGTGCAGGCTTCCCACAAGTGTTGGCACCATGTTGCATAAGGAGCGTAAACGACAATGTACAAGTAATTATTATTTTCTTTATTATTATTATTATTATAAACATTCCGTCAGATAGTTCACACACTGGGGTCGGAGTGGCTAAGAGATTTTGCGTCCGCCTCGAGCTCTAGAGGTAGTGGGTTCGATTCCCAATTGAGGGAATATAATTTATGGAATATTTTTTTTTCGGAACCAGTGGTCCTAAATTTTATACTCTCCCTGGTCTCCTGGGTAGTGAAATCGGATCCCTAGCCTTCTCGGATAAGGGCGAAAAAAATAGAAGGTCCCGTGTATAAGTTGCGCACGTTAAAAATCCCACTGCAGTTGGAAATTGTAAAGAGTAGGCCTATCAGGCCGCTGCACTGGAAAAATTTAAAAATTAGAAACCCACCCACCACAAAAATATTTATAGGATGTATGATTCCTATTTACACACATTCATATTCTCGCCGGTGTTACGGAGTGTGTGCACTGTGCTGAGGTCAGCAATGAAGACATCCTAAAAACCAAACCAAACCAATCAATTGACACCAACCAAAACCACCACAGTAGGAACTACTCACAACCAAACCACATCTGAGAAACCCACATCCAACTCACTCGTTCAGATCTCACACTATTTTCTCCCCCACAAACTGACCCCCTTCCAATTCACGCGTGTCTATCTACCTCCAAGTTCCCGGAACTCACACCATAGGATGCACTCCAAATAAACCTTGACTCATTACACCCCAGACTTTGCTCCTGTACCCCTATGAAAACACTTTACAGTTACCCTTAGTGCTCAGCCAGCGCACAAAACACCCAATATAACCAAGCTTCTAATGGTGCATACATCAATAATATACAGTATATTCTAACTTCTAATGCTCATTGACAATCTTTGACAACTCTTTCCACAAGGCGCAAGAGAAGACATTAGGCCATAACAACGGTACAGTTAGTGAACATTCCTTCAGATAATTAACACACTGAAATTGTTATTTGTGTTCTTTTCTCCATAATTTTTCTTTTAGCTCGTCATGGAGTGTAGTGAATTTCTAAATACAATATCTAAATTAATATATAACAATATCGGGCATAAAGGAAAAGATAAGAAAGTATAAAAGAATTTTCTGCTAGAACTGTTGGTATCGCCTACGCCTTCAGATTATTATTTGCTAACGAATAGCCGAACAAAACGGTACCCAAATTTTTCAAATTCGTCCTTGACATAATCACTTTTCCTAGTTCTAAGAAAATTGTGCCTAAAAATGCATTGTGGAACGAGGAGTGGAAAGGATAGATGAAATGCTAATTCGTTTCGCATTGATTTTAAACTAAAAGCCAATACCAATACAGGGGCAAGCCTTGCCTTAGGGGTTTCCCCAAAATACGAGGAAAAAGTTAGAACATGCAGACAACTCGTGTCACAAAAACAACCTTAGCTCTTATTTCAAAGGACGTAATTATCACGTAAATAGAGAAGACAGCACATGGAAAAGAATTGAACGTGTAGTAGACTAAAAATAAAAAAACACTAACATAGAAAAAAAAACTGTGTACTTCTGAACCAAGCCAACTAGTCCCATATAAATTGTATATTCGTGTACCTTAGGACTTGCTGACAAAGAATATGGTAAAAGTTACGCAAATAGTCCATTAATTAACTAATTATAGCCATAATACTATAGTGGACCCGACCAGACTGTCAAGTAAAGATCATGCCTGCTTATAATTTTTTTATGGCATGTTTTGAAAAAAACGACTTTGGGTAAATGAGGTTAAAAGGTACGGGATATTTGATTGGGTGGATTTTGAAGGAAGGCGAAGTATGATTGGTTGACCTAAAACTAAAAATATATTTGCCTTGGAAACATATTGGGAGTTGTATTTGAAACGATAGATTCAAAAATAAATGTAAACATGGTCCCATTGGACAAAGCAGTAGATACTGGTACGAAACGGGGACTGTTCACTGCCATTTCAAGTAAATTTTGTGCAAAGCAAGATCGATGAGAGCAGGCGGAGAATTTTCTAACATAGGAAAAGCCTGGACATAGGGCAGATCGAAAATGTGCCATATTCTATTGCCTAGTCATCGTTTAACTTGTGTTATTTCCTTGCATCTGTGGTAAGATTGATTTTATTAACATTTTATTTAAAATAAAATTTGAATGTGAAATACTAACATACGACTGTAAGTAAGTGAGTCTATGGCAGACTCAAAACAGAGTCTAGAGATTGATCCAGCATATGAAAGACTATCAGAGAGGTGTAGACCAACTAAATTATATAGGATTATCATCAGGAGCATAATACCTATCCTATTGTATGGACAACAGATTATTGCTGGAATTGCAGAGGCGTTGTAACTATTAGGGGAGAGGAATACTGGTATACCTGGTCACATCAAAAGAAACTGGTGAAAGGGATTGTCGTAAAGAGCTGATCTTGCATGTTTGTTTGTAATGTGCCTGTACTGGTTGTTGAATATTAGTGTAGGCTGTTGATTACGAAGGAGGCATATCCTTCTGATTTCAGAGGGTTGTGGTTGCTGTCAGTAACTGGTGCCAGACTACAGTGGGCCGATATATTCATGCCAAAGTCTTGCTTTTTTCGGGGACAACTGTAAACCACCATCATTCTTGAAGAAGTGGGAGCTGAAGATTGTCGTTCAGCGAAGTGCAGGAAGAGTTCTACATCATATTACAAAGATAGGTGCATGTTTCGGCACCTGATCGCTCAACTAACATTATATTAGAAAAGAGATTGGGAATAGTGATATAAACATTCCATCAGTGTCCATAAAAACTTACAAACAACATGCAGAGATGATGATAATAAACAATCAACCAGTGTATACTAGAAGTCACCTCAGTTAAACAATACAACTACACCCTTATATAATAATATGTGTATTATGGTCAGAAGACCCATTGTGTAAATTGATTGATGTAATTAATTTCTATGATTTCACTTTGATTGTCAGTCCTGATTCCAAATAAATCAGATTCAGGACAATAAATTGAAAAATATTAACTTTACCAAACTTTCAACCACTGACTTACTAAAGATAGTATTTTAAAGTGTAGTTTGTATGTGATTGTCGTGGTACTGTTGTGTTGTATTAGATAATAAAATAATGTGTGTAATTGTTTATATGTTTAGTTGGTTAATGCAACCTTACACTAACATTTCATAACCCTAGACACCAAACGTAGTCATCTTACATTCTATCTAGAATAAGTCTGAATGAGATCATAGTGGTGGTAGTAGAAAGGTACCCTGGACATTTACTCTAATATTTATTATATTCAGGGACCTTCACAGCTGACCTCATTCAGTACACTAAGATTTCTTAACAACAAACTGTATTAACATCAAACCCACCACATGGAGCATAGGGCCACAAAAGTAGCCTGGTCCCTTTGCAGGAAGTCTACACGAAGTATTCATATGCTCTTGAAGAGATGGTTTCTGCCTCATATTAGTCGCTTTGTACAACATGAATGAGGGCGTAGTAATCCTGTTATTTCATTGTCTCATCAGATTCATGGGAACGACACAGGGGACTTTTTGTTCTTTCGAGGGACCGAAGACGTAGCAAAAGAGATGAATGCAGTCAGCGACTCATAGCTTGACTGCTTGCGTCAGGGTCAGCGAACCAGAGCTGGCCAAGACTCTATTCCACCTCCAAGTGATGGTCCTGGAAACAGGCTGCATCACTGCAGTCTGGCCGAGAGAGTAGGGATCGAAGAGGGAAGGCAAACCCGGTCCCAAAACAATGTCATGCGGAAGTCGGATGTGTCGGGCCGAAAGGCGCAAATATCGCAACTTTGCTTTAAACGGCGACACAATGCAACCAACGTCCTTTTCAGGACGAACGAGGAAGGAGGAGACGTTCTTTCGTGCTTTGGTAAAATACTAGTTTTGGAGGGGAAAAAATAACCCACATTACACAGCAATGAAATCTAGTGTGAACAAGTTTGGTTTGGTTTTAAGGACTATCTTCATTGCACATGGACAACTCCATCAGTGCTCCGATCTCCTTCCTAAGATCACACAAGGAAGATCTCAGCACAGTGCACGACCTCCGAAGCATCGGAGAGAATCCCAATGTTTGTATTTTTGGAAACACATAGTCTATAAATATTTTTGTGGTGGATAGGTTTCTAATTTTTAAATTTTGTCATTGCAGCGGCCTTATGGCCTACTCTTTACGATTTCCAACTGCCGTGGAATTTTGTAACGTGCACAAATTACACACTGGACCTCCTATTTTTTCGCCTTTATCCGAGAAGGCTAGACATTCGATCTCAATACCTATGAGACCAGGGGGAATTTTGACATCATTAGGACCACTGGTCTGAAAAATATTTCCATAAATTATATTCACTCCACTGGGAATAGAACCCGGTACCTTTATAATTCGAGGCGGACGCCATACCTCTCAGCTACTCCGACCCCCCGATTTGAACAAGTTGTGATTGAAATCAAATGATTATGTTATGAATAATATAATGGTTTATGTAAATAAACCATGCGTATAAGAAAACTAACACCGTTGACTTTTTGTTTTTATTTTCTTGTGGGCCAGGGACGTCGAGGGATGCACATAACGTTTTTCAGACGGAGACCACCAAATTTAATAATCGCGGGGAAATAATTTTACTACGTGGTTATGAGACACAAGCCAAATTATTTCTGTCACCTTAGATTTAGACACTCCCTTGTGTGCTCTGCTTTACTTGTTCCTTTCACTGGTGTTTTTAGGGTGAACAAAATTAAGTGGTGTTTTTCAGTGGCTAGAGTAGCCTTCATGATGATATATTCATTATTCCGAAACGATTTGCTCTTGATGCAAGAGACAATGAAAATTTTCGATGACAGGTCACAAGTGGGCCTGAAAATACACAGGGAAAAGACAAAGATTATGAGAATAAATGCAAGAAATGATAACAAGGTTAAACTTGAAGAAACACCACTAAAAGATATCCCGGACGAGCCCCCAGTGTGACGAGTAGGGGGTATGTGGGTGGGTGTAGAAGATCAGACAACATTTATACACCGCTCGCCTAGCTCACTGTCTAAGGAGTAATACACAAACTCCAACACCATATCAATCTCCGTGAATATATAATATCAAAAATAAGTCATAATGGGCGCAGGGCCATTACAATTATTGGAGACATAACAAATCCCGAGTATTCTACGATCACTCTGATCCTCGGAATAACTAAGGCCACAAAATAGGCTACTACATAAATCCACTGCACAACTATAGCCTTCTACTCGCGCACTACTATAGACATCCACCCTTCTCTTCTCTACGCTCTTCGCTGTCTCCTGTATACTCTCTACTCTCCACTGACTCAACTCTCTACTGACCCAACACACATCTCTCTCACTGACCCCTTTCATTCGTATTCACCAAACACGTGAAAACCTTCCACACTCCACTGAGCTTCATTCACGCATGTCTATAGCCAGCAGCTTGTCTTAACCTCTGCTCACAACATTGCTTGTAACTAAAATATTACAAGGCAAGCATTCCCAACTCACAACAATTCAAATGACTAATAAACTCCCGCTGGAGCATGAGAATATTAATACATGCATAACACCCTCAAAACACTCCGTGACAAGAATCGTACACATATCTTGGAAATAATATAGACAAAGTTGGAGGGACAGACAATGATATCAAATTAACAATACAAAAAGCAAGAGGAGCTTTCATTGCGTTGGGAAACATATGGAGAACAAGAGAAATCAAGTCCAACACGAAAATAAGAATCTTCAACTCAAATGTGAAGTCAGTCCTATTGTATGGCTCTGAGACATGGAGAACAACAAAAACAACAACCAAAAAGCTACAGACTTTTATAAACGGGTGCTTGCGTAGAATAGAAGGACAGAAATGGTATGACAAAGTCACAAATGTGGAATTGATGACAAGAACCAGACAAGTGCCAGTGGAACAAGAGTTGAGAAGAAGACGCTGGCGATGGATAGGACACATATTGAGGAAACCTGTTGATAGCATTACAAGGCAGTCCTTGTTCTGGAATCCACAGGGAAAGAGAGGCAGAGGTAGACCAAAAAACACATGGAGAAGATAACTGGATACAGAGGTGAAAATGATGAGGAAAATACGGAAAGAACTTTAGCGGATGGCACAGGACAGGAAGACTTGGCATGTGTTTCTTGAAGGCCTATGCTCCTTGGGGAGCTAAAGGGTATTGATTGAAAACGATTTAACTATTCCAGCGATTCTTCCTTTTTTGGTCAATCTCATGCCTACTTTACCATAAATAGCGTTAAGGGCGCGTGCCGGTGTTTGCCTGTTCTTGATCTGAGAAAATGTCCAAAATACAGTATTTAAGCCCTAGTTGGTCTAAACCAGTTGTTCTCAACGTGCGCCATATGCCCGCCAGGGGGGCCATGTCATATTTCTATGGGGCCACAGTAAGATGGTAAAGTACATTTTTGTCCAGCTAACAGCGACTATAAGGGGGACCACGGAGGTAAATGAGGCTCAGAAAGGGGGGGGGGGGCATGAGCAAGAATATGTTGAGAACCCGTGATCTAAACCAATAACGTGTAATTCCCATGGGTCTCTGAAGAGACAAAGACAGACAAAGATTACTACGACCTTAAGCATGTCGTACACTACCACCTTAAGCATGTCGTACACTACCACCTTAAGCATGTCGTACACTACCACCTTAAGCATGTCGTACAAGGCCACTTATGTGAGGTCGTGCGTGAAGCTGGCAAAGCTCATAATTTAAAACAAACTGCTACTTACACCACCGCTGCAAGAGCCTGTGACTGCTTGGTGCAGGACTCTGCAAAGGGACCTGCTGCAGTAGTGGTTCCATGCTCTGTTAGGAGCTAGGAGGAAAATTTATGAAACAGCGGCAGGTGACCCAGGAGTTATGGAGATCTACATTAGAAACACTGAGTTCTCTAAAGATCTGCCTTGATAAACTTATGTCTGCTGTCACATTTCGGAGTATTTGGAATCAGGTATTAGTGTATTCTATATGTAACTTTTATCTGTGTCAGAGTATCTGCTTTCTCCAATTTCATCAACAGTGCAATGGACAATTCAAACTAAACGATATTTTTTCGAATGTTAACTTCGGAAGATCTAAATTGGATGGATAGGCATGAATGGAAAACATCCATAGAAGCCTTAAGCCTTCATGAATTGCTGTGGAACTGCTGTTTTGATCATGCAGGGGTACGCTGCAATGACACAGCTGACAGACTAGCTTCGAGAGCACCCGCAGTGGGAACCTGGATATAGATAACGGACAGACACTAAGGACCATTGATGATCGCCTGTTGGAGAACAACACTGTAATCAATGAATCAAGAAGCTACGACTGTTGGAATTTAGCATCAAACGTAAAACTACCAGGTATGGACGTATTAGACGTTACATCAGTCGTGCGTACAACCAGCGGGCTAGAGGAGCAATTAGCATTCGTAGCCTTTGATATTTACTGCGGGAGACTGAGCACATATGGATTTTCCCATAGTGCAGCGATGTCGATTCTGACCAACAGTAACAATAGCACGCCTAAGATCGCGTTTTCATCTCATGCAGTTCACGATTAAAATGAACTTTTCCGAGCTAGCTCGTGAGTTTTTATTGCGAATGCGGAAAAAAGAGTGTTCAGGCTAAGTCTATCCTAAACGGATAATCATCTGTGCCACGGTAACAAGTATTTCAAGTAACCTTGCCGATAAATACGCATATTTGTATGACCGTGTGGCCAGAAGGATGTAATTTTAGACAGGTAATTAATTAATGATCTGGTCTACGGTGTATATTTGCGCTCATGTGGCATTCTCACATGGAGTAGGCAATCTAAATGAAACACACTGTTGCCATCTTTCAAACGTGTGAGACGCAGAAGATGTAATGAGAGACGGCCCTTGGTCTTAGACATCTCGGCGCTGTCTGACACCAGAGGAAAACACGTGTTTGAGCACAAAACCGTAAGAAGTGTGACTCGGGCAACAGATATCGTGGGAATGTTACCATTAGTGGGCGGACCTTGAGTTGTGTCGATTAGGAAGACAATCTTTACTAAGATGTGATCTCATGTCATCCAAACTTAGCATAGGACTCCTGATTTGCTCCCTAGAGGGATGGCCGGAGCTTTGCCTGACATTTTGATGTGGCTATCATGTGGCACAGGAGTGGATATGTATAATTTTTTTTTTTATATTAATGAAGAAAAATATCCCGTTCAACATCTGATGGGTTATAATTAGGATATATATTGTTTTCAATTCCAAATAATATGAACAAATGCTGATATGAGAAAGTGGCATCACATTTGTCAAATCATTTTGGATATGTAGATTTAAACTGAAACAGTGAGAGAGTCGAGTCAGAGTCGAAAAGAAGCCAGATCGTCTTCATGTGCGGTATGCATCCTCGTTACGATACACCAGTGAGGCAGAGGATTTGATATCGCATTTGTTGCGTCTGTGCTAAGAGAATTAACGACATAGAGGTATGCTTGCATATGAGTACATTTTTATAATAATTTAGATTTAGTAATATTAGACGTTTCAGGTTTAGGATTTATTGCTTTTTAGAGTTTGTCTATCTATAACAGTTTGATAGAAGCTGATTTGCGATGTTTGTGTTTTCTAGTGTAATTTCACGAATATCTATCTCATCGCTACTTTCAACCGTGAGACTGTGTGTTAAATGTGTAAAGTACTAAGTGAATTTATAAGAGGAAGTCTAATGTCGCACTGCGCTGTATACAAGTGTGTACGTATTACCATTATTATTATTTGTGTAGTGTTAAGTAAAAGTTATATTGCATTCTTGTGAGCCGTAAGTGTGGTTAATTTTACATCAGTGATTTTTGTGAGAGGAAGATTAGCGTACCCTCTGACTCCGTGAGTAGCCTATGCCTATTACATTTAGTATAAAGCTGGAAGAATAGAGTATATATATATATATATAGATATATATATATATATATATATATGTAGATATATATATATATATATATATATATATATATATATATATATATTTATTTATTTATTTACTTACATCTGCTTGTTCTTTAGAGCTTCTTCTTCTTCTTCTTCTTGCGATCGCATCTTTGATGATTACACCGTCAGACGAGTTCTCATGATGAATTCGACTGTTGTTTGAAGTTCCTCTTTAACTCCATATAGCTTTGAGTTTAGTGTTGAGTCATTCGGCCAGTATATCTTTCTTAACTGGTCATACAGAGGACAGTCCTGTAGAACATGCTCAGCAGTTTGTTCGTTTAATCCACATGTGCACAGTGGTGAAGCAGACAATCGTAGCTTGTGCATGTGTTTATTCAGTTTGTTATGCCCTGTCCTGAGTCGAAAAATAGTTATCTGTCCCTGCCGGTCGAGAGTGTGATAGTCGTCTTTGGGTTGGTTCTGTTCTCTTCTGATAGTCTGGATAGCTCTCTTTTTCTCAAAGTATGTGACTTCATTATCTTCTTGTTCACATTCTCCTCTCTTTTTTGCAAGTTTATCTGCCTTTTCATTTCCGGGTACACCACAATGAGATGGTACCCACTGAAGTATGGTTCTCTTTTTGGCAGCTACCTTGTTTAGTTCATTTCTCAGATGCGGGAGTTTACCACCCTTGAGAGCTTGCAGGACAGACAGTGCATCTGTGAGGATGACTACCTGGTGGCAGTCAGAGTTGGTGTTATAAATCATATTTGCAGCTTGCTCTAGAGCTTGAACCTCAGCTGTATAGTTGGAACAGAATTTACCAGTGGGAATGTGCCTAGTCTCATAGTGGTTGTCAGGATATGAGATAAAGATACCGGCACCTCCATTCCTAACAGCATTTGTTGCTGATCCATCTGTATAGGCATGTATCCATGATTGATCGGGATAGCTTTCTTGGATCATACTCAATGTAGCAGTTCGTTTTTGCAGATCATTATACTCACATCCACTTGTGAGACCACTGACTGATGTATTAATTTGGAGGGCACTGCTGGCCTGCTCCCATGGTACAGGGTATAGGGTGGGCTTCAGTGGTGTTGTCTTCATGGATAGGTCTTCTTGATGCTGTCTTATAAGTCTTTTCCCCCGATGCACAAAGCTGCTACGCTTTAGACGTCCCAATGCCAGATCATCTAGTCTTGCCTTCATTGGGTGCATTGGCATACTGTTGTACTTTTCCATCTGGATCATGGTTTTTGTGTCTCTTCTATGGGACAATGTCTGTAATCCAGCAACCTTCTGCATCTCTGTTATTGGTGTAGTTTTCATGGCTCCTGTAATGAGCCTGAGAGCTTGATTTTGCACCTTGTCCAAAGACTGCAGATGTGAGTTAGCAGCTGATGACCATGCTGCTGAGCTAAACTCTAAGTGTGGTCTTATTACTCCATTATAAATCTTCTTTAGATTTCGTTCATTTGCTCCCCAGTTGGTACCTGCTAATTTTCTGAGTATGCCTAGTCGTCTTCGGGCCTTTCCTTCTGCGTTTTCAATATGCTTATTCCATGTAAGCCTTTGGTCAAATGTCACCCCAAGATAGGTGGGGTAGCTTTCTTCCTTGATCACGGTTGTCCCTAGGTGTATGTTAGCTGATTTGTCCTTGGGGGCGAGGGAGAAACAGTGTTGTGGAGGTTTTGTCTGTGTTTATTGTGATAAGCCATTTCTCTGCCCATGACACTAGCATGTCTGCTGCCCGCTGCATTCTATAATTTGCTGTGGTGACATTTTCATCAGCGCACCAGAGTACTAGGTCATCTGCATATAAGGCAGCTTTAACTCCTGCAGGGAGATCTTTCACCAGGTCATTGATGTAAACAAGGAAGAGTGTTGGGGAAATTACTCCTCCTTGAGGTACCCCCTGATGGAGCAACACTTTTCTGCTCTGCAGACCGTCAAGAGTGACTCTAGTTCTCCTGTTATGCAAGTATGACTGGATCCATTTCATCATGTTGCCTTGGATTCCACTTCTCCTAAGTTTTGCAATGAGGCCATCTTTCCACACCTTGTCAAAGGCCTGCTTGAAGTCGACCCAGATCGTTAGGACCTTTTTCTTCTCCTGGAAGGCATCTTCTATTGCTTGAGACAAGTAAGTAACTTGGTCTTCTATACTGTAGCATTCTCTAAATCCAGCTTGTTCCGGCACCAGGATCTGCTCAGACTCTAAATACCATTTCAATCTGTGGTTGACTATTCGCTCCATAGTCTTCCCAACACAGCTTGTGAGACTGATTGGCCGGTAACTTGCAGCCTCGGTCTTACATTTCCCTTTCTTTAGTATGGGTATTGTGATGGCTTCTCTCCATACTTGGGGTACCGTTCCTTTCAACCAGCTGTGGTTGAATATCTCAAGCAGTTTTGTCTTTGCTGCTGAGCTCAGATTTACTAGCATTTCGTTGCTGATTTTGTCTGGGCCGGGTGACTTTTGAAACTTAAGCTTGGAAATAGCCTTCTGTAGTTCTCCTAGTGTGATGGGTTCCCTCATTGGGGCAGGAGTATCTGTCTGTCCCATGGTTGCCAGTATTTCTTTTCTTATCTCTCTCTGATGATCTATGTTAATGGGTAAGTTGCTTTCTGAACTGTATCTTCTAGCAAACAAGTCTGCAGCTTGTTTCCCTCTGAAAAGTTTGCCACCTTCATCCAATGTGATAGTCTGCCTAGGTGAGGAACGCTCTTCATTTAGAGACTTGACTAATCTCCAAAGTTTCCTGCCGTCTTTCTCAAGGTTCAGCGATGCCGTTTTAGTTCTCCAGCTTTTCCGTTTTTCTTCTAGCTTTGTTCTCTGAAACTCTGCTACAGCCTTTTTCCATTTGTTGTGAGTTTCAAGTGAAGGCTGAGACTCTGCGTCCTTTCTAGCCCTGTCCATGGCTTCCTGACGTTCTTGGAGTGTGCTGGACCAGTATGGTATGTAGTTACGCCGGCATCCTTTGGGAATGGTTTCTTTTGCAGCTTGTAGTATGCATCTGTTGAAGTCTTTTACCACTTCATTAATGTCTCTGTTCTGTACCTTGAGGGTAGACAGCAGCGTGTTCACCTGATGCCTGAATAAACCCCAGTTGGCTTTTTTGTAGTTCCATCTTGTAATGGCTGGGCCTGTACTGAGAGTTGCACTCTGGACAGTAAGAAAGATTGGGCGATGGTCGCTTCCCCCTAGTTGGTCTCCTACTTCTCTACTAATAGATCCAGCTATATCTGGTGTGGAGAAGGCAAGATCTGGTGTTGAAGTTGTGTGCCATCCTCTGGAGTAGAAGGTAGGAGTATCTGTGGCATTATTGACTAGGATTAGGGAGTGATCATCTTGCCAAGTTTCAACCTCTTCACCTCTGTGATCCAGATGGTTATAGCCCCAGCTCTGGGAGTGGCTATTAAAGTCTCCAACTGCTATAAAGTTGGTGGCTGGTACCTGTATAGAGCTGAGACTCAGGGGTTTGTTGTTCGGACAGTAATAGTTCAGGAGTTCTATTTCCATCTTGTCTACCTTTATCTGCAACAGCTGATATTCTGCTCCATCCATGAAGGTTTTCCTTTCGTGTGCAGGAATGTTATTCCTTACAAGAGTAAGTACTCCTCCTTTTCGTCTATCTTTTCTGTCGGATCTGAAGCATTGATATCCCCTTATTTTAAAGGTTTGATCTGCTTTCAAGTGAGTCTCTTGGATACAGCAAACACTGACTTGCTTCTCATACAAGATGTTTTCCAGCTCTGTCTTTTTGCTGTATCCAGCCTGCTTGCTGTTCACTCCCTCTGCATTCCAGTGCATCATGACAAGTGGCACTCTGGGTTTCTCTTTTTCTGTTTTGTTTTGGTCAGTAGTTCTCCTCCGCCGTCTGCTGACTCCACAAGACGGTCTAGAGGGTCCTCCAGTAGCTGAGGGTGGGCTCTGTCGAGGCTCAGAGCCCGGCACTGCACCTGCCTGGTGGAGCTCCACAGGGCGAGCACCAGTACGAGATTTATTTGACGGTGTACTCTCCATAGAAAAAAAAAAGCGAGTTGCGTGATACTGTGGTTTCCGGTGCGCCTTCTGGCCCAGTATCTATGACTTTAGCACCTGTTCAACGGGAGAGTGGGCTCATCCCTAATCTGTTTATGTTCCCAGTAGTAGACTATTCGCAAGCAGCCTGGGGGTGTCACTGCTCTGCGCGGACCTTGTTTACCGAGGCGGCGTCCGAGCTCGTATGGTGAAAATATGGTTGCATTATCTTCAAAATAGCCCTGTCTTTCCTGCCATCCTGCAACTTTGAGTTAGGGAGTTCTGAGCTCCAGTCTCTTTCCCAGGCATTTTATCCTGGCCTGGCACGCATACAGAGGACCCCACTTCTGGTTCTAAGTTAGCAGTTGGGGACAGGTGGGGTAGCACACTGTGCATTCCCCGTCATCCAGGGGGCTCTCCAACTATGCAGAGCTTGCACAATGCTGTGCTCTGGTTCTGGGCTCACCCAAGGAATCCTCACGTCCTGCACAGAGCCACTTCCAGATACCCACCACCTGCCAACCCCCCATTGTAGAAATCTCCTGCATGCGGCCATCCAGTCAAGAGCCAGTATTAAGTCTGGTGCCCAAGTGATTCCCCCAAGCTCAGTGTGCAATTCTGGGTTCTCATCATGCTGCAACACAGGGGGGATTGTGATGCTCAGCCATCTCTCTCAACTCTGCACCGATAAATGACATCGGGGACTTAACTGTGTCTCAGTACTGGGAGGCCCCGTTTCCGGGTACACCACACACAGCCAGTTGAGGCAACGGTCGCCGTGGGCGTGTCTTCAGTGGGGAAGTTGTGGAGTCTTCCTGTCCATGTTCTTGCACATCCTAACACTGCCCGCAAGACATCGGAGGTTTGGAGAGTGGCCTTCTCTGCTTTTTTTTGAGCCGGGGTGGGCTCCCCGGGCAAGTCTCGATGGGGATCGGGACGTGTCCACGCGCCAGTGGGCCCAGCATCGGCCGCATCTGTTGGAGGACTTGCTCTGCCAGGTTTGAGTTAGTAAATTCCAACTTTGTCATCTTCTTGGCATTGTGATGCTGGGGTGCCTGTGGATTTCCTAACGCCCCGGGTAGAAGCCAGAAGTGTACTGTGCCAGCTCTGGGGGAGATAAAGGGGGTGTTTCTGCGTCTCCTTGTGATACGTAGCCAAGGTAGGGCTCACAGTGCTCTTTCCCCGCCACCAAATTGCCTGCTGGTTACGCCGAGTTCTCCGAGGCTCTAGGCATGTGACCAAGAGTTGAAGGCAATAGGATCGTCACGTCCTGAGTCTCTGTGCCTGTACGATGGGTTCCGATCTTCAGGGAGCAGTCCACACTCGTTCCCACTCCCAAGACTTGTTCAGTATCCATCTGGCTCCTTCCCACCCACAGAGGGCGTGTACGGTGTAGTGCACCGGTTTTATTATCGAGGTTTGCTCCTCTAGATCCGTTGTGTTTAGCCTGAGGATTCGCACCCTCAGTTACCAGGACTACCTCGAGGAGGGTGTGGCTCTTCACCACGCACAACGATCTTGGGGTATGAGAGGTTTTGCTAGGCCAAGAGACTAACACCGCAATGGTCGCTCCTTTCATGAACAGAATTCACTAGGCCTAGGGTGAAGCAAGGGGGGAAACCCACTACCCACAACACCAGCACATCATACCCCCTGTCTGTAGACTTTGCCCCTTCTTTAGAGCAACTAGGCCTCTAAGATACTGATCAAATGTGGTCATTTAGACCAGTGAGTTGTGTATAATATTTCATCATAGATAGAAGTGTTTCATTTACGTTTTCTCTCGCATGATGATGTAGTTAGTAATTAGCAGGAGTATGAAGGCATTATTGTTAACTAACTTATGTTTATTGTTGATTACACATGCATACAAACATCACACAAACACCACACACACACAACACACACACACATGGACATGTAAGAGCATGTACTTGCATATTTTCACACATATGTATGTATTATTACGTAGATGATATTTGTCCATTAGCACGATGCTAGTTTATTTTGTTTCATTTTATTTCAGAGAGTCCAGCAGTCTGTGCTGGGTTATATGGTGTTACGTAGAGAATACCTAAATGGTTAAATGGTGTTGTATAGGAATTACCTACAAAGTAAACTTGTGGGCAACATTGTTTTCTGTATGATTCATATGCTACCTGATAGGGTTTCATTAATAAAAGTGGGAACCCTGTCATCAAGAGTTTTTCTGTGACTGCGGAACGTGTGTGAAAGTAGGCCAGAGAGTGTGACGACAACATTACACACGAATTCTTATTCTCCTTCACACATCGTCTTCGCACTGTCACAAATGGCGTCGTCGACAGGATACTGACAGACAGTGTAGTATAGAGTCATACGCGCAATGTTGAATGCTGCAAGAGAGCACTACGACCAGTGAGCACCAAGGATACCTGAGATAAAACCTTGCAAGAGTATTACAACACCCAGCACAGACGGAGCAGCACATCTGCCCAGTACATCTCCCCAGTGAAGATTCGCACCACCATAGGCCCAGCAAAGAATCGCACCACTGCATGAAGAATCGAAGCACCATAGGCCCATTGAAGAGTCGCACCAACGTAGGCCAGTTGAAGAGTTGCACCAACGCAGGCCCAGAGAAGAATCATACCACCGTACATCCATTGAATATCTTATCAAGTCAGGGACCAGCCATTTACAGTTATATCAATTTTCCTGCATTAGTATCCTCACTAATGATACTTCATCACAACAGGCAGGAACACTATTTCTACGCCAGTGTTATTATGCCAAACCAGTGGCCGACCTACCACGATTGACATTCAGCCAGGGACTCAATCGTATCACCAGGCAGCACCTGAAACTGCTACAGGCCACAACAAAGAAAAGAGAAGACAAGAGCAAGCAAAAAAATAAGAGACACTTTCTATTATTTATTGTACTATTATAATAAGTGTTTTCTTTCCATCTGTTTTTGCATTGTATTTTGCTAGGTTAGGGCTAGAGCAGTGATGTCAATTCAATGCGCAGACGCAGCATGCCGGTCAGAGCCTGGGAGCACCTCGACAGCTGGAGGTGGCTCCCGTGAAGAAATCCTCACACCAGGAAAGAGCCAGAGCAATGCGCACGTGAAGGTGATTTACATAACAGTGCAAGAGATAAGACGATTTGGTGAAAAGCCAGGCCCCACTTGGCAAGAGTTTGTGAAAGAGGTAAAAGCTGCATGAGGGACAATGCGCACGTGAAGGTGATTTACATAACAGTGCAAGAGATAAGACGATTTGGTGAAAAGCCAGGCCCCACTTGGCAAGAGTTTGTGAAAGAGGTAAAAGCTGCATGGAAGGGACGGCCCTTAACTGTAGAAGATAAGTTAGACAATGTGTGGAATAATGTTACACCAGTGGTCTCTAGGGAATTACGGATACGTGGCGGAGCCATGGCCAGCCCTGAGAAGTTACTCGAAATAGTGGAAGAAGCCTACAGTGAGCGACAACTAATCAATGAGATGACTAGGGGTTTCTATGCCATGAGACAGGGGCATAGCTTATCAGTAACGGAATTCTCTCACCTGTTGCATGAATTATCTCTGAGATTGAATGCAACGCGGGTGAAGAAAGGCTTGGCTCCTGCAGACCCATCCATGCTCAGGGATCATTTTGTTGCCCAGCTCATAGATGATCTGAGTAAGTCATTTGTGAAGAAATATGTCCTAGAAAATCCGGGTGTCTCATTTAGGGAAGTTAGGGACTATGCTGTTTTCTGGGAAGGCAAAGAGCCTGATACGCAAGTGCAGATAGCCAGTGCAGAAGCCCACAATGAAGAGGAGGCACTCAAATCAGAAGTAGCTAGTCTAAAGTCCCAGCTAGCACAGCTATCACAGACCAGTTCGCCAGCACAAAAGGAGACGCGAAGAAGAAGGAAACAGTGCCAACCGCGTGAAAACCTAGAGCAGAACCAAGGTTTGGATCAACTGAAACCAAAACTAGACCTTCCTGTAAAAGAGAGTCAGGCAGTTGATAGTGAACGCAGTGATTTAGAGGTAAGTAAAAAACACAGATGCACCAAAAAGGCGACAAGGATTTTGTATGTGGTATAATGTCGATAAAGGATGGGGATTTTATTACACCGGATGATGGAGGTGTTGATGTATTTGTACATCAGACTAAAATTTTCAGAAAGGGATTCCGTAGTCTGGCGAGAAATGAGCGAGTAGCATTTGATAGCAAACCATCTGTTCAGGGCATTGAAGCAGTCTTTGTATGCGGCATTGGCGGCCGGGAATGTAAGGGTAGCAGGAGGCGACCTATGGCACAGAGGAAGCCTAGAAAAATAAGATGCTACAATTGTGGAGACTTTTCAGACCACATGGCAGCAAAGTGCCCTCAGGGCCCGCTTCCGAAGCAATGTTTTCAGTTAAGTCCCCAGAGAGTTGACATCGTTTTGTCCCTCAAAGAGCGCCCTCTCTAAACGTACCGACACATCTAGGTTGCCTTCAGGGTGCAGGCCAAGAGATGGCCGTGACAACTGTTACCCTAAGGGCGCCAAGAAAAGCGGTCAACGTTGAGAAGAGGAAACTCATCTTAAACAGATAGGAGGGAATACACGCCGACGCTCCGGAGAGGACACCAATTTAAATCAGATTGAGGGGAATGCACGCCAACATCGACGGAAAACAAACGTAAAACACGTTTGGAGCAATCCCCCGCCAAGGCCGACAACTGCAGGCACTATCTCGCTGAACTCTCAAATAAGTAGCGACGCTGTACGGGCGGACAATTCTCCCAGACCACGACAAGCAAAAATAGACATAAACTTAGAACTGATAATGGAGCAGAGCAGGTTTGTGGGAACCACAACAAATTATGGGCAGAAATATGTGACCGTGTGGCCAGAAGGATGTAATTTTAGACAGGTAATTAATTTATCTTGTCTACGGTGTATATTTGCGCTCATGTGGCATTCTCACACTGGAGTGGGCAATTTAAATGAAACACACCATTGCCATCTTTGAAACGTGTGAGACGCAGAAGATGTATTGAGAGACGACCCTTGGTCTTAGACATCTCGGCGCTGTCTGACACCAGAGGAAAACACGTTTGTGAGCACAAAACCGTAAGAAGTGTGACTCGGGCAACAGATATCGTGGGAATGTTACCATTAGTGGGCGGACCTTGAGTTGTGTCGATTAGGAAGATAATCTTTACTAAGATGTGATCTCATGTCATCCAAACTGAGCATAGGACTCCTGATTTGCTCCCTAGAGGGATGGGCGTAGCTTTGCCTGACATTTTCACGTGGATATCATGTGGTACAGGAGTGGATATGTAGATTTAAACTTAAACAGTGAGAGAGTCGAGTCAGAGTTGAAAAGAAGCCAGATCGTCTTTATGTGCAGTATGCATCCTCGGTACAATACACCAGTGAGGTAGAGGATTTGATATCGCATATGTTGCGTCTGTGCTAAGAGAACTAACGACATAGAGGTATGCTTGCATATGAGTACATTTTTATAATACTTTAGATTTAGTAATATTAGACGTTTCAGGTTTAGGATTTATTGCTTTTTAGAGTTTGTCTATCTGTAACAGTTTGATAGAAGCTGATTTGCGATGTTTGTGTTTTCTAGTGTAATTTTACACGTATATCTGTCTCATCGCTCCTTTCAACCGTGAGACTGTATGTTAAATGTGTAAAGTACTAAGTGAATTTATAAGAGGAATTCTAGTGTCGCACTGCACTGTATACAAATTGAAGGACTCCCTTACCAGAAAAGCTTTTGCGGCCGACATAAAGAAACGATATCAATTTGCCAAAAGTCAGGAAAAGACATTGACTGATGATATAGATCAGAATTTCAACACCATTTCAACAATTTACAAAGAAAGCAGCAAATCATGCTTGGGATTCCAGGAAAGGAAGAAGCAAGACTGGATAACACCAGAAACATTAAACACCATAACGATGAGAAAGGAAATGAAAAGAAAGAAAACAGAAGCGAAGTCCCCCAGGTTAAAGCAACTATATAGCGAACAGTACAGTCAGCTGGACAAGGAAGTTAAACGCCAAACCCGAGCCAACAAAAGGAATTTCCTAGACGATCTTGCAAGACAGGCAGAGGAGGCAGCACTGAGAAATGAACAAAGCACAGTATACAAAATATCTAAATTTATCAGCGGAAAACGAGGTGCAAACAATATTACATTAGTAAGAGATAAGCAAGGTAATCTCATCACGACAGCAGAGGGACAGGAAACAAGATGGGCAGAGCACTTCAGAGAAACTCTGAACAAGGAACCACCAGAGACACAATTGAATGTTCCTGAAGCGGAAAACGATCTAGATGTGAATACAGACATTCCACGCAAAGAAGAAATCATCACAGCAATCAAAGGGTTAAAGAACGGCAAAGCTCCGGGCCATGATAACTTAAATGCAGAGCTATTTAAGACAGACCCTGAGCTAGCAGCAGAACTATCAGAACCACTATTTGCACAAGTCTGGAAAACGGGGACAACACCATCAGAGTGGAACAAAGGAATAATTGTCAAATTGCCCAAGAAGGGAGATCTTGCAGATTGCAATAACTGGAGAGGAATCACTCTTCTCTCAGTTCCCAGCAAAATACTAGGCAGGATAATTATACAGAGAATTTCAAAGGCAGTAGACCACAAACTGAGGAAAGAACAAGCAGGATTTAGAAAGAACAGGAGATGTGTAGATCATATATTCACTCTCAGGAACATTATAGAGCAGTGCTCAGAATGGCAAAGACAGCTTTACATTAATTTTGTTGATTTTGAAAAGGCTTTCGACAGCATACATAGGGACAGTTTATGGAAAATACTGAGGGCTTATGGAATTCCAAGCTGCATAGTGTCAATCATAAAAAGCCTCTATGCCAACTTTACGTGTAGTGTTGGGCAGAGCAGCCTAACCTTTGAGGTGAAGACAGGAGTACGACAGGGATGCCCCTTATCAACCACTCTATTTTTAACAGTCATAGACTGGGTGATGCGCCAGACAACAGAGGGCAGTCCAAGATGAATAAGATGGACTACATTTTCTACATTGGAAGATCTGGAATATGCAGATGACATTGCACTACTAGCACATTCACATCAACACATCCAGGAAAAAACGGATAGACTTAATAAGTTTAGCCAGCAGGTGGGCTTGAATATCAATTTAAAGAAGTCAGAGGTCATGACGCTCAATGTGAGCAACCCTGAGCCCATATCAGCAAGGAATCAGCAATTGGTACAGACAGATACCTTCACATACCTAGGAAGCATAGTAACACCAGACGGCGGGGCAGGCAGAGACATCAATGTCAGAATGAATAAGGCAAGAACAGCCTTCTTTAGCCTAAACAACATCTGGAAGTCCTCCCAATACAGCACAAGCACAAAATTAAGATTATATCAGAGCTGTGTGCTTTCTGTGCTTCTCTATGGTGCGGAATGCTGGAGAGTTACCGAGAAGGAAATGTCGAAATTGTCCTCTTTTCACACAACATGCCTAAAAATAATTTATCGAATCTTTTGGCCAAATACCATCACTAACCAAGATCTGCTTACTCGTAGCAAGCAAGAGGACATGCACACCATCATAGCTGGCAGACGCTGGAGCTGGGTTGGTCATGTCCTCAGAAGAGACCCCGATGCCATCACAAGGGAAACGAAAGAGAGGCCGACCAAAAACAACCTGGCGGAGGACTGTGGAGGCTGAGATGCAAAGAATGAACCAGAGTTGGGCCACTGTACGAAGGATGGCCACCGACCGAGCAAAGTGGAATCAATTTGTTGTTGCCCTACAAGACGCCACTAGGCGTGATGGCCACTGACTGCTTTGACGGTCGGCGGCTAAGGATCAAAAAAGAAGAAGAACTGCGCTGTATACAAGTGTGTACGTATTACCATTATTATTATTTGTGTAGTGTTAAGTAATAGTTATATTGCATTCTTGTGAGCCGTAAGTGTGGTTAATTTTACATCAGTGATTTTTGTGAGAGGAAGATTAGCGTACCCTCTGACTCCGTGAGTAGCCTATGCCTATTACATTTAGTATAGAGCTGGAAGAATAGAGTAAATATATATATTTACATCTGCTTGTTCTTTAGAGCAACTAGGCCTCTAAGATACTGATCAAATGTGGTCATTTAGACCAGTGAGTTGTGTATAATATTTCATCATAGATAGAAGTGTTTCATTTACGTTTTCTCTCGCGTGATGATGTAGTTAGTAATTAGCAGGAAGTATGAAGCATTATTGTTGACTGACTTATGTTTATTATTGATTACACATACATACATACACCACACAAACACCACACACACACACGGACATATAAGAGCATGTACTTGCATATTTTCACACACATGTATGTATTATTACGTAGATGATGTTTGTCCATTAGTACGATGCTAGTTTATTTTGTTTCATTTTATTTCAGAGAGTCCAGCAGTCTGTGCTGGGTTATATGGTGTTACGTAGAGAATACCTAAATAGCTTGGTTAAATGGTGTTGTTTTTCTGTGACTGCGGAACGTGTGTGAAAGTAGGCCAGAGAGAGTGACGACAACATTACACACGAATTCTTATTCTCCTTCACACATCGTCTTCGCACTGTCACATATGTATGTAAGTACAACTATGTTAATATACAACATATATAATACCCTCCGTCACTTAGACATCTACCAAATCATTGCCAGTGATCTACCGTTAGATTGGAATCTACTTTATACCGACACCTGGGTTGAAACACTCCATACAAGATTTAATTCCAACAGTATGTCTTACTGAGTTATTTGATAACTTATAACATCGTTGATAGTTCCCGTGTAGTTCCGGGGGGGGGGGGGGGGGGATATGAAGAGACAAAGAAAGAATATGACTACTGTACCCTCAAGCATGTCGTACAAGGCCACTAAATGAGGTTGAGCAAGGGGCTGGCAGCCTCATCATGTCAAACTAATTGGTACAGAAGCCGTTAATGCAGGGGCGTGTGAATGTTGGGTACAGGCTTCTTTTAAGGGGACCAGCTGTAGTGGTGGCTCCTTGCTCTGTAGGGAGCAGAAAGAATTATGATGATGTCCTTTAAGCCAGGGGTTCTCAACATTTTTTTTATGCCCCTCACCCTTTCTGAGTCTTATTTACCTCTATGTCCCCCTGACAGTTACTGTTAGCTGGGAAAAAGGTACTTTACCATCTTACTGTGGCCCCGTAGAAATATGGCATGGCCCCCCACGTTGACAACCACTGCTTTAAGCTATCCACAGCATTCTTTCTTGCCTTTCAGTGATCATATAATACTGACAGTTCATGATTCGCTTCCCTATGATAGTATGGACCATATGTAACTTGAGAGAACTATCTTACTCTCACTGACGAACTCTTGCTGCATTAGACGCATGTTTGCCCTGACTAGTTCCCCGGGGTCTCTGGTGAAACACAGAAATAATAGGATCACCTCCTTCAAGCATGTCGTACAAGGCAACTAATATGAGGTTGTGTATGAGGCTGGGAACCTTATCATTTAAAACGCATCGCTACAGAAATTACGGTCACAGGCGCATGCGACTTCCTGGTGGAGGTCTCTTGCAAGCAGTGGCGTATTCTCTATGTGTGCTGTGCGTGCTGCGCACACCTATGCCTGAAGGAAAATAAAAATTAAATTTATTATTCTATAAAATATTTCTCTTCTAATGTTCTGCTTTCGGACCGCACGCACCAGGATAACGGATTTTCCCGCATAGAATCTACGAGTATAATCTAGTTTCAGTTTCCCCAGACGCTTTTTATAGTGCAGTTTTTAATTGGTTGGTAGCAATCGCCCGAAGTTTCTCGGGTAATTCCGTCACAATGCGTGCGGCACCTTTCGGATTCACGTCTGAACACTGGTTTGATTGGATCGGGGTCATGGCCAGATACGTAAATACAATGCGAACATGCGTGCGGTGGTCTTGCAGCTCTCGAGTTGTAAAAATCGGTTGTGTCCGTCCAGTGTTTTTTGTGATTAATTTTTGTTAGTTGCCGGGAATGCAGATTATTACAGTGACAGTGAGTTTCAAGTTGTAAGTTAATTAGTATTTCGTAGATAATTGACATATACCCCTAATAACTATCGTTGCGTAATTGAATATAGTTGGTTTTTAAATTAAGAGGGGAAGAAGTTAAATAGTAGGCGTGCATATTCATTTTAAGTAGCAGCACGCCTAGCTCGCATTACCAGGATACGCCACTGCTTGCAAGGGATCCGATTGTTGTGGTGGTTCCATGCACCATAGAAAGTGATAAGGAAAATTAATGAATGAAATTAATCAGATACTTGTTTGGGACTTAACACGCGACAACAGTGAGGAATGCAGTCAGCGACCCATAGCTAGAATGCTTGCGTCACGGTCAGCGAACCAGAGCTGACCAAGACCCTTCTCTACCTCCAAGTGGTGGTCCTGGAAACAGGCTGCATCACTGCAGTCTTGCTGAGTGAGTAGGGATCGAAGAGGGAAGGCTAACCCGGTCCCAAAAAATGCCGTGCTGAAGTCGGATGTGTCGGCCGAAAGTCGCAAATATCGCAGCTTCGCAACCAACGTCATTTTCAGGACGAACGAAGAAGAAGAGAATACTTGTTTCGTTTTCTGAACCGCTGTGTTTTTTGGTTGGTTTATTTTGTCTTCTATTTCTGAAATACATCTTCCATCCAACGTGCTGATCCTGCCTGACCTGAGGATAATCTTAATTAAGTTAATCTTGCGTGATCCATGCACGACGCCATCCAGATTAAGATATCCTTTGCCGACTTCAAAATAGGAGGAGGGGAAACAAATAAAATAACTTTAATAAACTAAGTGATTTCAGATTTAGCATGTTGACATGACCTAGGCCTTGTACAACACGCAACTACACAGAAAATTGATAAAACCTTGATTTTATTTACTTCATATGAGGTTATGGCAACACAACATTTGTTTTTTTTAAATATTTATGCGCGTAAAAAGACACTTATAATAATATATCTCTAGTTTTTAACAGATGAAGATTGGGTGGATGTAAGGTGAACCTGGGTTGTTTCTAATAATTCAGAATTCAGGTCTAATTCTTTGTTAGAACTTCCTGGTGCGTTAATATTAGTTTAAAACTCCGGCTTCGAATATCAGTATAACGCTGGTCGAATGGTCTACAGACGAAGGAGAGTTAAGTACCAACATTATCCAACAGTGATATAATTTAATTCATTTCTTCAGCAACCAAAAAGCTACAGTCTTTCATAAATAGGTGCTTGCGTAGAACAGAAATGGTATGACAAAATCACAAACGTGGAGCTGATGACAAGAACCAGACAAGTGCCAGGGAAAAGAGAGATGAGAAGAAGACGATGGCGATGGATAGGACACACGTTGAAGAAACCTGTTGATAGCATTACAAGGCAGTCCTTGTTCTGGAATCCCCAGGGAAAGAGAGGCAGAGACCAAAAATCACATGGAAAAGAGAGCTGGATACAAGAGAGAAAATGATGAGGAAAGAACGTGAGCGGATGGCACGTGACAGTAGGGAGGGCTGACAGGTGTTTGTTGAAGGCCTATGCTCCTTGGGGAGCTAAAAGATATTGACTGATTGAATGATTGATAGCATTTAATACATATCAGTGTAAGAATCCCTTATCATCATCATCACCATCATAATCATTTCCTTCTTCACTCCTTATGGACCATGTAGCCTAGGGTGACCATACTGTTCAACACAAAAAGCAGGACAAATGCCATGTTTTGGTCATAAAAAGGAGGATACGGGAGGACAATATTTTTTAAAAGTAGGACGAAAAGTAGGACATCTTTATTCAATAACTACAAGACTCTGAAACAGTTATTTTAACATTCGAACAGTAAGCTAATAAAATCTTATTTATTTCGTAACTACTTATATTTTTCTGATGATAAAATCTTCTTCAACAAAGTTGGGCTAATTATTAAATATGCATAGAAATTTGAGCACATTGAAAATCGTGGAGTGCCTTTAATGGATTCTACACTCAAAATGTTCATTTCTTTTGTCCATCGACCCTGCTTAAGTGAAAAAAAATCTCTCAACATTGGCGTTGTGTCCAGAAATTGCAAAAATAAAATTGTGCAAGTCTTATGAATTTTGAATGCAATTCGACATTTCTCGATTTTTCAAAATATTTAGTTCATTTCTTGTGATTTTCTGTTTCTAAATTTTTTTTTTTAAATCAGCTGCACCTTTATTTGCTACCGATACAAATGTGCCTCCTCTGCATACAAGACATTCTGCTTCATACTCTTGTTGACTGCTGGAAAAGTACTGAGATTTTTTTTGTTTAATTCATCCGTGAACACACACTTCCGTTTTGACATTTTGAGCGGGTATCTGTAATTCAAATATAATACGAGGAGGCGTCAAAAAGTAACCTTAATATTTTTTTATTAACAGAATATGCACAAATATGGATGAAAGCACTTCATCACTTTTCAACGTAGTCCCCACCACGTTCAATGTAGGTGTGCCAGTGCTTCACTAATGCCTGGATTCCGCAAGAAAAAAACTCTTCTGACTGACTGTGTAGCCACGTATGCACGGCCTCTATCACCTCATCGTCCTTACTGAACTTCTTGCCACCGAGTGGCTCCTTGAGGGGCCCAAACATATGATAATCACTCGGTGCGAGGTCCGGTGAATATGCCGGATGTTGTAGACACTCCAAATGCAGATTCGTGATTTTCATTACTGTCGCACGAGCTGTGTGCGGCCGCGCATTATCATGCTGTAATGACACACCAGAACTGTGCAAGCCGCGACGTTTTGACCTGATTGCAGGTTTCAAGTGGTTCTGAAGCAGATCACAGTATGATTCGCCGTTGATAGTGAGTCCCCTGGGCATGTAATGTTCCAGGATTGGGCCTTTACAGTCCCGGAAGAGCGTGAGCATCAATTTGCCGGCCGGCCGCATTGTACGGAACTTCTTTGCTTTCGGCGATGATGAATGTCGCCACTCCATGCTGGCTCGCTTAGTCTCTGACTGGAAGTAGTGGACCCAGCATTCGTCACCAGTGACTATATGATATAGAAAGCCATCTCCTTCAGCTTCATAACGATGTAACAGTGTTAAAATATGGTAGTAATCTATTATAAACTATGGAACAACATGACGGGACCCAAGACGCATCAAAACTGAGGAATGCAGTAAGCGACCCATAGCTTGACTGCCAGCGTCAGGGTCAGCGAACCAGAGCTGACCAAGACCCTACTCCACCTCCACGTGGTGGTCCTGGAAACAGGCTGCATCACAGCAGTCTGGCTGAGGAGTAGGAATCGAAGAGGGAAGGCTAACCCGGTCCCAAAAAAGGCCGTGCGGAAGTCGGATGTGTCGGCCGAAAGGCGCAAATACCGCAGCTTCGCTGTAAACGGACACAACGCAACCAACGTCCTTTTCAGGACGACGGAGGAAGAAGGAAGAAGAAGAACAACATGACAACTTACGGTAGTGTTGTTGGCAATTTGCGCAATCCGTCGATTTTGCGGAGATAAAAATTCCTAATTCTGTTCTCGGAAATTGGATTCCAATGAAGATTTTTCAAAAATTGTGTTTTTCACGTGAGTAATTTAGCCAATCACATAAAAGCCGAATATTTCAACATTTTAAAAAAATCCGGCCGGACGCTCAGTTTAGGCAAGAAAAAGCCGGCCAAATCCGGACGTCTGGTCACTCTAATGTAGTCACCGCCACAGACGATCTCCTCGATGACGCCTACGCCAAAGCACAAACTCTTGCTATGGGGGTTTCTATAGCAACATGTTTTACATAACGGGGTTGCCAGCCCTCCATGCACAGTCTTATATTAGTGGCCTTTACGACATGTCTGATGGAGCAGTTGACTTGTTCTTCCTTTGTCTCCTCAATACACACCCGAGAACTACACGCAGCAAGGAGCCGTTCATCATCATCATTTTCATTTGCGCTGCTTAGGAGCATTGAACCAACATTGCAGCTGGTCATCTCATAGAAAGCCTGCACCAGGTATCACATGGTTCTGCGACGGTAATTGCTGTGGCAAGGTATTTTTCATGATGAAGTTGCCAGCCTCATATACAACCTCAAATCTGTCGACTTGTAAGGGATGAATGAGGATGCAGTAGGCCTATTCGTTGTATGTCTTTTCAGAGACCCCCCAGGGAACTACACGCAGTGGCGTCACCAGGGGGTGCGGACCGCACCGGGTGACACCATCAGAGGGGGTGACACCAAAATGACTGGCTATAAAATGTGTGTGCAGTGT
This sequence comes from Oreohelix idahoensis, assembly GCA_024509875.1. Classification (NCBI taxonomy): domain Eukaryota; kingdom Metazoa; phylum Mollusca; class Gastropoda; order Stylommatophora; family Oreohelicidae; genus Oreohelix; species Oreohelix idahoensis. The sequence continues at coordinate 307,674 of JAMPIV010005426.1, read as the reverse complement.
TTCAGCAGAAATTTATTATACTTACTTACTTATTCGTTCCTCTTCTACCGTGAGGTGTACAGGTTTGTAAGAGAGAGCGCCATACTATTCTATCGGCTGTCTTCCTCCTGGCTTGGTTCCATTCTAGTCCTCGGTCCTTCAAAGATTGTCTAATGACTTTGGGTCGTCCTGGAGGTCTGAATCCCTGGTTTCTCATGCTTGTCGTGGTAGCCGATCTTCTCCCATTCTGCAGACATGGCCAAACCATCTCAGTTGGGACTGTTCTACTTGGGTCTGCAGGGGTTGGGTTTTTAGGCCTTGACGTATCGTCTGGTTGCGGACCATGTCTTTTCTTGTTACTTCAACCACCTTCCTCAGATACCTCATTTCTGAGGTTTGGATCTGGCTTTTGTGGGCTGTAGTCATTGCCCATGACTCGCATCCATACGACAAGACTAGGACATAGGTGGAGCGGTGTACAGCCATCTTCGTCTTCTTACCAACTTCTCTTTTGCTGAGGAATCCTCGATTTATGGCTTGAAAAAGTCTCCCATCTGCTGCTCTTCGGGTAGCCAACTCTTCTTTGATGCCTCCCTTCCAGTCTATGACAGCTCCGAGGTATTTAAAGTGGTCAACTTGCTCCAGGACCTGTTCTCCCACCTTAATCTTTCCTCTTTCTTTATTAAAAAATTTATTATTTATCATAAAAATATCCCTGTAGTTAGTTATAACCACACAAACAGTTTTCGTAAGGTGTAATTTTAATTTTGTTAGTTGTTTATGTCACTACTAAGGCCATTACATTCAGTGATATACGGGAATTACGATTTACGAGTAACATTAGTACAAAAAACATTAGTAAGGATTCTGTATGGTCTGGTACGAGAGGAGGTCCATGGGGGTGACACCATGACTTACCGCACTGGGTGACACCAACTCTAGTGACGCCACTGACTACACGGGCTTTGTATGAAAGAAATAAAAACAGCAGTGTCCATGTTCTGTACACCGTGACCTTCGTCAGGGCAAGCAGACACGAAAATGACAAAAACATGAAAAGAGAAGAAAAAAAAATGACAAATAGAGAAAATATAATTTATGTAGAGCATGGAAATTTGACACAGGAGCAGCAGAATTAGGAACACAGATCAGATGGCTTTAATCATTTGATTTCCTAAAACTCTTTCGCTCCAATTCCTGTTCAACTTAATTATAAATGTTGCTTGAATGAAATAACTATGAAGTAAAAAATAACAAGCAAAAAAAAAAAAAAAACGGCGGCGCAATACAGCAAGCCAGCAAATGAAGGATATCTCACACTAATGAATGTCAATGTGGAACCGCAACTAATCCTTGAGCACATTCTGCAAAACTTCCCAGCCCACAATGACCTACGACGTCAAACCTGGCCAGAGGAGGCTGAGCTGAAGCCGAATTTTTTTTAATTTTTATTTTTATTTAAATAAAATTCTGCCTCGCTTTGGCGAGGCGCGTACGGTTCAACATAAAGAAACTCAGAAAGAAAGAAAGAAGAAAGAAAGAAGAAGATACTCCTAAGGACGGAAGAATGACGGGAAAAAGAAGAAGAAGAAGTTAGCAGAAAGTTTTGAGAAAAGAAAAAACAGGAAAGAAAAAAAAGAAGCAGAAGACTGAACTTGGGGAAAGGGAAGAAAAGAAGGAAGAGAAGAAAAAGGGAAGGGGGGAAGAAAAGATGAAAAGATAAGAAGAGGAAGAAAGAAATGGAAGAAAAGAAGGAAAAAGAAGAAGAGGGACGGAGAAGAGAAGGGACGGGGAAAAAAGAAGGAGGGAAGGGGAAGGGGGAAAGGCAAGGGAAGGGAAGAAGGAAAAGGGGGAAGGGGGAGGGGAAGGGGGAGAAGAAAGCAAGGGGGGAAGAACTCAAGGAAAGGGGGGAAAGAAAGAAGGAAAAAGAAGAAGAAAGGAAGAAAGAAGGAAGGGAATCGGAAAGGAAAAGAAAGAAAGAAGAAGGAGAAGGGAAGGAGAAAAAAGGGAGGGGGGGGGGGGAGAAAATTGAAGAAAAAAATAAAAAACGAGAGAGGAAGAAAAGGAAAAAAGAAAAAAAAAGGAAAAAGAAAGGGAGGAAGGAGGGTGGGTAAGGGAAGAAAGGGGGGGGGGGGGGGGGCGAATGAAAAAAACGAAAGGGGGAGGGAAGAGGAGGAAGAATGGGGAGGGGGGGATAAGGGGGAAAAGGAATTAGGAGGGGGGGAAGGAGGGAAAAAGGAATTTAAAGAGGAAGGAGGGGAAGGGGAAGAACAAGAAGGGGAGGAAGAGGGGGGGGGGGGGGAGAGGGGGAAGAAAAAGAAGATAGAGAAAGAAAGGGGAGAGGAAGAGAAAGAAGAAGAAAAGGAGAGGAAAGGGAGAAGGAGGAGAAAGAGGAAAGAAAGTAGAAGAAAAGAAAAGAAAATAAAAGAGGAGAAGGAAGCAAAGAGAAGGAGGAGAAAAGAGAAGAGAAGAAGAAGGAAGGAAAAAAGAGGAAAGGAAGAAAGAGGGGAAGAAAGGAAGAGGGAAGAAAAGAAAAGAAGGAGGGAAGAAGAAGGGAGGGGAGGGGAGAAAAAGGGGAAGAGGAAGGAACAAGAAGGGAAAATGGGGGAAAGGAGGGAAGAGAAAAGAAGGGGGAAGATGAAAAGAAGAAGAAGGAAGAGAAAGAAAGGAAAGAGAGAAGGGAGAAAGGAAAGAGAAGGAGAAGGAAGGAAAGAGGAGGAAAAGGAGAGGGAAAAGAAAGAAGGAGGGGAGGAGGAAAGGGAAAAGTGGGAAGAAGAAGGAAGGGGGGGAAGAAGAGAAGGGGAGATCCTGGATGTTGATTAGGGGGTCGGGAAAGGAAAAGAGAGAAAAAAGGAAAGAGAGGGAAGAAGAAGGGAAGGAGGGGGGGAGAAAGGGAAAAAGGGAGAAGAAGAGGGAGGGGAAAAGGAAAAGGGAAGAAAGAAGAGGGGGAAAGGGGAAGGGAGAAGAAAAGGAAGAAAGGAAGAAAAAAAAAGAAGAAGAAGAAGAAGGGGAAGAAGGGGGGAGGTGGGAGGGGAAGAAGAAAAGGAGGGGGGGGGGAGGAGGAAAAGAGAAGGAAGAAGGGAAGAAGCTGGAAAGGAAAAAAAGAAAAGAGGGGAGGGGGGGAGGAAAAAGAAAGAAGAAGAAAATGAAAAGGGGAGGGAGAAGAAAGAAAGAAAAGGAAAAGGGTTAAAGAAAAAGAGGGGGAAAAAAGAAGAGAAGGGAAGAAAGGAAAGAAAAAAAAAAAGGAGAGAAGGAAGAAGGAGGAAAGAGGGGGAAAAGGAGAGGGGAAGAATGGAGAAAAAAGAAGGAAGAAAAAGGGGGGAGGGAGTAAAGAAAAAAAGAGGAAGAGAGGAGGGGAGAAGGGGGGGTGAAAGAAGAAGAAAGGGAAAGAAAAGAAGAAAGGAAGAAAAAAAGAGAAGGGAGGAAAAGGGAGAGGGAAAAAAGGAGAGAAGAAGGGTGAGAAGAAGGAGAATTGAAAAAAGAAGGGGGAGAGGAAGAAGGGAGGAAAGGGGGAGAAGGGGGAAAAGGAGGGAAAAAAGAAGAAAAAAGAAGGGGAGAAGAGGAGAGAAAAAAGGAGGTAGGAAGAAGAAGGGAAAGAAAGAAAGGGGAAAAGAAGAAAGGGGAAGAAGGAAGAGAGGGGGGGAAGGAGGAAGGAAGGAAAGGGGAAAGGGGGAAGGAGAAGAGGGGATGGGGAGAGGAAAGGGGGGGGGGGGAGAAAGAAAGGAGAAAAAGGAAGAAAGAATGAAGGAGAAGAAGAAGGAAAAGGAAGGAAGGAGGAAAAAGGGGGGGGGGGAAAGGGGGAGGAGGGGGGGGGGGGATTAAGAAGAGAAAGAAGAAGAAGGGAGGAAGAAAAAGAAGAAAAAGGGGGGGAAGGAGAAAAGGGAGGAAAAAGAAGAGAAGGGGAAGAGGGAAAAGGAGGAAAAAGAGAGGAAGAGAGGGAAGGAAGAAAAGGAAATGGGGGAGGAAGAGGGGAGAAAGAAGGGAGATGGAGGGGGGGGAAAAGAGGGGGGAGGGGAGAGGAAAAAAAGGGAGAAGAGAAGGAGAAGAAGAAGGGGGAGGAGAAAGAAAGAAGGGGAAGAAAAGAAGGAAAAAAGAGGAAGGGAGAGGGGGGGAAGGAAAAGAAAAAGGGGGAAAGGGGGGGGAAAAAGGGAGAAGGAGGGGGGAAAAGGGAAAAAAGGGAGAAAAAAGAAAAAAAAAAAGGGGGGGTTAAGGGAAGGAAAAGAAAGGGAAGGGAAGGAAAAAAAAAAAAGAAGAAGAGGGAAGGGGAAGGAAGGGGGGAAGGAAGGAGAAGAAGGGGAATAGGAAGGAAGAAGAGAAAGAGAGAGGAGGGGTTTTTTGGGATGAAGAAGAAGGGGAGAAGAAGAGAAAAAAAGGGGAAGAGAAAAAAGAAGGGAGAGAGAGGAAAGAGGAAAGATGGGGGGGGGGGGAAAGGAAAGAAAAGAAAAAAAAAAGAAGAGGGGAGAAAGGGAAAGGGAGAAAGGGGAGGAAGAAAGAAAAAAGAAAGGAAAAAGAGAAAAAAAGAAGAAAGAAAAGGGGGGGGGGGGAAGGGAAAAGGGAGAAAGAGGGGAAAGGAAAAGGGGAAGGAAGAAAAGGAGAAGAGGGAAAAGGGAAAAAAAAGAAAAGAAAGGAGGGGGGGAAGGAGGAAGGAAAAAAGAAGAAAGAAGAAAAAGTTTGAAGAGGGAGAAGGGAGGAAGAAGAAAAAGAGAGAGAAAAAGGAAAGGAGAAGAAAAAAAGAGAAGAAAGAAAAAAAAAGAAGAAGAAGGAGAAGGGAGAAAGGGAAAGAGAGGAGGAGGAGAGAGAAAGGGAAAAAAAAGAGGGGGGGAAAGGAAGAAGGGGGGGAAAAAGGAAAGGAAAAAAAGGAAAAAAAAAAAAAAAAAAAGAAAGGGGAGGGAAAAAAAAGGGAAAAAAAAAGAGGGGGAGAGAAGAAAGGAGGAGAAGAGAAAAAAGGAGAAGGAAGAAAAAAGGGAGAAAAAGAAAGGGGAGAATGGGGGAAAAAAAAAAAGGGGAAGGGGAAGGGGAAAAGAAAAAGAAAGGAAGAAAGGGGGAAGAAGAAAGGAGGGGGGAGAAGGGGAAAGAGAAAGAGGGGGGGAGAAGAAGAAGAAGGAGAAAGAAAGGGGAGGGAGAAAAAGGGGAAAGAAAAGGGAGAGAGGGGGAGGGGGAAGGGAAAAAGAAAGAGGGGGGGGGAGGGAAAGGAAAAGGGGGAGGGGAGGAGAAAGAAAAGGGGGAAAAAAGGGGGAAAAAGGGAAGGAAAGAAAAGGGGAAGAAGAGGGAAAAGGGAGAAGGAAGGAGGAGAGAAGAAGGGAGGGAGGGAGGGAAGAGGGGGAAAAAGGGGGAGAAAGAAAAGGGAAGGGGGAGGAAAGAAAAAAAAAGAGAAAAGAAGAAGAAGGGGAAAAAAAAAGAAGGGGAAGAAGAGAGGAAGAAGGGAGGAGGAGGAAGGGAGGGAAAAAAAAAGAAGAAGGGGAGGGGGAGGGGGGAGAAAAGGAGAAGAAAAGGAGAAAAAAGAGGAAGAAGGGGGGGGAGAAGAGGAAAAAGAGAGGGAAAGAAGGGAAGAGAAAAGGGAAGGGAGGAAGGAAGGAGGAGAAAGAAAAAAAGAGAAGAAGGAAGGGGGGGGGGAAGGAGGAGGGAAGAGAGGAGAAGGAAGAGGGGAAGAAAAGGGAGGAGGGAGGGGAAAGGAAGAAAAGGGGGGAAAAAAAAGAGGGAGGGGAGGGGGGGGAAGGAAGGGGGAGGAAGGAGAAAGGGGGAAAAAGAGAGGAGAAGAGAGAGGGGGAGAGAGAAAAGGGAAAAAAGGGGAAGGAAGGGGAAAAAAAGAAAAGAAGGAAAAAAGAAGAGGGGGAAGGGAGGGAAGAAGGGAAGAAAGGGAAAGAGAAAGAAGGAAGAGGAAGAGGAGGGGGAGAAGGAGAAAAAAGAAAAGAAGGAGGAGAGAGGAAAGAAGAGGGAGAAGGGGAAAGAAAGAAGAAAGAAGTATGAGGAAAGGGGAGAAAGGGGGGGAAGGAGAAGAAGAAAGGAGGGGAGAAAGGGAAAAAGAGGGAAAGGGGAGAGGAAAGGAGAGAAGAAGGAGGGGGGGAGGAAGAAGGAAAGAAAGAAAAGGGGGGAAGAAGAAAGGAAAGGATGAAAAGGGGGGGGGGGAGGGAAGGGGGGAAGGGGAAGGGGGGGGGAGGAGGGGGAGGGGGGGAAAAAGGAGGGAAGAGAGATGGAGAGGGGGGAGAAAAGAAAGAAGAGGGGAGAAGGAAGAAGAAGAGATAGAGGGGAAAAAGAGAAAAGAAAAGGATAAAGAAGGAGAAAAGGAGAAAGAAAGAGGGGAGGAAGAAAGGGGAGGGGGGAGAAAGGGAAGGAGAAAGGGGGAAAAGGGAGGGAAAGAGAAGAGAAGGAAGGAAAAGGAAGGGGGAAAAAGGGGGGAAAGGGGAGAAGAAAAAGAGGAAGGGGAAAAGGAAAGAAGAAAGAGATTGAGAAGGAAGAAGGAAGAAGAAGGGGGGGGGGAGAGGAAAGGAAGGGGGGGGGGAGAAGAAGGATGTGGGGAAAGAAAAAAGAGAGGGGGGGGGAAAAGGGAAGAAAAAAAAAAGAAGGGGGGGAGAAGAAGAGAGAAGGGGGAGAGAGGGGGGAAGAAGGAAGGAGGAGAGGGAAAGAAAAGAAAGGGGGGGGAAAAAGGGAAGGGGGAAGAAAGGGGGGGAAGGAGGGAGAAAGAGAGAAGAGGGAGAGAAGAAAAGAGAAGGAAGGAGGGAAGGGGGGGAGGGGGAGAAAGGAAAGAAAGGAGGGGGGAGGGGGGAAAGGGGAAGAGAGGAGGAGAAGAGGGAGGGAAAGAAAAAAAAAGGGAAGAGGGGGGGGAAGGGGGGAAGGAAAAAAAAAGAGGAGGAGGAGAAGAAGAAGAGGAAAGAGGAAGAGAAGGGGAGAGGGGAGAAGGGGAGGAGGAAAGAAGAAGGGAAGGAATTAAAGAAGGGGGAAAGGGAGAAGGGGAAGGGAAGGGGGGAAGGAAAGAAAAAGAGGAGAAGGAGAAGAAAAAAAGGAAGAGGAAGGGAAGGAAGGGGGGGGGGGGGGGAAGGGGAGAAGAAAAGAGAAGAAGAAGGGAAGGGGGAGGAGAGGGAAGAGGAGGAGAGGGGAGGAGGGGGGAGGAGAAGGAAGGGGAAGAAGGGAAGGGGGGGGGGGAAGGGGAAGAGAGGGAAGGGGGGAGGAAGAGGAAAAAGGAAAGAAGGGGAAAAGGAAGGAAAAGAAAAAGAAGAAGGGGAAAGAAGGAGAAAGGAAGGGGGGGGAAAGGGGGGAAAGAGAGAAGAAGGGGAGAAAAGTGGGGGGAAGGAAGGAGGAGGGGAGAGGGAGGAGAGAGGGGAGAGGGGGAAAAAAGGAAAGGGGGGGGAGGGGGAGAGGGGGGGGAAGAAGGAAAGGAAAAAAAAGGAAAAAAAAAAAGGGGGAAGGGAAGAAGGAAGGGAAGGAAGGAGAGAAAAGGGGGGGGAAAAGAAGGAAAAAAGGAGAAAGAAAAGGGGGAAAAAAGAAAAAAAAGGGGAGAGGGGGGGGAGAAGGGGGGGAGGGGAAAAGAAGGAGGAAGAAAAGGGAAGGGAAGGGGAAAGGGGAAAAAAAGGAGGAAAGGAAAAGAAAGGAAGAAGGGAAAAGAGAAGAAAAAAGAAAAAAAGGGAAGAAGGGGGGGGGAAGAGAAGAGGAAAAGGAGGGGGGAGGGGAAGGGGGGGGGGGGGAAGGAGAAAGAAAAAAAAAGGAGAAAGGGGGGGGAAAAAGGAGGGGAAGGAAGAAGGAGAAAAGGAGGAAGGGGAGAAGGGGGGAAAGGGGGGGGGGAGGAGGAAGGGGGGAAGGGGGAGAGAAGAAAAGGGAAGAAAGAAAAGAGAAGGAAGAAAAGGGGAGAGGAAGAAGAAAGGGGAAAAGGAGGAAGAGAAGAAAGAAAAAGAAAAGAAAGGAAAAAAAAAAAAAAAAGAGGGGGGAAAGAAAAAGGGGAAGGGGGAAGAAGGAGGAAGGGAGGAGGGAAAGAAAAGGAGAGAGGGGGGGAAGGGGAAGTAAAGGGGGGAAAAAGAAAAGGGAAGGAAAAAAAAGGGGGGAAAAAAGGGAAAAAAAAAAAGAAGGGAGGAAGAGAGAGGGGGGGGAAAAGAGAGGGAAGAGAAAGAAGAAGAAGAAAGAAGAGGAGGGAGAAGAAGGGGGGGGAAGGGGGGGGAGGAGGGGGGGAAAAAGAAGGGAGGGGGGGGGGAAAGGGAAGAGAAAGGAAAGAAAGGGAAAAGGAAGAAAAGGAAGGAAAAAAGGGGGAAAAAGGAAGGGGGGAAAAAGAAAGAGAAAAAAAAAGAAGAAAGAAGAAAAAAGAAGGGGAAAGAAGGAGGAGGAAAGGAGAAGGGAAGGGGGGGGGGGGGAAAAGGAAAAGAAAAGGGGAGAAGAAAGAAAAAAAGAAAAGGGAAAGAGGGGGAAAAAAAGGGGAAAGAGAAGGGGGAGAAGGAAGGGGGGGAGGAAAGGGAGAGAAAAAAGAAGAAGAGGAAAAAGAAAAAAGGAAAGAAGGAAAAGGGAAAAGAAAAGGAAGAAGGAGAAGGGGGGGGAAGGGGGGAGAAGAGAAGAAAAGAAAAAAGAAAAAAGGAAGAAAAAGGGAGAAGAAAGGGGGAGGGGGGAAAGAAGAAGGGAAGGGGGGGGAGAAAGGGAGAGGAAGGAAGGGGAAAAAAAGAAAGAAAAGGGAAGGAGAAAAAAAGAAAAAGGAGGAAAAGAAAAAGGGGAAGAAAGGAAGAAGAGAAAAAGGAAAAAAAAAAAAAAGGAGGAAAAAAGAAAAGAGAAAAAAAGGGAAAAGGAGAAGAGGGGGGGGGGGGGAAAGGGAGAGAGAGAGAAAAAGAGGAAGGGGGAGAAAAGGAAAGAAGGAATGGAGAAAAAAAAGAAGGGGAGAGGAGGAAGGAGAAGGAAAAAAAGGGGGGAGGGGAAAGAAAAAGAGAAAGGAGAAATGAGGAAGGAGAAAAAGGGAAAAGAAAAAGGGAAAAAGGGGAGAAGGGAAGGGAAGGGAGAAAAAAAGGGGAGAGAAGGGGGAGAAAAAAAAAGAAGAAGGAGAAAGAAGGGGGGGAAAAGAAGAGAAAGGGAGGGAAGGGGAAGAGAAGGAAAAAAGGGAGAAGGAAAGAAAAAGAGAGGACTGAGAAGGAGAGGAGAAGAAAGAAGAAGAGAAGGAAGAAGGAAGAAAGAGGAGAGGAAGAAGAAGAAAAAGGGGGAAAGGGGAAGGTAAGGAAAGAGGAGGAGGAGGAAAGAAAGAAGGGGGAAGAAAGAAGAAGAAGGGAAGAGGGAAAGGAGAAGGGGGGGAAAGAAAAGGAGGGAAAAAAAGATGAAGGAAAAGAAAGGAGGGGAAGGAAAAAGGAGGAAAAAAAAAAAAGGAAGAAGAAAAAAAGAAAAAAGGAAAAAGAGGAAGGGGAAAAAGGAAGAAAAAAAGAAAAAGGAAGAAAGAAAAAAAGAAGGGGAAAAGAAGAGGAGAGAAGGGAAGAAGGGAAAAAGAAGGGAAAAAAAGAAAAAAAGAGAAAAAAAGGAAGGAAAAAAAAGGGGAAAAAGGAAAGGGAAAAGGAGAAAGAAAGAAGGGGAGGGGAAAGAGAGAAGAGAAAGGAAAAAAAAAAGAGAAGAAGGAAAAAGAGGAGAAGAAGAAGAAAGGGGAAAAGGGGAGAAGAAAAAGAAGGGAAGGAGAAGAAGGGAAGAGGGAGAAGAGGGAAAGAAAGGGAAGAGGAGGGGGTTGAGGAAGGGAAAAAGAAAAGAAGAAAAGAAGAAAAAGGGAAAAGAAGAGAAAAAAAGGAAAAAGAAAAGGAAAAAGGGAAAAGGAGAAGAAAAAGAAAGGAAGAAAAAAAAAGAGAGAAAGGAAGGAGAAGAAGAAGAAAAAGAAGGAAGAAGGAGGAGAAGGAAAAAGGAGAAGAAGAAAGGAGAGGAGAAAAAAAAGAAGGAGAAAGAAGAAGAAGGGAAAAGAAGAAGGAAGAAAGAAAAGAAGAAAGGAAGGGGGAAAGAAGAGGAAGAAAAGAAAAAGAAGAAAATGGGAAGAGAAAGAAAAGAAAAGAAGAAGAGAAGAAGGGGGAAAGAAGAAAAGAAAAGAAGAAGAAGAGAAGAAAAGAGAGAGAAAAGAAAAAGAAAAGAAGAGAAAAGAAAGAAGAGGAGGAGAAGGAAAAGGGAGGGGGAAGAAGAAGGAAAAGAAGGGGGAAAAGAGAAAGAAGAGAAAAGGGAGAATGGGGGAAGAAGAAGGGAAGAAGAGAAGAAAGAAGAGAGAAGAGAGGAAAAAAAAGAAAGAAAAAGGAAGAAAAGAAGAGAGAAAGAAAAAAGGGAGAGGAAGAAGGAAAAAAGGGAGAAGGGGAAGAAAGAAGAAAAGAAGAAGAAGGAAAAGGAGAAGAAGAAGAGAAGAAAGGGGGAAAGGGAGGAGAAAAGAGAAAAAAAGGAAAAGGAATTTTGAAGAAGAGAGAAAGAAAGAAAGAAGAAGAAGAAGGGGTACTGAAGGGGGGAGGGAAGAAGAGGGGAGAAGAAGGAAGAAGAGGAGAAAGAAGAGAAAGGAAGAGGAAAAGAGAGAAAAGGAGGAGGGGAAGAAGAGAAGAAGAGGAAGAAGAGAGAAGAAGGAAGGAAGAAGGGAGTAAAAAGGAAAAAAAGGAAGAAAAGAGAGAAGGAAAAGAGAGAAGAAGAAAAAAGGAAGAGGAAGAAAAAAGAAGAGGGGGGGGAAGAAGAAAAGAGAAAAAAAAAGAAAGAGAAGAAAGAGGAAATTTAGAAGAAAAGAAGAAAAAAAGAGAGGGGAGAAAAGAGGAAAAAGATGGGGGAGGAAAAAGAGAGAGAGAGGGAAAGAAGGAAGAGAAGAGAAAAGGGGGGGAAAAGAGAAGTAGTGGAGGAAAAAGAAAGAGAGAAGAAAGGAAGAAGAAAGAGAGGGAGGGAAGGAAAGAGGGAAAAAGAAAAGAAAAGAAAAAAAGAAGAAGGGAAAAGGAAGGAAGGAAAAGAAAAAAAAGAAGGAAGGAGAAGAAAAGAGAGAGAAGGGGAGAAGAAGAAAGGAAAGGGAAAAGAAGAAAAGAAAGAAGAAAGAAAATGAAAAGGAAGAAGAAAAAAGAGGGGAAGAAGAACGAAGAAAGAAAAAAAAGAAAGAAAGGAAAGGGAAAGGGAAAGGAAGAGAAGAGAGGGGAGAAGAAAAGAAAAAGAAGAGAGAAGAGAAGAGAAGAGAAAAAAAGGAGGAAGGAAGAAGGAGTTTAAGGGGGGGAAGTAAGGGAAGGGGGAAGGAAAAGAGGATGAAGGAAAGGGGGAGAGAAAAAGGAAAGAAAAAGAAGAGAGAGAAAGAAAAAGAAAGAGAAAGAAAGGAAGGAGGAGGAAGGAAGGGAGGAAAAGGGAAAAAGGAGAAGAAGAAGGAAAAGGAGGAAAGAAGAAAGGAAAAAAAAGAAAGAAGAAGAGAAGAAAGAAAAAGAAAAAAAAAAGAAAGAAGAAAAAGAAAAGAAAGGGGAGGAAGGGAGAAAGAAGAAGAAAGGGAAGAAAGAGGAAGAAGGGAGAGAAGAGAAGAGGAGAATGAAAAAAAGAAAAGAAAGGAAGAAAAGAAGAAGAAAAGAAAGGGAGAAAAGGGAAAAAAAAAGAAGAAGGAAGAAGGAAGAGAAAAGGGAAAAAAAGAGAGAAGAGGGAAGAAAAAGGAAAGGGGAGAAGAAGAAGGAAAGGAAAAGAGAGAGAAGAGGAGAGGAAGAGAGAAAAGAAGAGAGAAAGGGAAAGGAAAGAGAAGGAAGAGGAGAAAAAAAAGAAGGAGAGAAGAAGAGAAGGATAAGAAAAGAAAGAAGAAAGGAAAGAGAGTGAAGAAAAAGAAGAGAAGAAGAGAAGAAGAAAGGGTAGGAGGAAAAGAAGGAAAGAAGGAGTGAAGAGAAGAGAGAAGAAGATTAGAAGAAGAAGGAAGAAGGAGAGAAGAAGAAAAAGAGGAAGAAGAAAGTGGGTAGGAGAAAAGAATTGAGAGAAGAAGGAAGAAGGTTGAGGAAGGAAAAGAAGGAAAGAATGAAGAAGAAGAAAAGAGGAGGAAAAGAAAGAAAAAAAAGAAAAAGGAAGAAGAAGACTGAGAAGAAAGAAGAAGAGAAGGAAGAAGGGAAGAGAGGGGAAGAAGAAGAGAAAAGAAAAGAAGGAGAAAAAAGGAGAAAGAAGGAGAAGAAGAAGAAAGGAAAGGGGAGAAGAGGAAGAAGAGAAGGGAGAAGAAGAAGGAAGGAAGAAGAAAGAAGAGAAAAAGAAGAAAAGAAAAGAAAGAAGAAAGAATGGAAGAAGGGGGGAAGGGAGAAGAAGAAAAGGAAAAAGAGTGGAGAGAGGAAAGAAAGAAGGAGGAAAGAGGAGAGAAAAAAAAAAGAAGAGAAGAAAAAGAGGGGAAGGAAGAAGGGAGAGAAGAAGAAAGAGGGAGAAGAGAAAGAGGAAAAAGGAGAAGAAAGATTGAGGGAAGAGAAAGAAAGAAGGGAAAAGAAAGAAGAAAAGGAAGAGAAAGAGAAGAGAAGAAAAGAAAAAGAAAGGAAAGAAGAAGAAAAGAAAAAAAAAAAAAAAGAAGGGAAAAAAAGAAGAAGAAGAAAGAAGAAAGGAGAAGAAAAGAAGAAGAAGAGGAAAGAGAAGGAAATGAAGAAAAAGAGAGAAGAAGAAGAAGAAAAGAAGGAGAAGAAGGAGAAGAAGAAAGGAAAAGAAGAAGAAAGAAGAAAAGAAAAGAAGAAGAAGAAGTAGAGTAAAGAGAGAAAGGAAAGAAAGAAGAAAAATTTTGAAGAAGAAAAGAAGAAAGAGAAAGAAGAAAGAAAAGAAGAAGAAAGAAGAAAGAAAAGAAGAAGGAGAAAACGGAAGAAGAAGAGGAAGAAGGAAAGGAGAGAAAGGGGAGAAAAGAGAGAAGAAAGAAGAAGAAAGAAAGAAGAAGGAGAAGAAGGAGAAGAAGAAAGGAGAAGAAGAAGAAGAGAGAAAAGAAGGGAAAAGGAGAGAAGAAGAAGAAGAAGAAAAAAAAGAAAAGGAGAAGAGAGAAAAGAAGAAAAGAAGAGAGATGGGAAGAAAAAGAAGAAAGAAGAAGAAGGAAGAAGAAGAAGGAGGAAGGATAAGAAAAGGAAAAAAAAAGAAGGGAAAGGGAAAAATTGAAGAAGAAGGAGGAAAAGGAGGGAAGGAGAATGAAGAAAAAATGAAGGAAGAAGAAGAAGAAAGAGGAGGAAAGGAGGAGAAGAAGAGGGAGTCTTAGAAGAAGGGAGGAGGAGGAAGGAAGAAGAGAAAAGAAAGGGAGAAGAAGAAGAAGAAGGAAAGAAAAAGAAAAGGAGAAAAAAGAAGAAGGGAGAAGAAGGAGAAAGAAAAGAGAAAGAAATAAGAAGAAGAAGAAGAAGAAGGAAGAAGAAGAAGAAGAAGAGATGGGATAGGGTTTGAGAAGGAAGGGAAAAGGAGGGAAAAAAGAAAGGAGAAGGAGAAGAAGAAAGAAGGAAAGAAGAAGGGGAGAAGAAAAGGAGGAGAAGAAAGAAGAAGGAGAAGAAGGAAGAAGGAAAGAAGAGAGAGGAGAAGAAGAAAGAAGAAGAAGAGAAGGAGAATGAAGAGAAGGAGGACAGAAGAGAGAAGAAAGAAGAAGGAGATGAAGGAAGAAGAAAGAGAAGGAGATAGGAGAAGAGAAAGAAAAAGGAAAAAAAAAAGGGAGAAGAATAAGAGAAGAGAAGGGGGGGAAGAGAGAGAGAAAAGAAGAAGAAGAAAGAAGAAGGAAGAAGGAAGAAGAAGAAGGAAGAAGAAGAAGAAGAAGAAGAAGAAGAAGAAGAAGAAGAAGAAGAAGAAGAAGAAGAAGAAGAAGAAGAAGAAGAAGAAGAGAGAATCGAAGAAGGAAGAAGAAAGAAGAAGAAGGAGGAAGGAGAAGAAGGAGAAGGAGAAAGAGAAGAAGAGGAGAAGAAAGAGATGGAAGAAGGAAGAAAGGAGAGAAGGAGAAGAAGGGGGAAGAAAAGAAGAAGGAATCCAGAAGAAGCAAGAGGAGAAGAAGAAGAAGAAGAAGAAGAAGAAGAAGAAGAAGAAGAAGAAGAAGAAGAAGGAGAAGGAGAAGAAGAAGAAGAAGAAGAAGAAGAAGAAGAAGAAGAAGAAGAAGGAGGAGAAGGAGGAGAAAAAGAAGAAGACGAGGAAGAGGAAGAAGAAGAAGAAGAAGAACATTTCTTACAGTAATTTCTTCCTTTGTTTGGTGTAGTCCCTGTGGGATAGGGATGACAAAGAAAGAATAGGTCCAATGATCCCTGGAGCAGTTCGCAAGAAGTGACTAACATGAAATAAAAACCATTCCACAAGGTCTTATATTTGGAAGTGCGCCCTAATATAACCGACGGACCTTGTGTCTAGGTTAGGGTTCCCATAATGTTTTGTTTAAAAACCGGGACATTTCCAAATTTTTACCTAAAAAACCCGGGACATTTTGTAAAAAAACGGGACATGTTAAAAATTAAGGTAAAGCACAACTAAATCTATTATATATTATATGTTGCACTTAAAATAAGATACTGGTATAAAAATACACACATTAACTAACACAACTTCCACTTTAAAAAAGAATTCTAAATTACAAACATACTTAATTAGAAAAATCGCACCTTTAAAAAATACACAAGAGTCAAGTTTATATTTCAGATTCATCAGAATATTTATCAGATTTATGGGCCTGTTCAAGAAGTTTTTTTTTCTTCTGATATTTGGACATAGAACTCAGCACAAGAGAAATCCTTAAAATGAGTCTTTATAATGGTTAAAGCTTTTACTGTCTCAATTTTAAGTCTGTTTTATTCGTCTGTCCAAAGCGCATTTATTAATGAAAAAAACATGTTCAACAGCTGCATTGGATCCTGGCAGTGCCAAACAAAAACTAACTAGGCATTTCAGGTTCTCAGCATTTATATCCTGTTTTGTAAAATGAGCGAACATCTCACACCATTTTTTCACTGAAACTTTGATCCTTCAGTTCACTCCACACATCAAATTTGCTTTCACAATATTTTTTCACACATGCAAACTCATCAAATAAGTCCTCTTCATTCACAGTAAAATTTGGTGACACTGTCTTCATGAATATGTAGCTTTCTTGGATGTTCTTCCAAGTCACAGACTCCTTTTTCTTCAAATTGATCCAATCCATAGACTGAAGAGGCGTAAGAAATGGTGTACACCACTCCTGAATATATTCAATGCAGGTGTCATAGAAATCTACTGCATAGCTTTGAAACTTTTCAACTGTTATGTGTCCTTCTTTTTCTAATTCTTGCAACTGATTTCTCACAGTAGTGGTAAGAAACTTGTCTGCCTTCCTGTAGTTTAAAATTTTCCACCAGTTTGTTTACTTCATCCTTCACTTCAATTACTGTTGTCTCTTGCTTTTCAACACATTTGATGGTATCAGAAAAGGTTTTTAACTGGCTGGCAATGAAATGCAGGAGTGTAATTGAAAGTGGATTTTCAAAGAAATGTTTGAGACTGGTAGGACATTTGTGAACGTAAAGGAAATATGACTTCAATGCAGGGAAAATGTCAAAAACTCTCTGGACTGTGCCCCTATGCACTAACATGAATTTGTGCACAGGGGCTAGCAACTTGATCATGTAAAACAGATTGTTACAGAAACCACTGCTGTAAGAATAGAACATTAATGCTTTGGTGCAAGTTTCCTGAAATGGAAGCTCCGGCAGTGGCTCTATGTCTGTAGGGAATGACAAGGAAAATAAATAAATATCACTCTTTCCCACCTAATATAAACCCACACATAATCAATATATATACAATCCCAGCTTTTTCTGTCACTAACGCTAAGGGATGCAACTTTGGTTGAAAGTTAGACATTAATTGTATTGTTTCCCTTATATGTACTCTCCCGAAAATAGTAACACTCGACAAAGAAAAGTGCGCAAATGACGGTGTGGACAAAAAAATGTTAGAATGTGTGATCCCGTATACACACATTGGGATCCTCGCTGCTGCTACGTAGTTCGTGTACTGTGGTGATGCACAGTGGTTTATTAAAAAAAACAACTTTTGAATAAGTAAAATTGCCGTTAGGTATTGGTGCTTTTGAATTTAATTCCCGTCTTATTACGAGCTTTTATACTAGTATCTGTATATGATGTCAGGAAACCTCCCATTAGCAATAACAACACATAACACATTGGACATATGCTGTGTTGGTTTCATCATCGTTGTCTGTATACAGAGCCCGGTTCAGCGGTACTGTAGAAGTAACAAGGGCTGGAGTTGGGCTTTTGAAACATATATATTTCTCTGTTCTACCGCCTATATTTCTGTCTGTCTGTCTTTCTGCTTATCTATCTACTTACCTATGTGCCTACCTACCTCCCTACCTACCCATCTGTATTTTTATCTAATTAGCTAGCTAACTGCCTTACTACCTAAGCTGCTCTGTCCGTCTGCCCATCTGTCTGATTATCTGTTGTATGTCTTGACTACTTACATACCTACCTACCCACCTGTCTGTCTATCTAATTAGCTACCTAACTATCTACCTATGTCTGCTATGTCTGTCTGTCCGTCCGGCCATCGGTCTGTTTGTCTGTTGTATGTTTGTCTGTCTACCTATGAGTTCGTCTGCTTGGCTCTCGCTCTCTCTTTCTCTCTCCCTCTCTCAATATATATATATATATATATATATATATATATATATATATATATATATATATATATATATATATATATGAGGGCTGGGATCATTAACGATTAATTAATACATTAATCGGTTACATTTTTAATCGATTAATTGATAACGAAAATTTTAATCGATTATTCCATTTTTAGCTATTTTTATTTATTAATTTTTTTTAATATTTTTTTTTTTTTTTGCTTTAATGTGATAGCGTTTGCTGTGTTAGTAGTTTGTGATAAGGAATTTGGCAAGTATCGTCAATAATAATAAATTGTTTAGTTGTAACTTTTTAGTATTTTCATTATATTTTCAGGACGATGTTGCCATATGACAGGTAAAATAAATAAAGTAAGTGGTTAGTGATTTAACAAAAAAGAATATTATTATTGATTGTTTTTGTTTATAATTTATCAAATGGTACGAAATAGATCGATTAACCTCGATTAAGGAAATTCGATTAATCGATTAAGTTTTATCAATCAATCTTAGCCCTTATATATGTGTGTGTGTGTGTGTGTGTGTGTGTGTGTGTGTGTGTGTGTGTGTGTGTGTGTGTGTGTGTGTGTGTGTGTGTGTGTGTGTGTGTGTGTGTGTGTGTGTGTGTGCATAAACATACATACATACTAACACCTGCTGGTCTGTCAACGTATCCATCTATGTATCATGTTTATTTATTAAATCTATTGACCTGCTTATTTGTTACCTATTTTTATATTTCTCTACGTGTTTTCTACCTTCTCTTTGCACCACTGGGTTGTCAACATATTACGTCACGCAGTTAAAAAAAGGGGGGAGAGGGGAGTGGGGTTTGTTTCACAATTTTTGGGACGAATTGTTACGATAGGGGAAGGAGGAAAATTGAGAACATGTGACGTCACACAAGAAATAGGAGTGAGAATCGCTTCTTTCATAAACGATATCGGAAAAAAAATGTGTTTAACATCACTCCTCAAAGTCTACGTTTGATGGCAACAGTTAAAAATTGCCTTGTTGACGACTTAGATTAATATTATAATCTAAGCTGAAATATCCGATATTTGTTATAACCTTTAAGGGTGAGCGGAGCTAAGAGATTGTGAGTAACATAATGGGGGTTCTGTGTATTTGTGACGAAATTTGACAAGGGTGGGGGGGGGGGGGGGGGGGGGGGGGGGGGGGGGGGGGCGGGTTAGGGGTTAAAAATGGCAAAGAAGTTGCATGATTTTTATATGTGGACGACCTTACTACCAGTACCTCTGTCTTTCTAATTAGTCTGTCTATATGCCAACCTTTTCATGTATCAACAACTCTTGTGAAAAGTGTAAAGAAACGTCATCTTATCCCGACTTCAAGGACACATCACAATCATTTATGGTAAAAATCCCACGTAAAAAAGAAAAACACATGATCCTACCCTTTTACCAGCGCCTCGAAATTACGTCAAGCCTGGTCAAGTTTGGTTCAAGTCCGACTTGTCAGTGTTCTCTAAAACGAGGTTTAGACTTGAAAGGAATTAAGTGCAGCTGTAAAAAATAAACACCAGAAAAAAAAAACACCCGATGCTCAGTAGAAAAACGTCTTTAAAAAAGTGTGTTTTACAGTCTTCTTCTTCTTCGTCGTTCGCACTTAAATAACCACATCTATCTCTTTTACAAGGCCGGCAGTCCGTCTCAGGCTTCTCTCGTCACCATACAGTGTCTCCCTTAACTACGTTGGAGACGGTCATGCTATCACCCTGCTGCTCTTGTGGAGACGATAGTTTGGAGTACATGTTTATTTTTTGTATGTCCTCCCTACAATGACGCATATCTGTCTGTTTAATTTTTAATTTTTTGTACAGATGTTATTTGAGTCTGCAAAGGCCGGTTCTTAGTCTGAAAATGGGACCCAACGACGCAGCAATAGAGAATGCAGTCAGCGACCCATAGCTTGACTGCTTGCGTCAGGGTCAGCGAACCAGAGCTGATCAAGACCTTACTCCACCTCCACGTGGTGGTCCTGGAAACAGGCTGCATCACTGCAGTCTGGCTGAGAGAGTAGGGATCGAAGAGGGAAGGCAAACTCGGTCCTCAAAAAAAGCCGTGCTGAAGTCGGATGTGTTTGCCGAAAGGCGCAGATATCGCAGCTCCGCTGTAAACAGACACAACGCAGCCACCGTCCTTTTCAGGACGAACGAGGAAGAAGAAGAAGGAGAAGAAGAAGAAGTCTGAAAATTATCACTTCGTATCTTCTTGGTAATGTATAGTATTGTTCTGCATTACTGGAGTCTGGGTGTTCCTTATGGAATTTTTCTAGTTAGTTATTTCTGACTATTGCTTTATCTCTTCATATGTAGCCCTGACTTCTGTTTGGATTTTCCTTCTTCCTTCTTTGGCAAGTTTATCTGCCTTCTCATTTTCATATATCTTGTAGTGCGCAGGGATCCACTGCACTGTTACTTGTTTGAATTCATAGCTAGTTTTCATTAGTCCTTCTGAAGGGCTGACTAATTCATTGTTTTTATTGTTCCTGTGGGCCGGGATGACTGATAGTGAGTCTGTAAGGACCACTGTCTTGTCTCTAGCACAATCTTTATATTCCATGATGGAAATTGCAGCTGTTTTTAGTGCTTCTGCCTCCGTTTTAAAGTTGGGTACCGAACAAAACGGATGGAGAAATGAACTGGACACAGACTGAGAAGGAAAAAGAAGTCATTGAAAGGCCTTGAACAAGACAGGAAGGCTTAGCATGAATTTAGTGGAAACCTACGCTTTTTAATAAGCTGAAGGGTGACAAATAAATTACTATCAATGAGACCCACTGAATTATTTAAAACTGTCTACTAAAATGTGTTTTGTTGTCCCATCACTTTGTTTTAAATGAGTCAAAAGAACCTTCCCAAATAATAAAGTAACAAGGAATAACCAGAAAAGCGAAGCCAATTTCTGCTGAGGAGATTGTAATCGAAAAGATTTGTCTTAACTTGAAGCACAGAAAGGGATACAACTTTCACAAAGTTTTTGTGAGCGCCCCTCCATTTGTCGGTACAGGGCTCGTCTCTATGCCCCTGCCGTTTCCCAATAACTATACATGCCAAATTAGCAAAGAAATAAGAAATATGGCGGCGCGAGGAAATTAATCCTGAATTGATAACGGCCAGACAAATTTCCCTCATTATTTCAATTTTTTATTTATTTATTCGACGGGTCTGGCATATTATTTCAAATGTTTATTTATTTACTCAACGGGTGTCGCGGAACCCCTAATGACGCATCGCGTAACACTGGTTGGGAATCACTGGTGTAATGTAATCAACGCATGAATGACTGTATGGCTGTGATGCTTACACTTCCTACATTATCGGTGCCTAGCTGTTTGATTTTTCGACGGTGATGCTATTTGAATCAAAGCCTGAAAGCCTTATAACATAACTAATAAATATGATCGATATGGCTTGCTTATAAAAGTATGTACTGTAACTCAAGGCCGGCTCGGGGAAGAGGGGGGGGGGGGGGGGGGGGTGCGGGGGGGGGGGTTCGAACTGTGCGCCGAAATTTATTTTAAAACATAATAAAAAAATAATAATAACATAATTTATTTTAAAAGAAGAAGAAAAATGAAGCGATCTTCAAATCATCATCTACTCTACCGGTAGATTCGGATCTACCTCATGTCGACCCTGCTCAAGAACAAGGTAAACTGAACTGAGTTTTAGAGCGAAGGTTCGACCAGCGCACTACCTGTCATGCGGTCAGATGTTAGTACTAAATGTTCTTTGTTGTTCGCTGATGAGAATAATAATACTCTTTACTTACCCATACACGTCAGCGCTTCAGTGGCAGAGTGGTTAGAGCGCTTTCTTCTTGAGGCAAAAAGGACTGGGTTCGAAACCAAGTCGTATCACGACCTGTCTACCCCGCTTAAAAAATGGACACTTGACTCTGTTATTGAGAAGGCCAAGGCAGCAAGGAAAGGAACGAGTCACTTCACTTTATAAAACTGAGACCTGGTACAGGTGAAGTCTTTCACACTTCACTCCCTACGGCTGTATCTGCTATGGGACTGCCGTTATCTTTTACAAGAAAGTCTAGATTTTATAATAATAAAAGCCCCTTCAGTCATAACTGAGTTTGGGCATGTGCCCCTGAGGTGACAGCCCTCAGCTGTTTATTTTTCTGGTGTTCCTATCGACGTTTTCTTTTCGCTTCTGCTTGCCGTGAGAGCTTCTTTTCGCCTAATCTGAGGTGGTGCCGTTGAGAGCATCGCAACTTGGTAGGTTGGAGGTATTGAGCCTTCTTTCTTGCTTAGGATAGGTTGTCCATGTCTCGCTGCCACACAGAAGTGTGCTAGCGACGCAGGCGTTATATATCGCAGTTTTTGGTCTTCGTTGTGAGTTTGGAGTTTCCCCAAACACGCGTTGTGAGGCGGACAAAGGTGGCTGCAGCTTTGCCATTGCGGCTGTCAATTTCTGTGTCCAGAGAAAGTTTGTCGATAATGGTAGAGCCCAGGTATGAGAAGTTGTGCACTACTAACAATTCATAGTTATCGATAGTGATAAATGGTGCAGCACTGCCAACTCATAGTTATCGATTGTGATAAATGGTGCAGCACTGCCAACTCATAGTTATCGATATTAATAAATGGTGCAGCACTGCCATCTCATAGTTATCGATAGTGATAGATGGTGCAGCACTGCCAACTCATAGTTATCGATAGTGATAAATGGTGCAGCACTGCCAACTCATAGTTATCGATATTGATAAATGGTGCAGCACTGCCATCTCATAGTTATCGATAGTGATAGATGGTGCAGCACTGCCAACTCATAGTTATCGATAGTGATAAATGGTGCAGCACTGCAACTCATAGTTATCGATAGTGATAAATGGTGCAGCACCCACATTCTGACTCAGCACATTTGTTTTCTGTACCCTTATTGTGAGGCCAAATTCCTTGCTTGCTTCGGTGAGGCGATTCATCAAGCTCTGAAGCTCCTGTTGACTGAGTGACGATTGCAGCGTAATCAGTGAATAACACGTCACTTATAGTGACCTTCTAATGATTGTTTTTTGCATTCAGCCTTGCGAGGTTAAACAATCGCCCACCTGACCTAGTTTGAAGGTATATTCCTTCAGTTGCATCTCTAAATGCATTTTTCAAGAGTAAAACTAAGAAGATCCCGAAGTGGGTCGAGGCAGGACGCAGCCTTGTTTAACGCCACTGAATGTGTCAAAGGGCTGTGACGTGCTTCCAACATATGAGACTGTGCCCTTCTGTCTTTCATGAGATTTTATTACGCTGTACATATACGTAGTATTATCATTATGTGTATATGCCATACCACTGTATCAAATCAGTCCCATATGTACAGCGGTGCCATATCGCAACCCGCGAACTATTACTGGGTTTACAGAAAACTTATTTAAATAAGAAAGAAAGAAAATTTAAAGGAAGGACAAGAAAATCAAAGTGGAAAAGTAACTATGATAAGCCCTTTAGAACCAGAAAGATCAGCGAAAGAACTGCTGGAAAAAAGACGTCACAAATCACAAATGACATTATCCTTTTCATACACTAGAGTACCGACCTTCCTCATATCGGGAACACCATTTTCTGACGCAGCCACTTCTGTACTTTGAATATTTCACCCTGATACTAGATCGATACTAAACAAGTTCAGTAGAAAAAAATCGAATTACTAGAAAGCCGCCTCTAGCATCAAGAACTCCATTTATACAGGCACTGCTTTCCTCATCGCCCTGATCATGACACGATGGAAAGTACTTCGATGAAGAATGTATCATTATTGCCATCATTATTATCAGCAGTTGTTTCATCAACTTTATCATTATCACCAATAAAGCTAGGATTTTAATGATTTATCATCTTTGTTTGTGTATAATCAAAAAGTTTCTCAGTTGAATATAAATGTTTCATAAAAAAACTAAGCTGATATAAGAGCCTTTGTTAGGGCATTATTTTGCATTCTTTGCCATTTTTGGCATGTTAGGGCATTTTTTAAATAGATTTTTCGGTCACTTTAAATCATTTTTAGTTGTTTTATTGTTGTTGTTGTTGTTGTTGTTTTTTTGAGTCATTTTTGTGTGCACATTTTGGCATTTTCAATAAAAAAAAAATATGGATGTTTTAGTGTTAACTTGTTCCTACTTATTGTTTGTTTGTACAATTGTCTTTACTTGACTTGTTCCCCATGCTGTTGGATAATTGTCTTGAAACCCCTGAAAACCAATGTTGCTGGTAAATAAAGTCAAATGTTAAATTTCTGCCTGGTGCCATTACGTCCTTGGAGAAGTCAGAAGTTCTGTTAATTGATCATACAGATTTAATGAAGGAAATGGTGACTGGAGATGTGGTAGAGGCTGTGCAATAGAATAGTGAGCAAATTTTGAAGAAAAAAAAAAAAAAAGAAAAAAAAAAAAAAAACAACGTGAAATATGCAAATGCTGTGCTTAATTTTAGATGTGCTATCGGGGAAAAACTTTTCACTTTGTGAAAATTCAGCGGACTTTGAAAAAATAGATGTAGTTTATTTCAAGTATTTTCCTGTGGTGTCAGTAGTAGAGAAAAAATAGATGTAGTTTATTTCAAGTATTTTCCTGTGGTGTCAGTAGTAGAGAAAAAATAGATGTAGTTTATTTCAAGTATTTTCCTGTGGTATCAGTAGTAGTGGAAAGAAGCTTTTTAATGTTTAAGGCTTTATCGGCAAACAATAGAAAGTCTCAGCCTTTAGAAAATCTGCGCATAATTTTCGTTGTGTATTGTAATTCTGAACTCATTAAATAAAAACGTTCAGTTTGCCATAGAAAATGTAAAATTACTCAGTTGTACTTTTATGTCTTTTGTGTATGTGTTTTTTTTTTTTTTTTAAATAAGGAATTATTTTGTTAATAAACATTAAATTTTCAGTTTGGCACAGAAACTGAACATTTAAATTGCACTTTAAGGTGCCTTTTTATTGAGTGTGTAAATGCGCGAGCGCGTGTATGTGTGTTAGAATGTATGTTTTTTTGTTAATAAAATAGGCTTTCAGTCTGGCACAGTGTCACGTGATTTACTCCCCCTGCTCTGCAGTGAATGTCCAACAGTAGCCAAAATTCAGAGTATCTACTAAGGGTCTTCAAAGGTGTCTACTTTTCGCTCAAGATTACTCTTGACAGAGATTTGAATTGGAGAATGTTGCTTCAGTTCTAGGGAGCTTCATAGGAATTTAAAGAAATCAAGTACTACGGCTGATAGGATCCAGGCCGTGTAAACTTTTTATCTTTCCTGACCTTCTATGAGTAAGGATTTTGCTCGTTCTGATGAGCCCCCAACTGATTTAACTCAGTAAAATATTACTTAAATAGCTCTGTTATAAGTATTTAAAATGACTGAGACATGCGGGTGCAGTTCACTCAAAATGACTAAATCATCTATAAATTTGTATATTTACAGATAGCAAAATTTAATAGTCAGTTATCGTTAACAGTTGTAAAATAAATAAAGGTGGGATGACTTTAGATAGAGTCTTTAAAATTTCCTCACAGATAATGGTCTGATTTGAAAAGTTCTTTATTAGAGAGTTCACTTCGCAGCTTTGAAATGGTACTTAACTGCCAGTAAGATGTCGGTTGGCTTCTGCGCCAGCCGATGCTTGTTCTTTACAGGTTATAGACTGGTTCACTCTCGTCACTGGTCAAGTCTGGTGGCCACAACACGTCCCTCGTCGTATCGTGGGGTAATTGAGAAGAGGGTCCAGCACCTGTTAAGACCCGTCTGCTGTAGGTGTCTAGCTTTGACTGCAAGCCACTTATATCACTCATCTGTTCAACAGATAGCACCACCAATGGGTACTACCGACTAGTATCATGAGATAAGAGAGAAACAAATACCCTCCTGAGTATTGAGTTTCCTAACACGAAATTCAAGTGCCCCCCCCCCCCCCTCCCTCCCCTTTTCATTCCACCATCCCACCTGCCTCAGAACTTTACCTTCTCTGAGCATTAATGTTAATCCCAGTGAGCGGAAAACATCCATTGCATTTAAATTGAACATGTTTACATTTATATTTGCACTGGTTGAATAGGTTAATATAATAAGTATGTACACCAGTTCTATAAGTACTTCCTTTAACTGGTTATGTTTTGTGTATAAATGTTATCGGATCACGTCTGAGGTTGGGTGTCTGAATCTATGCCGTGCTTGTCGTAACTGTCAGACGAATAATTCCTCTAGGTTGTAATTCATCCACTCCCTGGTCCATATGGAACTTGGGACTATCTCTGCTTTTGGTTCTCTATGAGAAACCCGTATAACCCAGTCACCAGCTCTTGCAGTGATGGTCCATTAAACTGTCATTCTATATGCTGAAGTTGCCAGCCCCGTATGAATTTGACATCCACAATCAATTTTCACATGTTAATAAATGCAAAATTTAGAATTATAAAATGTACAACTCACCCCAAAATCTCTTTGGGAATACCGACTTCTGGCTCAGAGAAATAGTTAAGGCAACTTTTTTAAGATGCCTCTTACACGTGGTCTGGGGCGTTACTTTACAATAGACTCCTACTACGACTTAGTGTTCAGGTTCCTAGGATTCCGGGCTTTTCGTGTTAATAAAGGTAGAGTTGTCGTTGTGTAAGTTCACAAGATGCTCAAACACGTTATCTGGTCCTTTAAAATGGAATCCTGATCCTATTCCTTATATTCTGGCTTGTCTGGCTGTCTTCTTGACGAGTTGAAATTTACAGTGCAGTAAACTCATAAGGCGGTAAATTATAAGGCAACGTTCGGCACACATCCAGATTACAAGGCTCCATTCAGAAATATTGTATCTTTACAACTCAAATGCCAAGCCAATAGCATGCAAGATGCGTATTTTTCCCCTTCTCTCACGAAAAATTCCTGCGTAAAAAACGCAAAAACAAATGTTTTGTTTACAATATGGTATGCCAGCTTCCGTCTATTATCGATCATTTTTACACACGACTACATAATCTATCACATGTAATCTCGTTCAAGAGGGATAATTATTCTCCGACCCGTCTTGTCCGGAAATTGTTATCTCATTTACCCGGTCTCTACTACACACAGTCTGCTCGTAAACTTGTTACAACATTTCACTCCACAGATTCAGGTGTCAATATGGGTCCAAACGAAAGTGATTAATTACCCCAATCAGCAAAAGATGGTTGCTGAAGTCCGTACATGACAAGAATTGGGGGAAGTAATTGTAAACAATGATTAAATACAGAAAATGAGACGTAGCGCAATAATGTCGGCGATAAACATGTATGCCAGGAAAAGAAAAACGGACAATTCTGTCACGCAATTCTTGCACAAGAACAGTCAAGCGACCGCAGGCTCAAGTTCAAAGATGTGTGTAAGAGAGACATGAAGGCTTACTTACTTACTTAGTCGTTCCCCTTCTACCGTGAGGCATGGAGTATAAATCCCCAGCAATCTGGGAGGATGAAGCTGCCGAATCCACAAAGTGGTAATGCTCCTATAGCGCCACCTCAGATTGGGAGAAAAGAAACTCCCCCAACAAGCAGATGAGAAAAGAATACGTCAAAAGGAACACAACAACAACAACAACAACAACAAAATCAAACAAACAAAAAACAGCTGAGAGCTATCATCACAGAGGCGCATTCCCATAGTCAGTTATGACTAAAAGGGGCTGCTACCACTACTACTAATAAAGTAAGACCGAATACGTATGAAAGAAAAAAAAAAGCATTTAAGAAAAACAAAAATATGTATATTACTTAAAAATATGAAGTTGCATTTTTGTTTCTTTATACCTTGTTCTGTTTTAATAGTCAGTTGGTTTTTTATTTTTTGTGTTTTGTTTTGTTAGTAACATAAAGAATTTCAGTTTGCCTCAGCAACAGCAAAAAAAATAATATTTTTTAGGTTCTTTTTGCTTTGTTTTATGCCGTCCATTTCTTTTAATAATACAAAATAATGTTAGTTAAGCTCGGAAATTAAAAAAGAAACCTTATTTGTATGTCATTTTTTAAAATAATAATTCTTATAAGGTATTGTTGTAGGTTTCTTTGGGTCACAAATGCATTTTTATATGTCATTTTCTAGCAATTTTAAGTCATTAAAATCCTAGGGGTGTTGAGTGTTGGGGGGGGGGGGGGGGCAGGGGGAGTGGGGGGGGGGGGAGGCGGGCGGGGGGGGGGTGGGGGGGGGGGGGGGGGGGGGGGGATGGGCGGGAGGGGGTGGGGGGGGGGGGGTGTGGGGGGGGGGGGGGGGGTGGGGGGGGGTGGGGGGAGGGGTATTAACCCAACCTTGGGGGGGGGGGCCGGGGGGGGGGGGGGGGGGGGTTAGTGCACTGGGGGGGGGGGTGGTCCATGGGGGGGGGGTTGAAGTGGGGGGGGGGGGGGGACCGCACTAACACCATATTCCCAATATGCCTCAATGGATGTGGAACGGGATCCTTGACCTTTTCTATTTATAGAAATTCGTGTTTCTTAAGGAGAATTGTCGTAATATTTTTAAATTTTTCTTTATACTTCATGGAAGAGGGGGGGGGGGGGGGGGGGGGAGGGGGGGGGGGGGGGGGGGGGGGGGGGGGGGGGGTTTACATCAATGTCCTGATCTATTCGGAGATTCAAAAGAATTGTGATACAGAAGACCCCTTCTCATTGCAACATCCCTAGTAGCGAGGAGGCTGACAGATTGGCAAAGGAGGGTGGAAAGGTACCTCATGCTTAAAATGATAATAGAAAACTCTATAGAAAGCGTTACAAGAGGTAGTCTGATCATCAAAAGTAGTCCTCCCGTCGGACACGTGTTTCGGCTTTTTTGTCGTCTTTGCTCTTATACGTGTGTGTGTGGGGGGGGGGGGGGTGGGGGGGGTCTACTTGGGTCATGACTCCTGAGTGTCAGTCATTGTTGTTTAATCTTCAGACTCTGCACAAGCTACAACAGATTGGAATGCCATAGCTTCAACAAGCTAAATATATGAACTACTGACGAGTGTAACTGTGGCACTGATAAAATGATGCTGGAAGTCTGGTGAAAAGTGCCAACAATTGAGGAACAGAGAAAGCAGAGATAGCTGTTACTTTTACCAGTCATATAGAAACTCTACCAGGATGCCAACAACCTCATGATCTCCACAGCTTTCTTTAAATATATTTAAATAAATGTCTAAAGGTGTATGAAAAAGAAGATGATGCTGAACAACAACCGTGCTTGATGTAAAAAAAAAAAATACGACAATATCCATTGATAAAAATCTTATTTTTAAAGAATGACATCGGAACAGAAAACTGGGGAATCGACAGTAAACAAGTTACTGTTTTGAGATATGTCTCCAGACATATTTTTTTTTTTTTTTTTACATTTCGTTAAAACTACTCTCATATTGTAACATATTTTAACACAATTTTACTTTAATTACAGTAACATTACTCGCGACGGATCTGAATGCAAATAATACCAGCAATTTATTCGACTCAGTCGAAAAACTAGGGCAGAGATTACTATCAGGAAACAGTAACAGGCTTATAGGACAGACTATATAGACGAAACAGCGGAGGATAATTTTCTTCCTTTCTTTTCTTAAGCCCTAATACAATGGTTTCCATGATCCTTTGGGTCATAAAAGAAAAAGTAAGGTTGTAGCATAGTCAAAAGGGAGAGAACTGGAATAAGTTTATAGAAAGACAGTGACATAGAAAAGGGAGATAAAATTAATCTTCTGTATATCAGGGAATGCTTCCGTATATTAGAAGGATTACAGTGGTTTGACAACATCACTGATGTGGAACTAATGAATAGAACCAGCCCAGTGCCCCCACAAGAGATGAAAAGAAGACGCCGGAAGCTGATACAACACACATTGAGGAAACCTGGTGATAGCATTATACGGCAGTCCTTGTTCTGGAACCCCCATGGTGAGAGAGGTAGAAGGAGATTTAAAGAACACATGGGGAAGAAAACTAGAGACAGGCACAAATAAGGTTAAGAAGATATGGAGATATCTTGAACTGATGGCACAGACAGGAAGATTTGGCACGGAAAGGAAGATTTGGCAGACGTTTTTTTAAAAGCCTATGCTCCTTTGGGAGTTTAATGAGGATGATAATATTAGTGTTATCCAAATGTTCAAGGACATTATTTTCGCAGTTAAGGGAAAGAATTTGTTAACAGAAAAATGTTGATAAAATACAAAAGGGCAGGGAAATTTTTTTAAATACAAAAGTGCAGGGGAAGTAACAATAACATGAAGGTGGTTACCCCTCTGATTAATGTTAAAGAAATATTGGCGTGAGTTATTGAAATATTGAGATATGACTGGCGGATTGTCACCCCTTCTGACATTAGTTGTTGGAGACTAAGAATTACAATCTAGAGGAATTATTCGTCTGACAGTTACGACAAGCACGGCATAGAGACAGACACCCAACCTCAAACGTGATCCGATAACCTTTATACACAAAACATAACCAGTTAAAGGAAGTACTTATAGACCTGAATTAAAAGTGCAAGACTAGAAAGAAATAACTGAAAGTAAATACGACACCGCCTCGGGAATTAGACGTAACGACAGAACACAAACCTGAGGTTGAAATATTTTATGAGAGAAAAATTGCGATATAGAACTAAGTTTCGTAGCCGTTATTCTACGAAGGAGCCCCCTAGAGTAATTATTTTTCATAAACCATATTTATGAAAACGTTCACACGCCGGAACAATTTTACGGGACCGAGATTACCGGAACATACATACACATAAATATCTTTACAAATAAATGTTTTTGTTGTTAATTTTGCAGTAATATCCGTCCTATAGGTTTGTACAGGCACGCGCAGCTTACAAACCCAAGTTTACTAACAACAGTTTTCTATAAAGAGACAGACATTCAAACACAAAAACAGACATCAACGTTTAGGATTTAACCTTCGCCGGGAAAAACCAGACAAGAAAACAACAAGAAAGAGTGGCCTTACAAAAAAACAAACACTTGAGAACAGTTTGAAAAGAACTGAAAATTAATGGCATATAAAGTGTAAAAATAAACTACAACAGAAAAATGCCGGTTTGCATAGTTTAATGCCGGTTTGTATCGTTTAATGCCGGTTTGTATCGTTTAAAGCCAGTTTGTATCGTAGAATGCCGGTTTGCTTCCTTTAATGCCTGTCTGTATTGTTTAATGCCGGCCTGTATCGTTTAATGCCAGTATGTATCATATAATGCCGGTTTGTATCGTTAAATGCCGGTTTGTATCGTTTAATGCCGGTATTTGCATCATCGGTTTGTATCGTTTAATTTTTGTTTAATTACGTTCTTTACTATACGGTCTTAGAGCCACAAGCTCCAGTTGATGGAGATTCTACAAAGAATTCTGGGGAATTTTTGTTCGTTAAGAGCCACAACTCCGATGAAAAAGCTTAAGTCGACTCTTGCAGTGGTGGTTTTTGTAGTGGTTTCTTTTACATAATGAAGTTGCCAGCCACTTGAACAACAGCATGTTAGTCGCCTGTTACGTCCCGTCCCCTCTCGATGCTGGACCTAGTATAGTGGAGTCTCTAACACTTCACTCCCCTACGATAGCAAATTTCCAAATTTTATTGTAATTTTTTCTTTTGAGTTCTTTTTTAATTTTTAATACGTACCAAGGCAAGAATTTAAAGATATCTGCACATTTACAAAATATGATGTGATAAAACAGCTGTTGATTAATCAGTCAAATTTCAGTCCATTGGCTTTTTTTCACTTCCCCCATGCCATTTTTGACACGTTGCTCCACAGTTTCATATCCAGTGCATCCAGATAAATGACCACAGGCGAATTAATCTTGCCATGAGGACACACAGAAGAAAAAAGCACAAGACAATTATCTCCCGCCATGTTTCGGCGGGTGACTTATTCGTTTACACTTAATCTCCTTTTAAAAAAAAGATCGGTGAAAAAGTGTTACATAACACTTTATAATTCTTAACCTGGCCTGCCGAGATATATTACGTAAATCAAGTTATTTCTGAACATGTACAAATAATGAAACTGTTTTTAAATACGTCACTATCTCCAGACGTCTCTTCCGACTTTTGAGTTTGCCTAATTTGCACATCTATATCATGTCTGATCACACTTGAGCATGCCAAGATCTGCTTCTAATTTGTCAGTGAGACTGCGGTCTACCAAACATTATTTTTCAGTGAGGCTGCGGTCTATCAATTACAATTTTTCAGTGAGACTGTGGTCTACCAAATACAATTTTTCAATGAGGCTGTGGTTGTGACGTACGTCTAGTTTGACAAGTGAATTCTCCCTGATATGATGGATGATTTAAAGGGACTTTTAGCTTTTCATAACATTAGAACCCCTGAACATTTGTTGTAACTTTTCGTTTGCCAGAACTCATTCCACCGGGACTCATTTAGTAGGCGGCACGAGATCAAAGAGACAGACCGAGGATTTTAGGGGAGACTATCGGCGCTATCAAAGACAGTAGTGGTCCCTGCTACGAGACGCAGTTGCTTGCCGCTAATTTCGCGTCTCGGTGTCAATCGAGGAACCGAGCGAACGGGGGAAAGCGAAACGGGCAGCAGCGAGCGGATACGAAGACCAGGGGGCGGCTTCTTCTCTTGATTTGGCGGTCAGATCCCCAAAAGTTCGTGAGATCAAATAAGTTGTCAAGTTTATCATGTCCCACTCAACTTACATTCCATTTTAGCTAAATAGACCATGAAGAACTAGACACGTTATCACTCGCTGGCCAGACCTTTACAGAAGCACTAGCTTTATTGAAATCTTGTTATAGATTTTCCCCTGGATTTTATATATATTTGCAGTGATTTCTATTCTGTGCAAAGCGGTAATATATATATATATATTGTGTAAAGTGATCAGTGGTCTAGTTCAGTCATTCTATTTCAATGGATTTTGTGTTAATTTAAATCTATTAAATTAAACCATCTCAAGAGTTCCAGTTTAAATATAATGATCTATCTATTATATTATTTCAAAAGATAATAGATGCTTAAATTAACTTTTAAAGTCGCGAAGGAATTTATAATTAATAAATTCAGTTAAGTCCTAGTTTTATAGATGTGTGTTTTTAACCACTAGAATTCGCGCAGTGTTTATTAAATACATAATTAAATACTCGAGTGTATTATAGGCTTAACGGGAAATTCATCGCGCTTTAGAAGGTTATTTGTTTTCGGTATATTACATGTCTTTTTTTTTCTTTCATACAGAGTGATCGTAACCTGTGCGATCCCAGCATTAAGAAAGCAATAAAGAAATCAATCTAAGCAAAGCAAAGCATAAACAGTGTGTAGAGTTCCCCTGACGCAGAACTTGTTGAGACTGTGTAAATTTTTAATCTTTGAGGCGATTCTATGTTTGGAATTCCGCTATCTAACTTATAGCAAAGAAAGCACACCCAAAGACAAATTTAACGCACCATCAAACAACTTAAGTCGTAACGGGAAGAAGAACACTGGCCCGAGCTTTGTTAGTTTACTGACACAGAGAGATAATTCATAATTTCCTGAACAGTGATGTGACTAGTTTTCTCACTGGACTTAAACCATACCTCACGGATAAAGTGTACCAGCACGCGTAAGAATTTTATTATCAGCGGCATAGTCAAATAGACCACACCATCCTCACCCCGGTATCAGAGACCGTGCCCTCCCATAGAAACTGTTATTAAGAAAAGAGACACAACTACAGATTCATTTTCCAGCGATTACGGGATCCTTTTATGTGCTGACCGCCTACCCGATAATCTGGGGCTAGAACTTGAACAAACACTCATACATTTAGTTGAGGTGTAACTGCTGTTGTGTTATTCTATGGAGTGCAAGATTTTTTCACAATCGGTAAGTGAGAGCAAGATGAGTGAAGGCCTTTGCTAGCGCGTGTATGAATGACAGGAAATTAATTCTTTTGTGTGACCATTTTGTTAACTTGCTTACCTGGTAACATATATCTTTTCTGTATACCCTACATTGTTCCTTTAAGTGGGATAGTTGATAATTTGTTAACTCTGTTTAAAACCACCTCCTTTCCATTTGCTTAGTAAAGGGAAGAACAGCTGGGAAGAACAGGTTTTTTTTTCTATCACCTATACCTAATTTTGTAACACCTCTTTCAGAGTAATTAACTTCACTGTTAGGTTAACGTACCTATGTTCCTGATATTATCTATCTCTGGACTGGGTTTATCTTTGTCTAATAAGCGGGAAGGGCTTAGTCGATACCAATCTTCTTCACCCCTTCCAAACTTGTTATTTGCATTTGTGTACTTATGATAATTTATGTAATATCTGATATTTTTAGTGATTGATGTTTAAAGTGAATAAAATCACATAAACTCATTTAGTTCTGTGTGTTGGATATACCCAAAGCCCAACTTTTCCCCTATTCGTTTAATATAGTTTGTATCAACGTCGTGTGTGTGTGTGAAAACACCGAATCGGTGTGCGCGCAGATGCGAGTCTGGAAAACTGGCAAATAATTGTTTGACCAGGAGAGTGAAAGAGAAGATTGAGAGAAACGATTTGTCGTAAATAAGTCTGTCTTTACTCTCCTCCAGCACGCTGTGAAGCAACTATTAAATCTCTACATTTTCTATCACTGAGCTTTCCATCATCATTTTCCACTCTAAACCGGACCACTATTTCTACGACTCTTTTCTCTCAAAATAAATTTACGACAATATGTGGCCGGCTGGTATAATTTTGAGATACATTTGATGCACACATATTTGTGGGCTGGTTCTGGGATCTTGAGCTACATTTGAGGCAATCGCATAGCCGGGTTAAAGATATTTTGAGTCTGATTTAGTTTGGGTCTAACTAGGTAGAGTGTGAATGATTTGTCTTTGTGAATTAGGGAAATAAATAAATAATTACACCCCTAGACAAACGTTCTTTAAGTATTTGGGTTGTCCACACAGCATATTTACAGGTTGTTTTCTCTCCACAGCAGTAGAAAGTACAGATAAACAAATATATTTGCTATTTTAATTATCCTCTGGCGGAGATAATTATATTTCTTTCTTTATAAAAGTTGCTGGGATTGCGTGATTGTTTTACAGTCACTAAGGTTTTTGAAGTTAAAAAGAGTTGAGCTTAGCTAAAGACGGATTGTTCTGATTTTTAAAAATTAAGTTAACAACGGCGCATCTCAATAATTGACTTTAGGGACGGAGGTTGTTGTCAGAGATTTAAAATTTAGGGGAAGTTTTTTTTTTCCTTTTAAATTGTTTTAATATAAATTTTTCTCTACTGTTAGTAAAAGTAGATTCTTTTCCAGTGTAACTTACCATTTAGTGGCATAGTCGCTTGCGTTTAGAGCCTTAATTGCCAGATAATAGCAGCGATAAGTTTGCACAGTACAGGTAGGAGGTAACACAGGTAAATTTGTACTTGTGTTTTTTTTCTCGTAGCGGTTCAGAGTTCCTCCCTTTCGCGTTTCTTCTTACTAGTTCTCTAGGCATACTTCATCTTATTCTTTAACAATGGCAGAGAGGATAAAGATGAGGTCCATCTTGAGGCTGGAAGCGAAAGAGGCAGGATTAGATGCAGAAGCTGCAAACGCGTTTATTAACCAGGAATTGGAAATATATGACGCGGAGCAACAGAGAGCCGAAGCTGAGAGGAAGGCGGAGCAACAGAGGGCTGGGCTGAGAGGAAGGAAGAGAAAGAAAGAACAGAGAGGAGAGAAGCCCAGGAGAGGGCAGATAAGAAAGAAGCGGAAGAACGTCTTTTGGAACAGAAGAAAATTGAAGCAGAGATGGAAACTCGCAGAGAGAGAGAGAGAGACAAGGAAAGACAGCATCAACTGGCGCTTAAGGCTCTAGAGAGTCGGGGCGCCTCTACTTCGACTAACGGAGAGCCGTCTTCGCCCCAGTCTCAATCAATGGACCTCTCCAGTACTCAATCTGCCCAATTAACTGCTATGTCGTTTTCTTTAGAATCTTTTCCTAGCCCTAACGAAAAAATTGACAGCTACCTAGAAAAATTCGAGAGACTCGCGAATCTTTATGGGTTAGAGAGTACCCGCTGGGCGCTCAAACTTTCAACGTCACTGAAAGGCAATGCTTATGACGTGTACACAAAGCTGGGACCGAATCAACATGATTACGACATGTTGAAAAAGGCCTTACTACAGCAGTTTGAGATGACTGCCCGAAAGTTTCTGCAGTTGTTCAGAAACAGCCGAAAAGAGAGCACGGAAACATTTCCCCAGTTCTCTTCACGTCTCACGGGTTATCTGACAAAGTGCATTGAATTATCTGACCTACCTCTTTCATATGAGGGACTCCTCGAACTTGTTCTTGTGGAGCAGATAAAATCCACTTTGTCGAATGAAACACGTAGATTTTTGGCTGAACAGGGGGCAGTCAGGCTTGAAGACATACTCAATAAAGCCGAACGCTATAGCAATGCAATGGCCGAACTTCCCAGCACTAAACGTAAACCCACCGATGAGCCATCTCGAAAACAGAATCTAGAGCAGGCATCCTATTCTTCCACTTCCTCTCAACATTATAACCAACGAGATAACAATACCCAGAAACCTCCCCAGGAAAAATCGAAATTCTACAAAACCCGATACCCCCCCAACAACAATTCTGATCAACCCAACAAGCCTACGTGGCAGCGCGGCCACCAAGGTCAAGGAAAAGGGAAGACCCCTACACCAGGAACGTCTGATCAGGGCAAACAAACCGGTGCAAACCGCATTGGATGTTTGCATACAGCCTCGAAAGGTAGAGTCAATGTCAGTGATTCTCAACCTGAGGGGGACCGACCCTCAACTCGAGGAACTGTAATTTTGAACGGTACCTCTACTACTTGTCTTTTTGACACTGGATTAAGTTTTGATTGTATTGTCGCTAGGCACCTAGTCAAACCCGGTCAGGAGACAGAGGAAACCGTCAAACTTAGTGGAGTTTTCAGGAGTGATGCACCCAGGACGCTTCCTATCGCACTGGTAGAAATACACTCTGACTTTGTCAGAGGAGTTATTAAAGCGGCCATAATGGATGATCCGATCTACCCAGTTATCCTGGGATGTAGATATGTGTTCATTGGGAGACCTAAGGAGCCGATTGTGGCAGCGGTAACCACAAGAGGGCAAGCCAAGAAGGAGAGGGAGCCTGCGCCAAACTTGTTGCCGAATGAACTGAAGGAGGCGCAACAAAAGGACCCTACTCTGGCGCCCTGCTTTAAAAAACTGCCCATGGCTAAGGACCCCAGACACAACGGAGACATCTTTTCTAAGGATGGTGTATTGTATCGTAGAACGGGCAACCCGGACACGGGGAATAACCAGCTCCTAGTACCGACGCAGTACAGAAACCAGATCTTAGAAATGGGGCACTCTCTTCCCTTTAGCGGACATATGGGACAAAACGCCACTATTCAGCGAATAAAAAACCACTATTGGTGGCCAGGAATGAACTCTGACATTGTCAGGTATGTGAAATCCTGCGCCCAGTGCCAACGGGTAGCACCCAAGCACTTGACACCCCCAGTACCTATGGGGCAAATGCCAATAGTAGGGACTCCATTTGAACGGGTTGCTGTCGACATTATTGGTCCTCTGGAAAAGACCAAAAGAAGGAACAGGTTCATCCTGACCTTAGTTGACACTTGCACTATGTGGGCCGAAGCCGTACCGCTACCATGCACTAATTCCAAGCATGTCGCAGAAGCCCTTGTGCAAATTTTTACACGGTTGGGATTCCCTCAACAAGTTTTGACGGACAATGGATCCCAATTCCGTAGCCTGTTAATGGAGGAGATCTTTAAGATCTTGAGGGCCAAACATATCCACACAAGTCCCTACCATCCGGCCGGAAATGGGCTCGTGGAACGTTTTAACGGTACCCTCACCATGATGTTACGTAAGCTGGGTCAGGAGAAACCGGAAGACTGGGACCAATATATATCGGCTGCCTTATTCGCCTACCGAGAGGTACCCCAAGCGTCTACGGGTTTTGCGCCAGCTACACTTTTATTTGGCAGACCTATTAAGGGGCCACTAGAAGCCTTACTTCGGTCCCTGACAGACCAGAAGGCTGACGAGACAGTCGTCTCTGCAAGCAAGTATGTATCTGAGCTTAAGGAAAGGCTAAAGCTAGGATGGGATCTAGCTACTACCAACCTTAAGAAAGCCCGCGCTAAAATTACTAAAAGATACAACAAAGCTGCAAAAGAGAGAGAACTACAACCAGGGGAGAAAGTCCTATTGCTACTTCCAACCGGAAGCAATAAACTTCGCATCGGATGGCAAGGACCGTTTACCGTCCTTAAAAAGATCTCACGTACCAACTACAAGATCTCCATCAAAGGAAAGGAGAAGGTCTTCCACATAAATCTGCTAAAGAAATATTTGGAAAGACCGGTGCCATCCTCCGAGCATCTCCTGGCTGTCGCCATAGCAACGGAAGACGAGGAAGATGATGATGGTTGCATGGAGTATCCATTGCAACCCACAGAATCCTTTAAAGATGTCAAGTTCGGCGACAATCTCTCACCAGAACAACAAACAGAAACCAGGGCTCTACTAAAACAGTACAGTGCAGTCTTAACGGATGTACCTGGTCGAACAAATCTCATTGAATTTGATATGAAATTAACAAACGAGACCCCTGTTCAAACCAGAGTTTACCCCATCCCGTACGCTAAAGCTGATGCACTTCGCGGAGAAATAGACAAGCTGCGTCAGGCAGGAATTATCAGTGAGTCTACATCTCCTTACAGCTCGAGTGTAGTGCTGTTGCAGAAGCCCAATAAGGAAGTTCGGCTGTGCATTGATTACAGGTTGCTAAACGCTGTAACGGAATTCCAGCCCGAACCTCTCCAAACTGTTTCTGAGTTGTTCACCAAGCTCAGCAAAGCAAAGATCTTCTCCAAGATTGACCTCAGCAAAGGTTATTATCAAATACCAGTCAAGGAGGAAATTAAACCTTTGTTAGCTTTCAGCACTAGTGAAGGACATTACACATTTAACGTGATGCCGTTCGGTTTGCATAACGCACCAGGAGTGTTCACCAGGATGATGAGGAAGCTTCTACAACCTTTGCAAAGTCCCCATATCCATAATTTCATGGATGACATCTTAATTGCATCGGAAACCTATGAAGAACATATTGCTACGGTTGCTATGCTCCTCAGGAGACTACAGGAAACGGGTCTCACAGCCAGACCTAGCAAATGTCTCATCGGGTTTGAACAGTTAGACTTCCTGGGGCACACTATTTCTCACGGATGCAGTTGGCCTATTAAGAAGAACGTGGAGAAAATAGTGGCAGCAAAAAGACCCCGAACGAAGAAAGACGTACGTTCCTTCATATCGCTATGTGCATACTATCAGAAGTACATCCAGAACTTCAACGGACTGACGGCACCTCTGACTGACCTCACAAAGAAAGGTTGTCCTGATAAGGTCATATGGGATCAAAAGTGCGAACACGCGTATAGCACTTTGAAAGGACAGTTGTCTGCATACCCCATCTTGAGGTTGCCTGACCTCAAGAAACCTTTTGTACTGAGAGTCGACGCGTCAGGTCAGGGCATCGGGTCAACACTGCTTCAAGCCGATGACAGTGACCTGAACATGCTATTTCCAGTTGCCTATGGCAGTCGGAAATTAAATAAAGCGGAACGGAACTACAGCGTAGTTGAAAGGGAATGTCTTGCTCTGATTGACGGTATCAGACGCCATCATGAGTTTCTTTATGGTACATCTTTCACGGTGCAAACAGACCACGCTCCGTTAGCATTTCTTGGTGCCAATAAAGAATTTAACGCAAGGATCATGCGTTGGGCGCTTCTTTTAAGCGTTTATTCTTTCAAAGTGGAATATATTCCGGGAAGACAGAATGTCGGGGCTGATTGCCTGAGTAGAAACTGGTCTACAGAGGAAGAAGAGCAAACTGAAGATACCACTCATCCTAAAATCACCAATCAGGTCACCTCCATTGTCAAAAAATGAAACATGAAAAATGGTTTCATGTCTAAAAGTGGGGACGATTGTGACGTACGTCTAGTTTGACAAGTGAATTCTCCCTGATATGATGGATGATTTAAAGGGACTTTTAGCTTTTCATAACATTAGAACCCCTGAACATTTGTTGTAACTTTTCGTTTGCCAGAACTCATTCCACCGGGACTCATTTAGTAGGCGGCACGAGATCAAAGAGACGAACTGAGGGATTTTAGGGGAGACTATCGGCGCTATCAAAGACAGTAGTGGTCCCTGATACGAGACGCAGTTGCTTGCCGCTAATTTCGCGTCTCGGTGTCAATCGAAGAACCGAGCGAACGGGGGAAAGCGAACGGGCAGCAGCGAGCGGATACGAAGACCAGGGGGCGGCTTCTTCTCTTGATTTGGCGGTCAGATCCCCAAAAGTTCGTGAGATCAAATAAGTTGTCAAGTTTATCATGTCCCACTCAACTTACATTCCATTTTAGCTAAATAGACCATTAAGAACTAGACACGTTATCACTCGCTGGCCAGACCTTTACAGAAGCACTAGCTTTATTGAAATCTGGTTATAGATTTTCCCCTGGATTTTATATATATATTTGCAGTGTTTTCTATTCTGTGCAGAGCGGTAATATATATTGTGTAAAGTGATCAGTGGTCTAGTTCAGTCATTCTATTTCAATGGAGTTTGTGTTAATTTAAATCTATTAAATTAAACCATCTGTTGGGTTCGTTTCTAACGTTCAAGAGTGTTATTTACGCGAATGGTTTTGATAGAACGAAAATGTCATAAATGTTCTTCAACACGAACACCAACAAGTAGTGATGAACTGGTTATTGACTGGCAGCACACAAGGCTGTGATGATTGTACATATATTTTATTGAACGTGACATATACGACGTTGAACAAGACGGTCATATTTACAGTTGCAAAAAAGATCATTACATCAAAATGTTGATCATTGACTTTTCAAGTTTATGAAGATCCTCTACAATTAAGTCCTCTCATTCAAGTGA
This sequence comes from Oreohelix idahoensis, assembly GCA_024509875.1. NCBI lineage: Eukaryota > Metazoa > Mollusca > Gastropoda > Stylommatophora > Oreohelicidae > Oreohelix > Oreohelix idahoensis. The sequence goes on along the minus strand of JAMPIV010005426.1, from coordinate 268,208 downwards.
CTAAAGATCGATCACTTCCTTTACCCTAGCATATGTATTGTAGTAACGTCCGTTGACCTTCTCTCAAGGACGTATCCTATGACCAACGGATTAATTCTCACTGAGTAATATTTCTTGTCATACTCGCACTAATTCCAGACTTCCTTCATACAATATTTAGGTAGCATAGATATATAACAATCCAAACAAAGTCATCCACAACAATACGACCAGGTTAGAGTTCTGTATTGACCAACCTCTCTGTATCCATGCCACGACTTTGGCATTTACGAAAATACGGCATATAAACATAAGAAGTATGCAAATCAATTAACTTTGTTTCTTCGTAGGAATCCTCCCCTCTACGGTAATTCAAAAGGGCTAACGACTCCGTCTGTCCATTCTAGGAAGGACATACTGTGATGACTTCCCGCTAGATCAGAACTATGAGCGGCCTTATACATTAATTTACTCAATAAACATTCAATGACATGGGGCGACACTTACATGATACTTCTACTCTTGGCTGCATCATGAACCAGTAGAGATCATACAAAAGTAATGGCTTCTTCCAAACTTGCCAATAAAATATTCCAAGAAATATACCTCGGACATAAACACAGTCCGTACTGCCCCGAACTCACATGACGTCACTCTTTCCAAACTAGGTTACCCGTGCGTCCAAAGCAACTCACACTGCATTGTGCACGTCAGTGCGTGAATCAATCGAACGCACAAATAATAAAATATATAAAGACTGGTGCGTACATTTGGCAGGACCGAAGACTACCCCCTTAGGTAATAAATGTACGTAACAGCTCCCTTATCACCTCCCCTCAAAAAAAATTAATAGAATTAATTTTTTTTTGAACTTAATACCCGAGAGAGGTGAGTCAAAACTACAACAAGATATATTAAATGCATAAAGTTATACTTTATTAAGAAAAGAATATTAAAAGAAATCAATATAACTAAATGATAGTATGCATTAAAGCACACATCCACAATCGACCTACTTTGGAACGATGTGGTAATATTCGAAGTAAAAACAAGTTTGAAAATGAAAATGAAAAAAAAACCATAAAAAAAGATGATAATAAAATTCAACTAAGTTTTCTAAAAAAATTTGAAACATATGATTTCAAAAATGAAAATGAACAGCAACACTGATGATAATCAATGACAAGAGGATCAATAAAACAGAAAAATTGAAAATACAATGTGCAAAAATGAAGGAATGCAAAATTAAACACTTTAAGAATCAACACACTTAATGTTTTCTAACACTAGTACGGTTGACTAGTGATCTAACAGTGAGATATCATAACTAAGACCCGTGAATGCAGGCATTACGTGACAACTAAGAAAGTTAGTATGTGTGTGATCCATAATCAATTAAATAGATTAAATTGAATTAATCTAATTTATATATTCCTTAATTACTAACAAATAACTAGTTAACAATATATTCTAAATAATTACAATATCACTATCAATATGTCACTGTTCCGTTACAACTAGTTAGTAATCGACGAGATAATGTTCTCAATGTTCCATACACGATAAAATATATTCTCTAACACGTTATGTAGTGTAATATGTTCCATAGGAATAACAAATGTATATTTGTCGCTCTTAACAATGTTGCCATATTAATAAAAAGTTACTGTAGTACCAATGTTCCCGTTCTAATAAAACGTTAATATAGTATCAATAACAATGTACAAAGTTATTCATGTTATCGGTGAGGATGTTCCAACATCTGGAAGTGGTTTAGTTTCGACACGTTCACTTGGGCATCTTGATAGACAGTCTGCGAACACATTCTGCACTCCAGGAATAGCTCGTATCTCAAAATGGAACGGTTGAAGCGCTATAGCGTAACGCGCTGACTTTGATGACTTAACGTTCCCTGTATTCAGTGCGGTAAGAGCTTTCTGGTCAGACTCCACCACAAAGTGTGATCCGAGGAGATAACGATCCAGTTTAGTGATTGCCCAGACAAGAGCAAGGAGCTCTTTATCCAGAACGGAATATTTCGTCTCGCTCGGCGTGAGCTTTCTGGATACGTACATAACCGGAAATAAGGTGCCGTTATATTCCTGCATCAAAACTGCAGCAATAGCGTAAGAAGAAGCATCACTGCGGAGAATGAAGGTGAGATTTTTGTCAGGCAACCTCAAAAAAGGTGCATTTGAAAAAAATTGTTTTATATAGTCTAAAGCCGTTTGGTGATCCTGCGACCACTTTATTACATTAGATGTGCCTTTCTTCAGTAGAGACGAAAAAGGTGCAGTTATAGTAGACAAATGAGGGATGAATTTTGAATAGAACTGTATTAGTCCTAAAAGCGACCTAACTTGTTTTTTTGTCTTAGGTGCTGAGATGTTTAAAATTTTAGAGACGTTACTGTCTTCTGTATACATGAAACCATGACCTATGCGGTGACCCAGAAATGAGATGTCATGAAAACCGACAAAAGCCTTTGAAGGTTTCGCTGTTAAGTTATAATCCCGTAAGGTAGAAAGTAAAGATTTTAAACCCTGAATATGTTCATCCCAAGAGTCACTGAAAAGACAGATGTCATCTATATAAGTAATGACATCGGGACGATGAGACAATATGCGGCGCATCATGCGTACAAAGGTAGCTGGCGCATTCATTAATCCGAATGGCATAAAATTCCATTGAAAAAGACCCCGTGGTGTCGAGAAAGCGGTGAATGGCTTTGCTTTAGGAGTGAGTGGCACTTGCCAATATCCCTTTGAAAGGTCAAATTTCGAAAAGAATGTAGCATGAGATAATCTCTCCAATAAGTCATCTAAAAGAGGTAATGGTTCCGCATCGAATTTTGTAACTTTGTTTAATTTCCTGTAATCTACGCAAAGACGTATATTGTTGTCTTTCTTCCTAATGATTACCATGGAAGAAGAATATGGTGATGAAGATGGTTCAATTATATTTAATTGGAGCATCTCATCCAATTCCTTATCAACCTTATCACGAAAGTGTAAAGGAATAGGATATGGGCGAACTCGAATAGGCGTATCGTCAGTCAGAATAATGTCATGTTGGATGACTGACGTATGACCTGGGATGTCAGTGAGGACATCCTCATACGAGTGTAGAATATTAGAGACTTGCTGACGTTGATCAGCCGAAAGAGTAGATGAGATTGTAACATCATTCCATTTCTCAGTGGAATGGAGTGGTACAACTGGTATTGGTAGTTGTACATCATCGAAAGAAGATTCTTCTTCTTGGATGACTGACAAACTAGAATAGTGTTGAATAGGAGGTGTAGGATCGTCAGTTGCCTGAAACACTGACTGTAGATAATCAGGACGTGAGTAATACTCCTTCAACATGTTAATGTGGAAGGTTTTATGTTTACCATTAACATCAACGATGTAGTCGACATCGGATATTCTTGAGATGATCCTGAAAGGACCTCTCCAGGTAATTAAAAGACGATTGTTATGCGCAGGTAGTAAGACAAAAGCTTCATCACCAGGTATGAGCTGGCGAAGACGTCTATACTTGTTTGCAAATAGACGAGCTTTTTCTTTGGCTTGTTCAGATGATGCAGTAGCTAGTCTACAAGCATCTATGATTCTCTTTCTCAGAGAGATCACATACTCATAAGAGGATTGAGTTTCCTCTTCAATATTCTCGTCAACCAATAAGTCGTGGATTAACGACATCGGACCGCGTGGTTGCATGCCAAAAACAAGCTGGAATGGAGAAAACCCCGTGGCTTGATTTTGTACTTCGCGATACGCAAAGAGACAAGCGGGTAGGACCCGATCCCAGTCTTGGGGATGGTCTTGAGTCATCTTACCCAACAACTGCTTGAGTGTCCTATTGAGACGCTCAATTAACCCATTTGACATCGGATGATAAATAGAACTAAGAGATCTGTCTATACCTAATGTCTTCATAACTTGAGACATGGATTCAGAAATGAACTGAACCCCATGATCCGACAAGATTTTCCGTGGAAAACCAATGCGTGAGAAGATTAACATCAATGCCTCTGCTACACTGGCAGATGAAGTGTTCTTGAGAGGGATGGCCTCAGGCCAACGAGTGCACATATCAATGCACGTAAGGATATGCGTATGCCCTCTAGCAGATGGAAGCATCGGACCAATAATGTCTATAGCCATTTTATCAAATGGTCTAATCGGGATGTCCGCAGCTTGAATAGGAGCCGCATGAAATGGACCCCGTACCTTAACTTCCTGACATATCAAACAGGACCGACAATAGAGAGTGATGTCCCTATGGACGCCTGGCCAGTAGAATGCCGAAAGCACTCTGGATTTGGTACGCGAAAAACCCATATGGCCCGCACATTGCGAGTCATGCGCATGTCGTAATATACGAGATCTCATAGAGGATGGGACTAAGATCTGATAACATAAGGATGAATCCTTTTCCCGTATTACTCTAACCAAAATCCCATTTTTAAGTATAAAGTCATGTCTAGATTTTGCAAGTTTGTTGCTGGTATTCTTTTTGTTCACATACTGAAAATTTTTTTTAATGAATCATCATTCTTTTGCAATGTTGCAAACAACTCCCGTGAAATAGGAGCATCATCATCACAAGTGGTATGAACTGTAGGTTCAATAGGTGTATCATGCGACATATTAGTAGCTTGCGCTCTAGTCACTACTGCATTTGCAGTTTGAATATGTCGCTCTTCCCATTCAGCAATTTGCTGTGGTGTACACTCTTTAATACCATGTATGCGACCAAGTATTAAATCACAAATTGGATTCGGAAGGAGACATGCTTGGATCTTTCCTGAAAAAAATGGTGTATTAAGATCAATAATAGCAGTGGGAAATGTTTCAACGGTGCCACCAAAAGTCACACACTTGACAACCCTGCCCGTGGCACAACTTGGGTTGATCAGCGAAGTCCGGACGCCCACAGTGCTACAACCTGAGTCAAATAGGAGAGAGCATGAAATATTGTTGACAAATCCCTTGTTAAACTTAAGAGAGCCCTGTCCCTGGTGTACTGACGCAGCAGTGGCCGTACAGACTGCAGGTAGACTAGGCAAGGTATGTCCGCAACGCAGCGTCGTGATCGCCTTAGGCTGGAAAAGAGTCGAGCATTCTGGACAGTCTTTCACCTGGGTACAATCAAGAGAACAAGACATAGCATTGTGAGTTTCAGCTACTTTACCCTGTTCAATGTTAGCCTGTGTATCAATTAAAGAGACATTAGAATGTCTACCCGTATTACTCGACGATCTATCTCTGCGACGCGATCGATTTTGATTATTTGCATTAAAATTGCCATAATTGTTTTTTCTGCTAGAGTTAAAATTTGGATGAGTCCGATAATTTGTATAATTAAAGTTATGATGTTCTTTAAAATTTTTATTCCAAGAACCTTGTCTGTTTTGCGGACCCTGAGATTTTGATCTCCAGTTTTGTTTATTATAATGTCCTTGATTATTTTTAAAATTATTGTTACCAAAATCTCGCGATCTGTGAGTTTGGTTCCAAGAAACATTAAATGGAGCAGATTGTTGAAATTGCTTCCCTTTGTAAAAGTTATCATTGTTAAAATTGTAATTATTTCCCTTATTGACATACCTGTCAGCACTAAAGGAACGATTGCGTGAAAAATTGTTTTGTTGTGCTGCAAAAGCAACAGGCAATTCATTCTTAATCTGTGCGTTACTTAGATCTATGGTTGGGTGAGCAGTGCAAAATTTTTTTGCATGTTCTTCTAAGCCTTTCATAGATAAAGGTTTCCGTTCGTGTAAAAATGCGAGAAATGTAGGATTTACAGACGAAAGTACCTTATCGCGCATCAGTAAATCGAAGAGACCTTCATACGACTTTTCAATTTTGGATAATTCGATCCATCTTTCTAATGTTAGTCGTATCTGTGACAGAAAATCACTAAAATTTCTGCCAGATTGAGGTAGTAATGTATGAAATCTTAAACGATATTCGTCTTCTGTCATTTGGAATTTTTGCAGAAGTGCCGCTCTAAGAGCATTATAGTCATTTTTCTCACCAATGCTGGTGGTATGATAAACTGCTAATGCATCCCCTGTAAGTAATCTGGATAAATATGTACAGTATAGCGCTTTATCCACGTTATAAGATCCACAAGTGGCCTCAAACCTATCTAGGAAGAATATTACGTCATCAGACGGGGGATTAAATTTTGGTAATTTAAGGTGAATTTCCTTAAAATAATCATGTCTGGATGGAGTTTGGCTTTCAAAAGTTCTCTGAGAATTAGCTTCCTGAGTTAACCTAATTCTCTCATATTCTGACTCTGCTAATTTCAGTTCATGCTGTCGTTTTTTTTCATTCTCTTCCATCTCAAGCTGAAGTCGTTTTACATTTTGTTCAGCTATTAATCTCCTCTCTTCCATTTCTTTTTGTTTATTTTCCATCTCAGTCTTAAGTCTTTCTTCAGCCTCCCTTTGCTTCTGTTCTGCCTCTCGCTGAAATCGTTTATCTTCTAATTCAGCGGCCAATCTCATTTTTTTCTCATTCTCCTCCACCTCAATCCGTTTTTGATCTGCCTCAAATTGAAGTTTTTCTAGTCTTAAAGTTTCTAACTTTCTCTGTTCGGCTTCTATTTCTTGAGCTTTCCTATATTCTGCAAGTGCAAATGCTTTTGCTTCATCAGGAGCCATCTGAAGAGCTTTTGCTTGCTTAATGAAATAATCGAGTGAATACATTATTCTATATAAGTAGTCACAGTACTCTAGATATTTAAAATGATAATTAATCAATATAAATTAGTTAACCTTGTTATTATAACAAGTGTTCTTCGTTCCTGTCCTTAGAACGGTTTAATGTTATCATATAGTTATGAAATATGTTAATAATCAATACAGTTATTTATGTAATGAAATGTCATGAAAGTAATAACGTGACAAACAATAGAAACAATACCGACAAGACACGATAATCAAAGACGAGTAACTACAGTCGTAGAAATCAAATAAAATAAAAATGTGGAACTAAAATAGAATGTCGTAAAAAATTACGATGACATCTACGAACCAATAATGTACAAGACAATTGACAACACAGTGTACAAACATAGGTTTTGTAAAAAACAGAACGACAGGAAAGGTGAGATGGACAATAATACAAACAAAATTCATCATAAAACTAAATTACGAATAAAAATAAATACGAAAACAACAATTAAAACTTGACACTACAGCTAAACAGTCAGGTGTCACAGACCACCAGACACAGTGGACCTAGAATCCTTCTACGCTCACGCGTAGGAACATTCCACTGAGGGAAGTCTGCAAAACAATTCCTAAAGAACAGTCACGAAGGCCCTGGTGTGAAACTGGGATGTATCCTCCGTGAGTCTCCAAACCCTACCTCCCACAAAGAATACACAACATATAACACATAACACGGAAAATATAAAGGTGGACATAAACAATTAAGGCACAGCTAATAATAATAAAATGTATAACGGATACAAGTTATACTTAGCTCGCGTGTGCCGGGAAAAACAAGGTGCCTCGTCTCCGTGGATGTACGTCAGAGGATACAATACTTCGCTCTGCGTATATAAAACCAGCTCGCACGTAATACTGACGAAGAGGTGAGCAAGGCAGTCAGTCACTGTAGAACTTGACGTGGAGGTTGATTGATGATCTTGAGCATTTGAGTTGATTTTGATTCATTATCACGCTAGGATCCAAATTGAGATGATGTCGCGTTGAAAGTACAAATCTTCTTTTCAAACGATAATTTGGATGGGTACGTTCCTTTGAAATTACTTCCAGACCACACTGGCATACCAATTACTGTTGGGTTCGTTTCTAACGTTCAAGAGTGTTATTTACGCGAATGGTTTTGATAGAACGAAAATGTCATAAATGTTCTTCAACACGAACACCAACAAGTAGTGATGAACTGGTTATTGACTGGCAGCACACAAGGCTGTGATGATTGTACATATATTTTATTGAACGTGACATATACGACGTTGAACAAGACGGTCATATTTACAGTTGCAAAAAAAGGTCATTACATCAAAATGTTGATCATTGACTTTTCAAGTTTATGAAGATCCTCTACAATTAAGTCCTCTCATTCAAGTGACTAAAGATCGATCACTTCCTTTACCCTAGCATATGTATTGTAGTAACGTCCGTTGACCTTCTCTCAAGGACGTATCCTATGACCAACGGATTAATTCTCACTGAGTAATATTTCTTGTCATACTCGCACTAATTCCAGACTTCCTTCATACAATATTTAGGTAGCATAGATATATAACAATCCAAACAAAGTCATCCACAACAATACGACCAGGTTAGAGTTCTGTATTGACCAACCTCTCTGTATCCATGCCACGACTTTGGCATTTACGAAAATACGGCATATAAACATAAGAAGTATGCAAATCAATTAACTTTGTTTCTTCGTAGGAATCCTCCCCTCTACGGTAATTCAAAAGGGCTAACGACTCCGTCTGTCCATTCTAGGAAGGACATACTGTGATGACTTCCCGCTAGATCAGAACTATGAGCGGCCTTATACATTAATTTACTCAATAAACATTCAATGACATGGGGCGACACTTACATGATACTTCTACTCTTGGCTGCATCATGAACCAGTAGAGATCATACAAAAGTAATGGCTTCTTCCAAACTTGCCAATAAAATATTCCAAGAAATATACCTCGGACATAAACACAGTCCGTACTGCCCCGAACTCACATGACGTCACCCTTTCCAAACTAGGTTACCCGTGCGTCCAAAGCAACTCACACTGCATTGTGCACGTCAGTGCGTGAATCAATCGAACGCACAAATAATAAAATATATAAAGACTGGTGCGTACATTTGGCAGGACCGAAGACTACCCCCTTAGGTAAATAAATGTACGTAACACCATCTCAATAGTTCCAGTGGTAAATATAATGATCTATCTATTATATTATTTCAAAAGATAATAGATGCTTAAATTAACTTTTAAAGTCGCGAAGGAATTTATAATTAATAAATTCAGTTAAGTCCTAGTTTTATAGATGTGTGTTTTAACCACTAGAATTCGCGCAGTGTTTATTAAATACATAATTAAATACTCGAGTGTATTATAGGCTTAACGGGAAATTCATCGCGCTTTAGAAGGTTATTTGTTTTCGGTATATTACATGTCTTTTTTTTCTTTCATACAGAGTGATCGTAACCTGTGCGATCCCAGCATTAAGAAAGCAATAAAGAAATCAATCTAAGCAAGGCAAAGCCTAAACAGTGTGTAGAGTTCCCCTGACGCAGAACTTGTTGAGACTGTGTAAATTTTTAACCTTTGAGGCGATTCTATGTTAGGAATTCCGCTATCTAACTTATAGCAAAGAAAGCACACCCAAAGACAAATTTAACGCACCATCAAACAACTTAAGTCGTAACGGGAAGAAGAACACTGGCCCGAGCTTTGTTAGTTTACTGACACAGAGAGATAATTCATAATTTCCTGAACAGTGATGTGACTAGTTTTCTCACTGGACTTAAACCATACCTCACGGATAAAGTGTACCAGCACGCGTAAGAATTTTATTATCAGCGGCATAGTCAAATAGACCACACCATCCTCACCCCGGTATCAGAGACCGTGCCCTCCCATAGAAACTGTTATTAAGAAAAGAGACACAACTACAGATTCATTTTCCAGCGATTACGGGATCCTTTTATGTGCTGACCGCCTACCCGCTAATCTGGGGCTAGAACTTGAACAAACACTCATACATTTAGTTTGAGGTGTAACTGCTGTTGTGTTATTCTATGGAGTGCAAGATTTTTTCACAATCGGTAAGTGAGAGCAAGATGAGTGAAGGCCTTTGCTAGCGCGTGTATGAATGACAGGAAATTAATTCTTTTGTGTGACCATTTTGTTAACTTGCTTACCTAGTAATATATATCTTTTCTGTATACCCTACATTGTTCCTTTAAGTGGGATAGTGGATAATTTGTTAACTCTGTTTAAAACCACCTCCTTTCCATTTGCTTAGTAAAGGGAAGAACAGCTGGGAAGAACAGGTTTTTTTTTCTATCACCTATACCTAATTTTGTAACACCTCTTTCAGAGTAATTAACTTCACTGTTAGGTTAACGTACCTATGTTCCTGATATTATCTATCTTTGGACTGGGTTTATCTTTGTCTAATAAGCGGGAAGGGCTTAGTCGATACCAATCTTCTTCACCCCTTCCAAACTTGTTATTTGCATTTGTGTACTTATGATAATTTATGTAATATCTGATATTTTTAGTGATTAATGTTTAAAGTGAATAAAATCACATAAACTCATTTAGTTCTGTGTGTTGGATATACCCAAAGCCCAACTTTTCCCCTATTCGTTTAATATAGTTTGTATTTACATCGTCTGTGTGTGTGAAAAACACCAAATCGGTGTGCGCGCAGATGCGAGTCTGGAAAACTGGCAAATAATTGTTTGACCAGGAGAGTGAAAGAGAAGATTGAGAGAAACGATTTGTCGTAAATAAGTCTGTCTTTACTCTCCCCCAGCTCACTGTGAAGCAACTATTAAATCTCTACATTTTCTATCACTGAGCTTTCCATCATCATTTTTCACTCTAAACCGGACCACTATTTCTAAGACTCTTTTCTCTCAAAATAAATTTACGACAGTGGTCTACCAAATACAATTTTTCAGTGAGGCTGCGGTCTACCAAATACAATTTTTCAGTAAGGCTGCAGTCTACCAAATACAATTTCGCAGTGAGGCTGTGGTCTACCAAATACAATTTTTCAGTGAGGCTGTGGTCTACCAAATACAATTTTTCAGTGAGGCTGTGGTCTACCAAAAACAATTTTTCAGTGAGGCTGTGGTCTACCAAATACAATTTTTCAGTGAGGCTGTGGTCTACCAAATACAATTTTTCAGTGAGGCTGCAGTCTATCAAATACAGCTTTTCACTGAGGCTGCGGTTTATCAATTACAATTTTTCTGTGAGGCTGCGGTCTACTACATACCATTTTTCAGACACTTTTACATTTTTTCAATTACAAATAATAAAGTAAGATGTATATACTGCTTAGACAGCGCATACTGTGCTAGTTGGCCATGTCGGCCGAATGGGAGATGGTCTACCAAAAACAATTTTTCAGTGAGGCTGTGGTCTACCAAATACAATTTTTCAGTGAGGCTGTGGTCTACCAAATACATGGGGTATAAATCCAGCAACCTGGTAGGATGAAGCTGTCGAATTCACCAAGTGGTAATGCTCCTACAGAGCCACATCAGATTGGGAGAAAAGAAACTCCCCCAACAAGCAGAAGAGAAAAGAACAAGTCAAAAGGAATACTTGGCAACAACAAAAAACAAACAAACAAACAAAAAAGCAGCTGAGAGCTATCACCTCAGAGGTGCATTCCCATATTCAGTTATGACTGAAGAGGTCTACTATCTCTACTACTACTAATAAAGTGAGTCCGAACACGTATGACAGAAAAAAAGCATTTAAGAACAACAAATATGTATACTACTTAAAAGCATTTTAAATGTGTTTTGCTGCATGTGAACCAAAAATAAAAAAATTAAGCATGTTAACAAAAGCGCATTCAAACAAACTTATTATTTACGTTCTAGTATTACAAAATATGTAATAACACACACGTAATATGATGATGGTTTGCAATAGCACATACATGCGTCTGTGAGTTTGTCAGACAGAGAACAGCGGTACTTTGATTTAATAATGTTCGTAGCAGATAACGCAGATATTACCTATAATTCATTTTATTAAAAATGTTACAACCTTTGAAAACATAAGTTTTAATTAATAATGAGAAATAATTTTTTTTTTAAACTGTTGTATACCAGGCGGTTCATCGGTGGACCGCGAATGATGAATCTTGCCCACCCCTGTTCTCAATCTCACCACAGGTCAACCGGTTATATTTTTTCACTGTTTTATCACATTATTTTATGTCCTGCACTTTCTTTATTTATTTTTTTGCATTTTTAGTGTTAGATTCTTTTCATTGTGATTTCTTATTTTCTTGTTCTGTATTTTTACTTGCTTATTGATTGTTTTTGTCCTCGTAATGCCTATTTTTTGCATAAGATTGACAGATTGCTTAGAGCGCTGGCCTCTCGTGGCAAAGGTGCTGCGTTCGATTCACGGTATCGACACGCTCCAGACCACCCAGCTGTAAATGGGTACCTGACTTTGCGTTAGGGAAGGAAAAGGCAGCGAGGAAGGGAACTAGTCACCCCACCTCTCGATGCTGAACCTAGTACAGAGAAGTCTCTAACACTTCACTCAATTACGGCAGTATCTGCTATGTGACTACCTTTATCCTTAATATTTCTTTAGTTTTTGTCATCTTTGTGTGTTGCTGATCCCAGGAGCGCATTGGCAATGATGGGGGGAGGGTCACTGGATAAATTCTACACATGAATTAAGCTTTATATCTATATATATGGGAGGTGGGACTGGAATGTGTAAGGGATAGTACCTCACGGTGAGAGGCAGTCACTTCCTCTTTTTGAGAAAGGCCTGGATCCTATTTGTTTCCCCCACTCCAGTTCAGCTCACGTATGGCTCCTCAAGTCTGCTTGTGTACGGCAGCGCCACCCCCCGGGCAACGGCTTTGACTGGCCGGCAGAACTACGTGAGTAAATTGAAAAAGAGAGGTCCCCCTTAAATAGTACACACAACTGCTGGCCGAACGGGCGAATGATCAATAATACATTGACAACGGCTTCTAGGGCAGGAGTTATAAAGGCCTGGTATCGGGCTGAGGGCGCACCATGGACTGTAATGGTAAGCGGACAGAACCATCCAGACAGCAATGGCAAACTACTGGATGTACAATGCCAAGAAATCCATAATGGCTAATCTGAATACTACGCAAAGATCTGGTGGTGAGTCCCACAGGCCAGGCAGATCATAACTTGTCTTTGGCTGCTGCAGGTCGACTTGCCCAGAATCGTGATGCGTTCAGAGCAGCTGTAATGGAGAAAACTTTCTGGAAAGAATACGTCACATGATGATGATGATCTATATATATATATATATATATATATATATATATATATATATATATATATATATATATATATATATATATATATATATATATATATGCTAGAGTAGGAGGGTAGAGGAGAGTGAGCCGCACCGCTGCTGTGGAATCTTGGGCAATGCCTGAAATGCCCAACGCTCAGTACACCCCTGGTTTATCCTATTTTTTTCTTTGTTCAACTCCTAATGTATGGCGTTCTTTATCTTTTTTGTTTGTCTCTTACCATGTCTATATTTCTTGTCTTTGTCTCCAAGTTTAGATTGTGACTGACGAAGGGTAAATCCCGAAACGTCACGACGTTCTTAGTGTATTGTTCTGTTGTAGAACTGACTCAGTGCCAATTTTTATTTACTTGCTTCTTTATTTATGTATTGACTTCAATTCTTAACGTGACCAGAAGAAATGTATTACGCATCACACTATTTCTTGTGCGGCCTGCAGATTGATCACTTATGGCGCCTTGAGTAACTTTTAGAGCATAGGCACTTAACCCTTTCTTGTGCCATGGGCCCACTGACTGTCCACTGAATGCTACGGCGCCATTTGATTATCCGATGAAGGCTACGGACTCTTTCACAGAAAAAAAAATGTACATACAAGCATAATTGCAATTTTTGCATGCAAATAATACATTTTATTGTAAAGAAAAATCGCTACGCTTACATACTTAAATATAAAAGCAAGTTGTAAAGATATTATATGTTTTTAAACGCAAAACTCTTTGATAATTTTCCGAGGAAAAATATTGGTGAAAATAAAATTTAAGATTCTTAAATTATGCACACTCAATCCCTAGAATCCATTCATGGACCTTTAAGGAGTCGATGGATCACATTTTAACAAAACCCTTTACTATAGCGTTGAGTCCAACGTCTTGTTAGGAGCAGAAAATGAACAGAAAACAACAATTGTGTGGGAGCCACGACCTACAAACACAATATTTTGTGATCACGTTTCTGACGCTCCCGCTAACCGCATTTCGCCTGTTTGGGAAGGAGAAGAAGCTTGGTTTAATTAGAAATCCACTCACAAAAATGCCGTTATAGACGGTCAGAATAACGCGGTAGGCAATAAAATAGAAAACACATCATTGAATTAGTTCCGGGAGTTATATACTGTTAGAATCGATTATTGTCATCGCTCCAAGGAAGTGTTTTGTAAGATCGTGAGGAGACGTCAGCGAAGAAAACACTCTGGTACTACTACCAGTCACATTTCAGCTCCAGCTATCGTCCAATCGAAGCCACAGTAGACGGCGAAGACGTTCAATAGAAGCCAGAATGGACGGCTTGAATCTCTAATCGAAGCCAGAATGGACAGCTAGCACGTCTAATCCAGGTTTTCCTAACACATGGTCCATGGACCCGGGGTCCATGAATGAATTCTAGGTGGTCCATGTACATAACCTAACATTTAAAATGTAAGGTTTTTTATTATGCTTTTCAATCAATCAATTCCCTTCAGCTCCCCGAGGAGTATTGGCCTTCAACAAACACATACCAAGTCCTCCTGTCCCGTGCCATCCGCTCAATTTCTTTCCATATTTTCCTCATCATTTTCACCTCTGTCTCCAGTTCTCTTCTCCATGTGTATTTTGGTCTACCTCTGCCTCTCTTTCCCAGTGCATTCCAGAACAAGAACTGCCTTGTAATGCTATCAACAGGTTTCCTCAATGTGTGTCCTATCCATCGCCAGCGTCTTCTTCTCAGCTCTTGTTCCATTGGCACTTGTCTGGTTCGTGTCATCAATTCCACATTTGTGACTTTGACATACTATTTCAGTCCTTCTATTCTACGCAAGCACCCGTTTATAAAAGTCTGTAGCTTTTTAGTTGTTGTTTTTGTTGCTCTCCATGTCTCAGAGCCATACAATAGGACTGATTTGATATTTGAGTTGAAGATTCTTATTTTCGTGTTGGACTTGATTTCTCTTGACCTCCATATGTTTCCCAATGCAATGAAAGCGCCTCTTGCTTTTTGTATTCTTATTTTGATATCATTATCTGTCCCTCCAACTTTGTCTATATTACTACCAAGATATGTGTACGATTCAACTTGCTTTAGTGGTGTTTCTTCAAGTTCAACCTTGTTATTATTTCTTGCATTTATTCTCATAATCTTTGTCTTTTCCCTGTGTATTTTCAGGCCCACTTGTTGTGACCTCTCATCGAGAATTTTCATTTTCTCGTGCATCTGATTATGGTTATGGGACAGAAGAGCCAAGTCTTCTGCAAAATCCAGATCATCAAGCTGTTTAGTCAGATTCCACTGGATTCCATTTCTGTTGTGTGATGTCGATGTTTTCATAACCCAATCTATTGCTAGTAAGAAAAGAAATGGAGACAAGAGGCATCCCTGTCTCACTCTCGTTCTTATCCTAAACGGTTCTGTAAGTTGTCCTTCATGAAGAACTCTGCATGTCATGTCTTCATAGGTCTTCCTTATAAAGTTAATGATCTTCATGGGAACTCCATAATGCCTCATCAGTTTCCAAAGGGATTCTCTGTCTACACTGTCAAATGCCTTTTCATAGTCCACGAATCCGATGTATAGCGGTGAATTCCATTCCAGACTTTGTTCAACTATTATTCTCAATGTGGCTATCTGGTCTGTACAGGATCTGTTTTGTTGAAGACCTGCTTTTATGTATGTATTATTTTCTTAGAAAGGGTCGATAGTCTTCAGTAGACAATCAAAGGGGTCCATGACACAAAAACGATTAAGAAACCAAGGTCTCATCGAAGCCAGAATGGACGGCAAGGACGTTCTGTAAAAGCCAGAATGGACGGCTAGAACGTTCAATCGAAGTCGGAATGGACGGCACGAACTTCCAATCAAAGCCAAAATGGACGGTAAAGACGTTCAATCGAAACCAAAATGGACGGTATGAAATTCAAATCAAAGCCAGAATTGAAAGCGAGTACGTCTAACCGAAGCTAGAATGGACGACAAGGACGTTCTGTGAAAGCTAGAATGGACGGCTAGAACGTTCAACCGAAGCTAGAATGGACGGCAAGGACGTTCTATAAAAGCTAGAATGGACGGCTAGAACGTTACATTGAAGCCAGAATGGACATTAAAAACCCAGTATCCTGCAATATTAATTCTTTCATTACCTTTGTGCTCCCTGTGGTACATAATCCTTCAGCAAACAGACGTCCCCTGATTTGTGGTATTCGTACAAGGTCTCTCCATGTCTTCTTTATTCCTGTTATGTTTAATTCTCTTCCCCGTGTGTTTTTTCGTCTCCATTCTTTTCTCTTGCACTGGGAATTCCATAAAAAGTCTGCCTTGTAATGCTATCAAATAGTTTTTCTCAATATCCTATCCAAGGGTCTTTACCCTCGCATTTTCTTCCACTTGGTATTATCCTACTGTGACGTATAATGGAAAAAGAGCTTACAATAATCTGACAGTCTTTTGTGACCTCGTAGCGTTCAATGATTTGCTAGCAAAACCATTCATTTACAGCCTGTGTTTACTCACTTTTTTGTCACGCCTCTTTTCTTTGAACATAAGCAAACGAAGTGTTTACAAACTTTCGTGACCTGCCCGTCATAACAAGTAGCGAATCAGGTTTGTTTACCTCGGCCCCTCGCGCGAGCTTATCTGTCAATCATACGATACCTGACAGACCGCACGTGAGAAACACATAATCTTTTGAAGTTCGTGCTCAGGGGAAGTCAGAAACCCCCGGGCTCTTTGATCTTCAGAAGCGGGCATTCGTAAAGAGAAAATCTTAGAGAACCCCGTTACACGTATAAGTCTTTTGATGAGGATCGAAAGCGCCCGATGAAAGACGGCCGTAAGCCTTTATCTGGGAACTCTGGTTCTGTTCCTCGCTACACATAGTGCGGAAAGTAACATCATCTATAGATCAGAGAAACATAATGATATATAAACTGTGTTTTCTTAAACCTGCTATCAGTTGTCACTCAGAATGTTTGGAAAGTCTAAGCACGTAGTTCTAGAACCATTGTGGAAAATGTGTTAATAGCATTAGTGGGGATTTTCATTCTGATTTTCTGGTAGTAGACATTAGTGCTTACGTGTTTAAAAGTGTTAGCTTTACCATTATAATTCACTTAGATTTTCTAGCTGTTAAAACACTAGTGAAATAAAATAACGCGTAGCTATTTCATACCAGATGTTCAGTTATAATGTTAATTTTCACCACACGCTTTCTCACACAAGAAGAGACGGTTCTAGCTGACTGGTTTACATGCTAGGCGCGACTGATAGCGACAGAACAGAATTCACGGTTTATTTCATTGTGCGTATTTATTATAAGTGCCTATTATTTAATACCATACGACTAAACTATCAGACGCCGACAATTTAATAGCTATTAAAGACAGGCGATACTTTGTGTAAGTGCGCTTATATATCGTTAAATAATAATTGACATTGTACGCTGATCGTTAAGCGCGAGCAAGAGGCGGGGAGAGTTGCATACCTCCATCCGACCTACAAACTCAGCGCTAGCGAAGGCGATAGGGTAGGCAAAAGAAAACACCTGTGCCGTTTAACTCTAATCAGGACTGACGGAGTGGATAAGAGATCGTCTTGTCCCCGTCTGTGTGCATATATGTAGCTATATAGAATAGTAGCATTTTTCCATAAATGTTTTCCTATATATTCCTAGCAGACCTGATCAAGGGCGTCCAGCAGTCTTCTTTCTTTTTTACTGATTGGTTAATGTTGTCTTTTCTTGGCTTGTGCGTCACCAATTTCATTTGTGAGCAAGTATTTGCCAACGATTCATGAGAAACATGTTAACTTGTAAATTTAACCGGACTTACCAAACCCAGCAATATGTTTTCAATTTTATCAACCCACTGGGGTGTGAAAAAAAATAACATTCATTCCCGACTTCTGACAGTCGTATTCAAGCGAAGCATCCAGAAATTTACGCTGTTTCAGAATCGGCGCTCTAACATATAGAGTCAGCCGATAGGATTATCATCATCATCATATGTAACATTTTTAGCAACCAGATTTTTCCCAATACTGGAAGTATTTTCCTCTTTTAACTGTGAACCCCAAGATCACGTTTCTACATCAACTATTGGCGGTGACATTTTGTTCATCCAGGAAAACCCACACCAGATTCGGCGTTCACTTCATTAGTCTTTATTTGTTAGAGGATTGACTGGGGCCAATTTGGGAAATAACCCTGACATTTTATATATATTCAGGAAAATTGTAATTCCAAGGGATATCACCAAGAGTAGGTAAGAGTGATTGAGTGGCCACTGTATGAAAGAGAGAGTGAATATTTTTCTTTGTTACAGGGACTTTACCAACATTGGATTTTGCTTAAACTTGTTTACTTTACTGGGTAGCATATAGTAGGAACTGGTTTTCCTTACTGTCTACTCTGTAACATAGTGCTAACCTTCGACCTTTGGGTTATTAACTTTTTGGGTTCTTTTCTCCATAGGGGGACGGCACATTTATTCTCCTATTTCATATGTATGTATATCTGATTTTATTTGACCTTTCTTTAGATATTTCGTGTTGTCAAGTTTAATGATAATAAACAACAAAGAAAACTTACCTTTGTGTGTTGGTCAGACCCATACCCAACTAACCGTAGTTTTTTCACGTTTGTGTGTCTTGTTGTCACATAGCTGTGTGTGTATGTAGTTAAACTTATTTTTATATGTATGAGGAGGGCAAGGTTGTCTTGTACTAAATTATAGTCGTTTAGATAGGCGGGAATAGAGAAACTTACTCATTCCAGAGACATATCTTTTCCTTCAGCTATCACCTGTGAAAATCTATTTCTCACACCTTTCTCACGTACCTATCACCATCCACTCTACTCAGACGGGCTAAAAATAACTCACAACCTATCTGTACGACACCTACAACATACTGTTCATTAACTATTCAACTTCTGACACTTCTTACAGGTGTTTCACTGTAGTGGTTCATCAATCACGTCCTTTATTTGCTCCTTATAGACAATGTAGCTGACCTCCATTGATTGAAGCCAACACCAAAACATGCATGTACCCCTGCAGCGGGGGTTTCTGTATAATTTATTTAGATATGAGGTTGCCAGCGCCACACCCAACTTCATATTGGTTGTGACTTAAGATACTAGTGTCAAAGCGCGTCATAAGACGGGAATTAGCACCAATACCTAACGACAATTTTACTTATTCAAAAGTTTTTTTTTTTATAAACCACTGTGCATCACCACAGTACACGAACTACGTAGCAGCAGCGAGGATCCCAATGTGTATATACGGGAATCACACATTCTATAAATATTTTTGTGCACACCGTCATTTGCGCACTTTTCTTTGTCGCGTGTTACTATTTTTCGGTAGAGTACATATAAGGGATTCAGAAAGCAATGGCAAACTACTGAATGAAAAAAATTGCCTAGAAAAATCACAAACAGCCAATAAAAGCTGGGGTTGATTGCCACGTCCTGTAAAGGATAAGCAACTAACTTTTACGTATAAGGGAAACAATACAATTAATGTCTAACTTTCAACGAAAGTTGCATCCCTTAGCGTTAGTGACAGACAAAAGCTGGGATTTTATATATATTGATGCCTGTGGTGCAGTAATCCTATTCTTCCTTGTCTACTCAGAGACCCCCCGGGGAACTACGTGGGGCACTGATATGTGACGCTGATGTGTAGAGATACAACTTCACGCAGAAGTCAATGAAGAAACGAAACAACACAAGAGTCTACAGCAGTGCTTCATAGCCAGCGGTACACTGCACCCCCCCCCCCCCTTTTTCCCCCAGCAAGGAAGGGGGGTTATGTGACCTACTATCTGCAGGTACAAGATGTGCCAGATATACTACAAGGTGAATCATCATAACCAATATATAATGCACATAACTCAAATGTATTTGGACATAACAGAACACTGACAACGTGAGATACCCAACTTTAGTTACATTTTGTAAATAACATTTTCTCAAGACATAATTTTATTTCTTTCTCGCATTAATGGCATATTTTGTGAGCTAGAATAGTAAGGGGATGCCAGGCTTCTTCGATCCTGGGGTTGCGGGAATTAAGATGCTTTACAGTGGTGCGAGGCTTCTTAAGCTGCTTTAAAGTGGTGCGAGACTTCTTAAGAGGTGCGAGGCTTCTTGCAGTAAAGGGATGCGTGGCTTCTTTAAATGCCGTAAAGGGGTGCGAGGCTTCTCCAGATACTGTAAAAGTGTGCAGGACCTCCAAAGTTTTAAGTAGCGCTGGTCTACAGTTTCAATGTCTGGCAAATATTTTTAGTGCCTCATTACCACGATGTTCATAAAAGCCCTTCTGCATAAAGAAGTAAAGCCGAAACCAGGCAATAGTGCTGCAAGAAGCAACCACTCAAACTACACTGCCAATGAAGCACTCAGTCTAACTGCCAAATTTTTAGATGTTCTAAGAAAGAGCTTCTGGTAATAGATCTTTATTTTTCCAAATTGAATTTCCGTTGCACAATAGTGCTCCCGTGATCAGACAGAAAAAAAATGCGACAAACAAGACTCTATGCCGAGTGATTCTAACGTCGTCCTTGAACGAAATATTTGTATATTTCATTTATATTTTCAGCCAAAGCAGTATGATAACAACCAACTTCTTCTTTGGTACTGACGAAGCAATCATTGATCATCACTCCTGATGGCGTCTTGTTGGGCAGCACGAAACTGTCTCCACTTTACTCGCTCGGCGGCGATCCTCGTGTGGTGTTCCATGATTCATGTTTTTCATCTCTGCTTCCACGATTCTTTGTCAAGTTGTTTTTTTGGTTAGCCTCTCTTTCGTCTTGAGCGAAGGTACAGATATCTTTGAAGACCCTCATTTGTCAGTGTTGCCACAGCTGGGTATTTTTTTAATAGATCTGGGTTTTTTGGCTTGTATCTGGGTATTTTTTTTCCAAATCTGCATTAATCTGGGTATATTTGACAATTGGCATTTACAATGTATGTATATTTTGTATACTGAGCATTAAACATTATATTTATACTAGCAATAACCCGTCAAACTTGACGGGTTTTTAATTATAATGTGCTGTTTCCGTTCCCGGATAAGCAGATAGAAGTACATTCTTAGAGTGTTTTTGGTTTCTTTCCATTATACAGTGTAATCAAACTGTTCATGAACACCGTCATTTGAACGTTTTTCTTTGTTGATTGTGTCGCAGTGTTGGTTTATGAAGTGAGGACTGGTCACGACATCAATTAATAATATGTGTCCCAGTGGTCCCTTTATATGTCTTGGGACTGGTCACGACATCAATTAATAATATGTGACAGTGTCGGTGTGTTGATTCTTCTTTTAAAGTAAACTAGGTGACTGGGGCAGGCCTAGTTGTCTACCTTCTATTTGTCAATTTGGTCCATTGACCTATCTTCCAAGTAAGAGTATATCTTAATACTGGCCCTCACCGCCAGAGTTATTAATTCCTGGATGATATCTTCTCAAACTTCCAACCTAAACTCGTTCCATCCCTTCTTATGATGTTACTTAAGTGACAGCTTCGTATAGCAGTTATCCCCTTATGCCTATTATCTTGTTTACTCAAGCACTCAACAACCTTTTAGAGAGCTAACCCAACTTGAGAAGTGTTCCATCAAAACAAGTGATTTATTTACATCGAAAATTCCATCATAACAGGAGGCATGTGGTACAAATTCCAGGTACAAACATTTCCTAACTGCCTCTTGTATGTCCCATTCCTTCTGGGCACACTCACATACCTATATATATATATAGTTATAGCTCTCTGCCTGAGAACATATTCAGGTATGGTTTATACATATTTTCTTCCCTTAAGGCTTTTCTATTTATTCTGGCTTCTCCCAAGCCTTTCATCAACTCTTTCCTGAGTTGGTTTCTTTTGTCTACTAATCCTGTCAATTTTTACTCAATTTAATCAAATACCATCATCTAAAAATTCATATATGCAAATCAATTCATTGGGTACACCTGTTGCGATATCCTCATACTTATACCTGCTAGAGAGCGCATGTTTCATCCTGTAAATACAATCAGCCTTCAATTGCTTACTCATCTTACTTGTAGCAGTCGATGTTGCAAAGTTCATTATACAATAGCCCAACACGGCTATTAAGTCCCTGTTCTTCTGTAAAATCTCCTCAGCTGCCTACTTAGTCTCAGTTTATTCACCTCATAGCCAATTTTGTAGCTTCAGCTTCGTTTCTCATTATTCTGCGCTCACCTAGTTGTAAGCGTCGTTAACCTTGTAATACTTTGTTTCAACTTCTGAAATAATTCATTGAGTACACCTGTTGCGATATCCTCATACTTATACCTGCTAGAGAGCGCATGTTTCATCCTGTAAATACAATCAGCCTTCAATTGCTTACTCATCTTACTTGTAGCAGTCGATGTTGCAAAGTTCATTATACAATAGCCCAACACGGCTATTAAGTCCCTGTTCTTCTGTAAAATCTCCTCAGCTGCCTACTTAGTCTCAGTTTATTCACCTCATAGTCAATTTTGTAGCTTCAGCTTAGTTTCTCATTATTCTGCGCTCACCTAGTTGTAAGCGTCGTTAACCTTGTAATACTTTGCTTCAACTTCTGAAATCATTCTATTCAATGTCTATCAAAAGTTATGAGTCAAAGGACCTACTTACTCTGGTTGCACCGAATCCTCACAACACTCATATTTCTTACTATCACCTCTTATCTCTAAACCTATATTTTAAACACCGTTCTGTCTTTCATATGTGAATAGATTCTACTACTCTAACTAGGTCTATAGGATTCTTCAGAAGTATTCATTCTGTTTCCCACAGAAATTAAACTTGAGCCTGGCAGAATAGACATTCCTGCCACTCTACGTCCTTAACTAGGACAGCTCCTGCGAAAATGCGACCGCTCGACAGCGCGTCTAAATGGGTTCTCCTCTATAAAATCATTATCAGCTGATCTGTCCTTGTTTACTGTAAATTCATTGGTTCCTCCTATTCTTCGCTCAGCTGAAATATGTTCACGCTTATCCGCTGTGTAAACAACTCAGTGAAGTGTCATCCGTTGTCCTGGTAAACTTTTCACGTGCATATTTTTTTTTCTATCAACTCACTTAATCATATAAGGGAGGTAATTACCCATTGTCTCCCTTTGCATATTTGACTTAACCTTATATTGTCTTCTCTAAAGCTTGCTATACAATTCTTATATGTACATTTTCTAAACCATAATTACCAACTCACCAAATCTACTTATGTGTAATTAAGCACTTTCCTCCCCTGACTTTAATAATTAGAGTCTTCTCCCTTTGATCAAAGCATGATTTCACTCATCTTATTTCCCTTTTAGCAAGACAAATAGTCTTTATTCAAATCTATTCTTATTTCTTAAACCATTTTTTCATACCTTCCCTCTTAACCAAAACCAAATCACCGCTTATAATTCCTGCTTGAGCATTTTATAATGCTCCTAGCAAAGTGAACGGTGACAATTGTAACTATTTTCGGGAGAGTATATATAATGGAAACAATACAATTTTTCAACACGGTTGCATTCCTCAGCTGTGGCCAACGTACACACGGCGAGAATTATGTTATTTTAAATTCAATTTAAAAGTTCTTTGATGACTGTTACGCACAGATTCTTTTGTAGGCAATGAATATAGATATATATATAGAAAGATATTTATTTGTCTGTTAACACTTTTTGTTGATAGTCAAAGGTATATAACCCTTGATTTTGTTGATGGTATATTTTATTATGTCTGTACCTTCTCTTGGGTCTTATATCTCATTGTCTTTAACGACGTCGGCCCATCTTGAGTTGAACTCTGGGGGTCACGCGCTACTGCGCATGCGTCGTATTGTGGGGTTGTCGAAGAAGACTTCCGTCATGCAGGGTCTTTGTTTTTGCTGCCACGGACAGATGTCCGTTGATATGTGCTCTGTGTAATTCTGAATAAAGACGACGTCTGCTGTGTGACTATTATGTCTATGTTCCCCCCAGAATATATTCTTAGCGCCAAAGGAAGGCGGGTGCTATTTTTCTAGTGTTTTTCTAGGATGATAAGGTAAAGAGAGACAGTTACTGTACCTTTTCAAATGCCTAGATCTGCAGCCATGTTATGGTCTGCACATGTATATGATTGACTATTTTCGAGACGACATTTTGCCAGCAGCACCATTATTCGTATGATATACATTGCATTATTATGCATATAATCTACACAGCATTATTGATATGATGGACAGCGCCCTTTACTTATGCTTTATTATGCAGCTTCGGAGTGAGCATAGCTCATCGAAGTTAGGAGCCATTTTTGGATCTCGCCTTTGCCTAAGCGGATCATCGTTCGGAGAACAGGGATACCTTACTATCTGATGATGATACAGAGATGTCTACTATTGTAAGCCACTACTGGTGGTTTTGAGATTGTCGTCGTGAAAGCCTGCTAATTTACGGCTTGTAATTCTTCGTCAGAAGAGGTTCTGTCAGGGAGCCATTGATGATAAACATTTGCTAACATTAACTGACGCGATCAGTCAGTTAGGCTTGGGAGTAAATACAACTAGAACCCAAAGGGACTAGCTACTAACGTTCTGTTATATTCACATTCTTTACGAATGTATAATTGATGTCGTAAACCATTTTCAAGCATGTGATGTTGTTGCCAACCTGTTCCAGTGACTGTAGCTGTGTTGTCAGAGTGTGCGTCCCATTAAACTGTATGAAACTGTTAACAGTAGTTCCAGCTGTCATTGACTTCTAGATACGAGTGTATGAGTGCATTGTTACCTATCAGCTCTACAGAACAGTACACCCATTCGCGTAACTCACATCTGTACTCTCACTCAATATAAACACTGTCCCTTGCCAGGGCCTCAATGCTTTATGGACAAGGTGACCGGTATATCCAACACTGTGTCGGTTCGAGTTGACCATCAACCTTCATCAAGATGACTAGTACACACAAACTACATGCACCACAGTCACCCTTGTCAATGTAATGTGCCAGTGTGACGCCTTTACATTTACAGTTTACATTCTACATTTATCAGTGTGGTGTCTTCATGTACTGTATACAGCATTCTTCAATGATAAGAAAATCTACACTTATCAATGACAACATTTCGTGTGAAAGTGCGTGGATTGTTTTCAAAGAGTGTTCCCTGGTAATTAGTGGTTTTAACAAAAACTTTCAAGTTTTCATGATTTGTACATCGGGTGAGGGCTCATGCTCACCAATTTTTACGCACTTTTTCTTTGTCGAGCGCTACTAATTTCGTGAAAGATAAAAAAAAAAAAAAAAAAAAACCAAAGTATAATATATATTTTATATAACACCCACGCCGCGCAAGTTGCACACCGTGCGTTGCGCACTTTTTTTTCTGCCACGAGTTACTATTTTGAGTGAGACCGACCAACGTAACATACATCGGTAATTATGTTATAGCACGTTTCACTAGCTTTGCCCAACTTCAAAATGCTATATCTCAGCGAATATATAACGCATATAAGGGAAATTTTGTGTGTGAATTTGAAATGGTATAGACCCTATGAATTAAATTTTTCATTAAAATGCAGCCATTGGTTTCAATTTTCGTTTCTTTGCGATATAATATCAAAATTCTACTTGCCAACACACATCACATACACACATATTGAAATTTCTACAGTATATTATACGACCTCATTTGCACATGATTGGTTTATCAAACAATTGGCATGATTTTAGCGTGAAATTGCACTTCTTGAACATAAAACAGTTTATATCTGGTGTTACTCACACATTGTCAATCAGGGGTGTGTCTACAAAAAGTATTGTGTGGTTAAGTAGGACAAATTAGTCTGCGAGTACATTTTATGACATTACAGCAAATCACAAATAGGATTTTTAAGTATTTCTGCAATGAAGCTACTCGAGGAAAACTATATCATTCTATTTCAAACCCACAAAAGAGGACTATTCATGCCTTGGGGATAAGCAAACGATCATTGCACCGCTGGATAGCGACATCTGAAATTTCTAATTCCAGTGTTTTACAAACGAAAATTAGGCCAAGAGTGGTGGATAATTTTGACAGAGAATTGATCCGCAAAGAAATGTGCAATATGTTTCACAATAATGAGGCAGTGACTTTAAGGAAATTGAAAATTTGGTTAAGAAAGAATAATGACATTGATATTTCCAAATCTACGCTATGGAGGACTATTAGGAGTTTGGGATTCACTTTTAGAAAATATGTTGGTGGTGGAAACCTTATTTGTGAGAAGCCTCATATAGTTGCAATGAGAAGCAAATATTTACGCGAGGTCAGAGAAATGAGAAGAGATTGTTATGCTTTTGTGTATTTAGATGAAACTTGGATCAATGCGCACCAGAGTAATGAACGAGAATGGCAATCATCTGATGGGACAACTAAGAGACTAGTACCAAGCAGCAAAGGACAGCGCCTAATAATTGCACATGCAGGAAGCAGCCATCATGGGCTTCTAAATAATACTGAATTCATATTTGTTTCATAATCCACAGATAATAGGGATTATCATACAGAGATGAATGGCAAGATATTTCAAGATTGGATTGTGAATCATGTACTTCCTTCATTGGATAGACCGTCGTGTTTGATAATGGACAATGCTTCATATCACAACGTTGTGGCACCAGAAGATAAAGTTCCTAATTCATCAAGTACTGAAGATGTAATAAAGATTTGGTTGACCAAAAACAACATTCCATTCAACGAAATGTCCCTGAAGCCTGAATTACTTGGAATTGTAAAAAATACACAGCATACAAAGATATTTCACATAGGCAAGGGAATCCATGAACATGGTCACAGATGTTTAAGATTGCCTCCTTACCATTCTCACTTAAACCCAATAGAATTAGTCTGGGCTAAAATTAAAACAGGTAGCAACAGAAAATAGAACGTTCAAATTAAAAGATGTTGAAATACTTACAAAAGCCGCCATCTCCAATACAGCCAGGGATTATTGAAAGAAATGTGAGAACCATGTGTTACAAGAGGAAAAGGAATATTGGAAGAATGATGGTTTGTCCTTCATTTAGCCGAGATTGATTATCAATTTCTCAGAGACATCTGATTATGATTCGGATGAAGTTTAATTTCTTTAAAGATGACCTTACCTTTATTTACAAGCACATTAGAGGAGCAACGTTCCATTATGATATTTATGAACCGCAAAGAGGTGATACCTATTGAAAAAATTAGATCAATGAAGGTCCAGTTTGGTAGTGCACTAAATGTCAATGACAAACAATGTCACGAGTATCTCGCATGCAGATAATTTAATAAATCATCTTCAACAGATATTCATATGCAAACGTGATGGCCACATTATTGTAATAGTAGACACGCCTATGCCTAATCATTTCACAGAATCTGTGACTGAAGTGGTAAAATTTATTTTCTCGATACACATTAATTAGTATGCCGACAAAGATCAAAGGATTTCATTCGTTTATGGGAACTGGACAAGATGAACAGATATAAAGTATATATTTGTTGGGTCTAACCCAATATAACATCGTATGCAAAAATGGCATTAATACGTTCGACGGGAATTACATTTGTTTGAGGGCAAAGCTAGTGAAACGTTTTATAGTTGTGTGTGTGTGTGTGTGTGTGTGTGTGGGATTATAATTAAATGTAAAAAATTATGTGCTATATATTTTTTATTCCACTTAAATTTAATTCTTGTTTTTAACCACATCAATGGCGTTTTTTATTTGACTCGTTTACATCAGCTGTTGGACCCAAAGCAAGCTCTCGAGATCAACAAACCTTCTGTCATTCCATTAGCAGCGCAGTTCCCAACAGTTGTTTCAGAAGAGAGCATTGATCGTCTGTCTGATCAATGGCGAGAACTGGCATCGTACCGAAAAGATCTTGGAAATCTGGTAGATGAGGATCCGCCGGCATTCTGGCTGGGACTGCAACAAGTAACAGATGCTAATAACCAGAAGAAATTTGATGTTTTGGCTGACCTCATGTGCACGCTTATGGCACTACCTCACTCCTCAGCATGCGTCAAAAGAGTGTTTTCGAAGGTTAACTTAGTTAAAACTAAACAAACCAACAAGCTTTTGTGTGAAACAGTTTCCAATCGAACACTATCCAAGCAAGCATTTGCCAAAGATGGAGTTTGTCATAAGTTTAATCCTAGTAAAAGCGTGGTTGAAGATGTGCGTGAAGGACGTTGTCGGCAGAGATATGCAAAGATTCTGGAACTTCACAATCAAGATTCCACGTTGTCAATTCATGCATATGATCTTGACGAAGGAGAAGTTGTCGACATGGATGCCGAGTCTCTGACAAGTGACATTTTTCAACAGTAACAATTTACAACTAACATTTTATATTTGATTTGAGGAATATTTTGTTTATGTAACTACTTTAAGTATGTTACTGTTAAAATATCTCATTTTCAAGAGTTCATGTACTGGGGTGTTAATAAAATCATTTTTATATAATTGTGAATTTTTTGTAATAAAAAAATAAAATGAAAGAGAAGAAATAAATAAAAATTGGTAGCACACAGCTTATTTGTGCTAAAGTTGCACTAAAATATTGTGTTAGCATCGCCTATCCAGTATATTTGAGTCATAAAATAAGCTGGGCATTTCTGGGTTTTTTTTAGAAGAAAATCTGGGTTTATCTATAGAACTTGAGTGGCAACCTTGGTCATTGTATACTCTAAATTGTGGCCATTGTTGGAACATCACTGCAGAGCAGGAGACACCCTCCTATAACGAAAAGAGGGGGGGGGGGGGGGGGGGGAAATAAAAGTCATTAAACAACAGAAAATAAAAGCCAGGGATGCAAACCTTCCACTTGTACCATATAACGTATTTAAGTGCGAGTATCACGACGTACATGATAATGTCGCTCCGTGGAACATCACTGCAGAGCAGGAGACACCCTCCTATAACCCCCAAAAAAGGGGGGGGGAGGATAAAAGTCATTAATTATTTGTTTTCATCTCTTTCCATGAGATACGCCCCATTCTTCTATATATCCACATTTCTCAATTCTTTCTTCCAAATGCTTATTCATCGTCCATGTTTCTGCACCATACAGAAATGCAGAATATATATAACACTTTATGATTCTCAGTTTTAATTTGTGAGATAACTATTTAGATGTCAGTATATGTTTCATGTTGTTGAATGTAGCTTTGGCCATTCCTATTCTCTTCTTGATTTCTGTTTCACATCTGCCATCTTCTGTTATTATACGACCAAGATATACGTAGCTCTTGACTTGTTCCAGGATTTTCCCATTTACGCTTATCTTTAATGTGGGTTTATCGTCTGTTTTGCTAATTATCATAGTTTTTGTTTTCTCAATATTAATTGTACCATACAACGTATTTAAGTGCGAGTATCACGACGTACATGATAATTTCGCTCCGTGGATCATAACTGCAAAAAATTGTTTATACAAATACATTTTTTTTAAAAAGAAATAAAATATCCTGCTAAGCCCGCACGGTATATTATAATTATCATATCTGACGTATATAACTTAAGATACAATAGCCATTACCTGCTTCCAGCTTTATAAAACCTATCTTCTCCCTGTGTGCTGTCACACCCATTAGCTGTAACCTCTCGTGGCTTGATATTGCTTCCAAAAAAAAAAAAAAAATGAAATTCACGAAAGGCAAATGAGTGCGTATGATTTCTGTAAAGAAGTTTCTGGTTATTGATCTTTCTTATCAAAATTCAACATCCGGGAAGATCATCTACGTTTAAAAAAAAAAAAGCACTAATGGCTGTTTAATATTTCGACCAAACAGGACATGTCAGCGACTGGCGGCGCTAAAGTACGCGTTGAAGTACAAACCGGGTCCGGTTTTAGGCGGTGCAAGCGGTACGGTCTCATAACGCCCCGTCTAGCGAGGGATCAGCAAAACGTATTTGAAAAAAAAATTAATTTAACTTCTAAAAGAACAATTAAAACTAGATTGTTTCGGAGCCCGAAGTACGAACTATTTTTATATTATTGTGGTCTTCCGCTATCCAAAAGCACTTTCATCCGACTTACTGGGGTTAAACTTAACACTCAAGCAGGGTAAAATATTCTGAAGAAGATGGAAGTAGTGCATGGAAGCGGAGGGCGCATGATACTCATATCAGGGACCCAATACTCAAAAGAGGCATTTGTTTTTTTCTTCGTTTGTGGTACACGTTGCCAGCAGTGACGTTAGACACCAACATCAGACGGGTCTTGAAGACGCTTGACAACTTATGTGATTACCTCATGCGTGTTGCATATGACGTGTTACAGCCACCAGATTTGACTATTGAAGAGAAGTACAGTCCAAGGCACCGGTGGGAATCAACAGCGGCTTAAGCAGATGCCAATCTTCGCACTGAAAGCTAAGTAGCAAACAAGCGAAATCAATGAACATTTCACAAGTTTTCCACCACAATATAAATCATCCGACTATGATAAATATCATTGTTTCATTATTCTAAGCCACGTTATTTATTTTAAATCTTGTTAAACTCTAAGTGATTATTAAACCTGTTTATCTGTAACTCTAAAGCTACAGTTGGATTAATCACTATTAAGTGAGTTGTGTGTCTACACCCGTACGACTCATATTGTATTAAGTACCGGTAACCTAAGAATATAGAACTATTGTTGTAGTCTGAGTTTTGAGATTGGAGATATAGTGTTCTTTTGACTTTCGTTATGTTCTTTGGCCATCGGCTGATACGCTGTTTACTTCTGTATGTATTTTAACCTTCAGTCGATGCGACAGTTATTTCTTGTTGATGGTCGTGTCTTATACTAATAGTCAATCAGGCTACTGACTTATATGCTGTCAGTTTGGTCGGGCTTACGGGTGGCCGACTAATATAGCGACCCTAATGACGACATGTCTATGGGCCGTGATAATAATGAATCAATGTCAACGTGCAAACTAACATTCAGGTGTAATTGATGGACGCTGGACTCCGGGCTTGAAGGACAGTTTCGACAACGAATTTATTTGTCAAACGTGGACGACATTTCGAACGAAGACATACATAATTATCAGGTATGACAATAAGAATACAGCATGTAGATAATTGGCAATGTCAAACTTGATTGACCTCAATGACCGTTGGACATGGTGAATGGCAAAAGTATTGAGGTGAAGATTATTTACATCTTTTCAGATTCTATCTGTAATCACAGATACTTATATATATTTGGCCGGACATCTTCCCTTGAGACTACAATAGATATTGATTTTCAATCTTACTTTGCAGAGGATCTGGACACACTAGCAGTAGGTCATGAACAGCCTTACTGAAGCCCTGCCAGAATCTTGAAAAGTACTTACATCGAGTATCACGTTGAGAATACTGACGAATATGAGCCAGAATTGGCTGTGGCAAACGCTTCACTCTGGAAGGTAGCAAAATTATTATAACAATCAACTATTCCCGCAATATGGGACTCAGAGACCAGAACAACGTCTGTCTTGTCAAGCCGGCATCTTGTCTCTCTCTGTGACGCGTAAGCGTTCTCTGTGGCAACCAACGAATATATCGCACCAAATTCGTGCTCTTTGGTGCATAATAAATGTAAGCTATTATCACATACATAGATGCGTACCTAAGTACTTCTAACATAGTTAGATTTTGGCATCTGGTAATCTTTTAAGTCTCGCATCATAAATGGTTGTGTGAAAATGGACTTAACAACTATACAATTAATATCGCTGAAACACCTTCACCATTATTATATTGATATCTCTGCCAAGAGTACTCTTTAGCCAAGGTTGATACTTATTTTTCAAAACCCTCATCATTATACTCTAAGTCTGGCCATTGTTGATCCACTACT
Source organism: Oreohelix idahoensis (assembly GCA_024509875.1). Classification (NCBI taxonomy): domain Eukaryota; kingdom Metazoa; phylum Mollusca; class Gastropoda; order Stylommatophora; family Oreohelicidae; genus Oreohelix; species Oreohelix idahoensis. Next base: position 236,319 of record JAMPIV010005426.1, on the reverse strand, counting down.
GCGGAGCAGGGGAGACGATACACGCCACAATACGGAACCTTATAAAATGCCTTCTCTCGATTCTGAAAAAAAAATTCACCGAGGATTGAAATCTAGACTTTTGAATCATAATAATTAATAATAACAATTTCTTAGGTAGTCTGTCGATACGTAATGAAAAGATACGATGCTAAAAGAGCTGTTAAGATAATTAGAGATTCGATCCCGTGAGTGCAGTCAATAATTTATTCGCTGTTTAAAAGAAGGATACTAGTCACATGACCTGTCTGTAAAAATTAAAAAGAAACTTCAAGGAACGAGTACCTTGCTACCTTAGACCATTGGTTCCCAAACTGTTATTCTCTGGGCCACACTTTCGGAATAACAATTTGCTTGCGCCACACTGAATTTTTATATTGATAAGAAATACCTTCAAAAACAAAAAAAATCTACTCCTAGCAGTGATTTATTCCTAACATGGAACACAATTACTTTATAAAATGATCACGAGGCATCTAGAAAGTATAAAACTATAAAACAATACAGCTACATAAAAACATGATTCATTCACAAAATTTACAAAATTCGATGAGAGGTATGATCTTGTTTTTATAGGGTAACTTCATTTTTATTGGGTCTTATTTGAGACAAACAAACTCTCGTCTTCTCATCAACACAAAGAAGCCTTTCTCTTTTCTGGGCTCTGATTTTAGTCAGAGCTGAAAATTTCTATTCACAACAACATGTCGTGGAGAACTGAATCAATTTGATATAAGATAAATTATATTACTGAATAAAATCTTTAAAATTCTGGAACATTATATGGGTTTCTATACACATATATTCCATATATTATACCACAGGTAATACAATAAACAAGAAAGCCATTTTCATATTTATTTTTGGCATATAAACTTTTTCAGAATGTCTCTAAATCCTTGATTGTCTTTGAATCTTCTGGCCGCATCTGCCATCCTCCCGCGGCACACCAGTGTGGCACTGTTTGAAAACTACTGCCCTAGACTGTGCATAAATTATCTGCGTAAATTGTCTGATCCAGTATCTATTCAGATCATACCTCTATGAAGCTAACAAAATAAGTATCGATACTCTATATCTACTGATGCTGCCATTAACAAGAGAAATCAGACGATTACGAGTTATGTAAACAGGAACAGTAGTTACTCGAGGCGAAATCTCAGGTTATTATGTCTAACCTGAGACTGATTTTACGTGAGTATCCCTTTTTTCTTGCACAGAGACAGGTGTCCCTCGCCATTCAGGCAGATACTCGCCGATTTCGGAGGTACCCATTAGAGCTGGGTCGGCTCAGTAGCCGCCACTCCCTGGTCGACGACACTTCTTCAAATGTACTCGCCTGGGTTCGGAGTTAACCAGGGCTCGAGTTAATCCAGTCCAAATCCCGGTCGACGAAAAAATCTTCAAATGTCCTCGCCCAGGTTTTGATCCTGGGTCACACGGTCGCCAGCGCAGTGTGGTAACCACTACGCTAACGCGGCTCCCGGAACAGTAGTTAAAATCAAGTTCACGTATTCATTTCAATTTCTTTTAGCTCTTCGTAGAGCACGTCTTCAACAAACAAATGCCAAGACTTGCTGTATTGTGCTTGTCCGTTTAGAAGGCTTTTCCTTGACTTCTTTATCTCCTGAATATATATATATATATATATATATATATATATATATATATATATATATATATATATATATATATATATATATATATATATATATATATATATCAATCAATCAATCAATACCCTGTAGCTCCCCAAGGAGCATAGGCCTTCAACAAACACATGCCAAGTGTTCCTGTCCTGTGCCATCCGCTCAAGTTCTTTCCATGTTTTCCTCATCATTTTCACCTCTGTTTCCAGTTCTCTTCTCCATGTGTTTTTTGGTCTACCTCTGCCTCTCTTTCCCTGTGGATTCCAGAACAAGGACTGCCTTGTAATGCTATCAACAGGTTTCCTCAATGTGTGTCCTATCCATCGCCAGCGTCTTCTTCTCAACTCTTGTCCCACTGGCACTTGTCTGGTTCTTGTCACATTTGTGACTTTGTCATACCATTTCAGTCATTCTATTTACGCAAGGACCCGTTTATACAAGTCTGTAGCTTTTTGGTTGTTGTTTTTGTTGTTCTCCATGTCTTAGAGCAGAGCCATTGTTACGTGCAGTCTTTGATATCTTACAATATAATACATTTGTATGCTTGTTATGTTCGCAAATATTTTGTAAACAAAATAGATATTTTTTCGTGCTTAAGGAAAAGTCATTATTGAGTTACTTCCCTTGAAAGGAGTGTCGTCACTTTCGTTCGAACTCCGCGGATGAATCCAGTTTTACTGCGATTTATTCTTTGTTTGGGTAGAAATAGGTTGTTCTTGCTTCCGTGTATCTATGGCCTGAATTTATGTGTATTGTTTGTCTGGGTAGGACGAGTCTGTCTTATATCTGTATATCTTTACATATCTAAGTCGAACTATATGGTCTTTTGTCGATAGAAAGGTCAAAGGGCTGTTCGGCGGATGTGTCGCTAGAGAGGTGTGATTTGGCTTCGTCCTGATGGGGCTGTGATTTTTCTGTGTCGGCTTGTCGCCGGAAAAAGTGATCTCAATATTTATGGGGAAAGTGATAGTCGTCTAGACCTATCGTGTATGCTTTACCCCAGTGTTTCTTCTTATTGCCAAGGAATGGCAGAATCATATTTCTGATACCAAGGTAACAAAAGATACTCCTTATGAACTCTCTTACGAAGCCACCGTTTTTCGATAGGCACGATTTGTACGTCTGAGAGAATATATTTAACTAGATGAAGATGACATTCATTCCTAGCAGCACTATATCTTGTATGATGAAGTCAATTGTATCATGATAGAATCTACGGAGCAATGAGAACATTTAATGAATGACTAACTTTAATACAGACTCATTATCTGTATCCAAACGTGAGTGACAGCTCACGAGAGAAGCCATCTTGTATCCAAATATTTTGTGACTTTCAAGAAGAGAAAGGGATACCCCGTATTATCGCTTGATGAGTCCAGAGATCACTGCTACACATGAGAACCCAGTACTAGCGGTTCAATATGATTATATGAAAAATATGTGCTGAATATTATTTCAAGGAATCTTCGCTAGACGAGGTTAGGTCTAGAAGCCATCTTGAATGTTGTTTATAATCTGACGTGCTTTGTCAGTAAACTCAGATGATATATATATATATATATATATATATATATATATATATATATATATATATATATATATATATATATATATATATATATGGGCAATACTGAGTGCTTGTCTACTGACAGTCCATTATGCTATTATTCTACATGAGTGCCCATGTATCATTGCAAGACCATTTATCCACTGTACCATGATGTATTATGCCAACCTGTGATTTGTCACTATCCGTGCTGTCGAGTGTGTACGTCCAATTAAACTGTAGCAAAGGTACACAGTCGTTGGTGTCGATGACTTCCAGCCATACATGAGTGTGAGAAAGAGACCAATTGTCAACACCACGAACTCTTCTTATCATTCGCATATTACACTCTCAATCTATGTCTACACACCACTGCGTAGGTCGAGTTGACATTCCATACTCAAACCACAAGCAACACAACAACACAGCATTTAACTCTGGTGATGTTCTAGTGGGCTTATATTTATCAACTGATGATGATGAGCAAAAGAGAGAGTTATCAACTAGAGTTTTTATCAACTGGTGGACCAGCTTTCTGGGTTTGACCTCGCAGAAGTTGAGAAGTCAACAGACTACCGATACCAGACCGTTTCCTGTGGCTGATACGACACACTTGCAGTATTAGTTTGCTCTTTGTCAACACTTCGTCACGTGACCTGTCAAGTGAATGCAGTATGTAGGTCAGCGTTGTTGACATTTTTACGCATAGACATTACAGAGTTTCACAGTACAGAGATGATACTTTAAAAGCCATAAACTGTCCTGTTGTTGAAATGTGGTTGAACATAGAAGCCCTACTTTCATCGATGGATCTTCTTATGTTCTGCTATTGTGTTGAACTTTAATATTTAAGGCCAGAATTTGTAATTCAATAAAGTGGCAGTTTATTTATTTTCATAAGAATAACTTTGCCATTACTGTAAAACTGAGCCTATTTTGCAACACATACTATCATACACATAATTTATATATTTATGTTTACATGTTATTTGTTTGTATAGTATGTTAGTTTATATGTCAGCGGGTTGTGTTTAGGTTGGGCGGTGTCCTCACAACAGAATATCCCACGTGATAGAGGGTCCGTTGTGGGCGTTTTCTTTAGGTGCAATTTCCTTAATTGGAAATTTGCTTGCAACAACTAGTTGCTATTTGTGTTAGCTGTGAAGACTGTAATTATTGTTATTTTTGTAATATTTCTTTGTTCTTTAGTTTTGTTTTGATTTGTTTGTAATTTGTTGGTCTACCCTTTTCTATCTTTCAGTTCTATTCACAATTTATATTCATATACTGTGACGTCATTTGTGTTGTTATTCCTTGCAGATTCAGTGATTATTTTCATTGATTTCCCTATTTGATTTATTTGATTTCTGCAAACGTTTTCGTATTGTCAGTCTTATTTGTACTTTATGTATTCTGTTGGTTGACATATGTTTTATATAGGTATATTTCATAAGACACTATTGCCTGTGCACTGCACTTGGATTATGGTAAAAACCAGTACTTGATTATTATTACTGTTATACAAGACCTTATTAAGGCTTGTGACCCACAGATATTGGGATAGTGTGCTGATTAATCAAGTCATTAAGAACTTGTGGTATTATTATTGTTTCAAGTGATTAGTATTATTGTTAGACATCATGTCTACATTAGAATACTTCATTATACAAGGGAAAGCCCTTGATAAGACTGGTCAACAATTAGAAGAATGATCAGTTGCTCAATATGACAAAGCATTAGCTGCAGAAGAGAAAAAAGCTGCTGCTGCTGCTGAAGAGAGAAAAGCTGCTGCAGAGGAGAGAAAAGCTGCTGCTGAAGAGAAAAAAGCTGCTGCAGAAGAGAGAAAAGCTCTGGCTGAAGAGAAAAGATTAGAAAAAGAAGCTGATGCTGCTGCTGAACAAAAGAAATTGCAGATGCAGGTGGAGGAAAGGAGATTTGAAGCTGAACAAAAGAAATTGCAGATGCAGGTGGAGGAAAGGAGATTTGAAGCTGAACAAAAAAAATTTGAAAGAGAAGCTGCTGCTGAACAAAAAAGATTAGACAGGGAAGCTGAACAAAAAAGATTAGACAGGGAAGCTGAACTAAAAAGATTAGACAGAGAAGCTGAAGAAAAAAAAGCAATAAGAGAACATGAATTTGAGTTAGAGAAATTGAGATTGACAAGTATGAGTAATGTTAATCAGGCATCTAGTGGTAATGGTAAACCTTCTACTTACAAGGTTAAGGTTCCACCGTTCAATCAGTCCAGTGACGATATTACATTCTGGCTGGATAGATTTGAACGTTCTTGTCGTACACATAATGTGGATAAATCACAATATGCTAATCAATTAGCAGAAAACTTGAAAGGTGAATCTTTGACTAGATTATGCCTTGTAGGAGAAGCAGATAAGGATAATTATGATGTCATTAGGGCGGCTTTGATAAAAAAATACCAGCTAAGTGAGGAAGGCTATCGCCTTTTGTTTAAGACGATGGTGCCTGAGACAGGTGTAGAATTCTCAGAATTCATTGCAAAGGCACGTCTCACAGTTGATCGTTGGATTGAGCTTTCCAAAACAGAAAAAACGTATGAAGGACTTATGGATTTGTTGCTCAGAGATAAGATTATGTCATGTGTTAACAAACCATTCCTTGAATTTATACATGAGCGTAAACCCAAATCTCTAAAGGAAATGGAAGAATATTGTTCCCAATATGTCACTGCACACCCCGACGTGACTTTTGGCAACACTAAGATTAAGGAGAGTATGCCAGTTGCTTCAGCAACACCATACAATCCCAATTATTCACACAGATTTCAGGGACCTCAAAACAGATTTGATAAAAAAGGTAACCATAATAGTTATCAAAACCAAGGTAACCAATCATTTCAGGGTTCTTCTTCAAAGAACTGGAGACGAGCTGATAGCTCTCGACACAGGGGTGGTCACAATTATAGCAATTTCCGTAGAGGAAGTAATTATAGAAACTATCCGAGGTATCCGTCTTGGAGTCAACAAGATCGCAATTACAGAGATACTCATTATAATGAATATGATAATGGTAACCAAGAGAACTATGACTCAAACCCAAATAGGGGTTACAATAGAGGTAACAATAACTACAGAGGTAATAATAACCGAGGTAGATCTCAAAACAGAAGACATAAACCACATTTTCAGGCAAACTCTGCACAACAAGAGTCCCATGAAGCCTATAAACAGAGTAAAGATAATAATGACGCTAGTAATATGGCATGTGCCGCTTTTGATTTTGGGAGAGCATCTCAGTGCCCCCAATGCAAAACATTATTTGAGCCAACCACAGTGTCTACTTTAAGCTGTGGCCATCCTCTTCCTGCTCTTCCTGCATCAGTCGCGCATGATGGAAGAGGTTCTCTTGTCTTACATAAGGGTTTAGTAAATAACAATCCAGTCTCTGTGCTATTTGATTCTGGATGCACCACAATTGGTGTTAGGCAGTCACTCGTAGATCCTTCCCGTGCCACTGGACAAGTAGTCAAATGTGTAACATTTGGCGGCACATTAGAGAAATACTCTACTGCTATCATTAGGATTGCTACTCCTTTCTTTACAGGAGATGTACACGCATGTCTTCTTCCGAATCCGATCGCTGACCTCATCATCGGTCGCATTCATGGAGTCAAAGAATGCACTCCGCAACAAATTTCCGCGTGGGAAAGGCAAAACATGCAGATTGCTAACGCTGTAGTCACTAGAGCTCAGGCTCTTAATATGCCTCAAACTTCATCTACTGAAGATAATGAAGTGCATAACCAAGATGATCCCTTGGTAATTTCTCGTGACTCGTTTATAAAACAGCAAGAAGATGATCCCACTCTGAAGAAATTCTTCATTCTTGCAACTAAAGGTGATCCGAATAAAGACACAAGTCGTAAATCGTGGATTACAAAGAAGAATGGCGTACTTGTACGTATGGTTCAAGACTCCATTACGTCAAGTCATTCTCAAATCCTGGTTCCCAAGAATTTGAGAGTTAAAATTTTGCAGCACGCTCACGACTCTCAGTGTGCTGGACACATGGGTTTTTCCCGTACTAAGTCAAGAGTCCTTGCGGCTTTCTTTTGGCCATTGGTAAACAAGGACATACGGATTTATTGTCGATCTTGTAAAGTATGTCAGGAAGTTAAATCCAAAGGTCCACGGCATGCTGCACCCATTCAGGCGGCGGACATTCCTATTCGGCCGTTTCAAAAAATGGCCATAGACATTATTGGTCCATTTAAGATCAAGTCTGCCAGAGGACATCAGTTTATCTTGACGTGTGTTGATATGTGCACACGTTGGCCAGAGGCTATTCCTCTGAAGAGCATTACTACTGCTGATATTGCAGATGCTCTTTGGCTTATATTTTCTCGTCTGGGGTTCCCCGGAGAGATATTGTCAGACCATGGCACCCAACTAATATCAGATACCATGTCTCAAGTAATGTCTACTCTGCAGATAGATAGATCTTTAAGTAGTATCTACCATCCAATGTCTAATGGTATGGTCGAACGCCTTAATAGAACACTTAAAAACTTACTGGGGAAGATAACTGAGGATCATCCTCAAGACTGGGACAGAGTTTTACCTGCGGCCCTCTTCGCTTACAGAGAGGTACCCAATGAACATACAGGATTTTCTCCCTTTGAACTCGTCTTTGGCGCGCGTCCGCGTGGCCCTATGTCGTTGCTTCACGATCTCATAACATCTGACAATATTGACGATGACACAAAGTCATCCTACGAATATGTCATCGCGTTGAGACAAAAGATTATCGAAGCATGCAAATTAGCAACTTCTTCTTCTGAATTTGCGAAACAGAAGGCAAGGCAATTTGCCAATAAGAAGAGATGCTTACGACAACTTTGTCCTGGTGACAAAGCATTTGTATTACTACCTTGTAGGGAAAACAGATTACTTATTTCTTGGAAAGGTCCGTACGATATAATATCGAAAATTTCCGATGTCGACTATATTGTCGATATTGATGGGAAGCATAAAACCTTCCACATCAATATGCTTACTGAATTCCATGAACGTCCGGATTATTTGCAACCCATTTTCCAAGCAACGGACAATTCTCCAGTACAACATGGTCATTACTCATCACTGTCCGTGATACAGGATGAGGAAACAAGTTTTTCAGATGTAAATCTTCCTCTTCCAATGATCCCACTTCATTCTAGTGAATCATGGAAGAACGTTACTGTCTCTCCTGATTTGTCTCTAGGAGAACAGCGACAAGTTTCAACTATGTTGCAAACATTTCAGGATGTACTCACTGACATCCCTGGACAAACTCATGTCATTGAACATGACACTGTTCTAACTGACCATACTCCTATTAGGGTTAGACCTTATCCTATAATAATAATAATAAATTCTTTAAGCGCCAAACACGGCGCATAAGGCAGAAACCAGTGCTCTCCAGGTTGTTCGTTGTGACGCCACTCCTCTTAGCTCTTGCACATTATTTAGGCCCAACGTTCTTCCTTCTCTTATTATTGTTCTTCTGAGTGTTTCTTTTGGTCTTCCTTTTTTCCGCTTACCCTCAGGAACAAGTGAGCGCCTGTAGTGGTATTCTGTTGTTTAGCATTCGTAGGACATGACCGATATATGACCATCGTCTTTTCCTTATATAGTCGGAGACATATTTCTGCCTAGAGTCTTCTCTTATTTGTCGATTAGTCTTGAATTCTTTCCAACTGATGTTCATGAGTTTTCTAAGACATTTGTTCTCGAATGTATTCAGCTTGTTCTCCAATGATTTTGTTATTTTCCAACTCTCACAGCCGTATGTTAACACTGAGATTATCCTATACCTATACATTTTCAAGCACAGGTCGAGAAAGAGTTGGATGAGATGATAGATTTGAAAATAATCGAACCATCCACCTCTGCATATTCTTCGCCGATGGTTATTGTTCGGAAAAAAGACAATAACATACGTCTTTGCGTTGACTATCGCAAATTGAATCAAGTAACGAAGTTCGATGCCGAACCTATGCCTTTACTGGAAGAGCTACTTACTCGACTCTCCAAATCTCATTTTTTCACTAAACTTGATTTGTCTAAAGGATATTGGCAAGTTCCTTTATCTGAACGCGCCAAACCTCTCACGGCTTTTTCAACACCTAGAGGTTTGTTCCAATGGAATTTTATGCCTTTCGGTCTTATGAACGCACCAGCTACATTCGTACGCATGATGCGCCGAATCCTATCTTATCGGTCAGATGTCATTGCATATCTAGACGACATCTGTCTTTTCAGCGATACTTGGGAAGATCACTATTCAGGGTTAGATGAATTGCTGTCTACTTTGCGCGAGCACAACCTGACAGCGAAACCCTCTAAAGCCTATATTGGTTTTAGCGAAATTTCTTTCCTAGGCCACCGAGTTGGTCATGGTTTCCTAAAGACAGAGGACCATAATACTAGTAAGATACTTAACATCTCTATCCCTAAGACTAAAAAACAGGTGAGAAGTCTGTTAGGTCTTATTCAATTTTATGGCAGATTCATTCAGAATCTATCCTCTATCATGGCACCTCTTTCTACACTTTTAAAGAAAGGTTCGCCTAACATGGTCCACTGGTCTCAGGAATGCCAATGCTCTCTGGATAAGATTAAAACATTGTTTTCAACACCACCTATTTTAGTGTTACCTACTAAAGATAAGACATTTGTTCTTCGTAGTGATGCTTCATCCACTGGGATTGGAGCGGCACTAATGCAAGAGTACTCTGGAACTCTGCATCCTGTAATGTATATTTCCAGAAAACTTAATGCGGCAGAAAGGAATTATTCGGTTTTAGACCGTGAGCTATTAGCTATGGTTTGGTCGATCCTCAAACTACAGAGATTCCTTCTAGGCGCACATTTCATAGTAGAAACCGACCAAAAAGCTCTTACTGCTATACAGAGTAAGAATTTGAAGAGCTCGAGGTCTACTCGATATGCAATTGCTCTTCAACCTTTTCATTTCTCTGTGCGAGCTATTCGTGGATCAGATAATGTGATGGCAGACATTCTGTCAAGATGCCCACATGATTCCACATAACTATTAGGTCTTAGACTTCTTGATATGTCTAGTTTATAATAGTTCCTTTCTATATCAAGATAGATACACATTTGTAATTTAATAATATAATGATTGTATCACTACTTAGCGGTTCATTGATGTTTATTCACCGCTGTGCTTTGATGATTTTTCTTCATAAATCATAAATTTAAGATATCTAATACGAAATTATGGTATGAAATTTTTAGGCATTGTGTAATTGCCAGAATTGTATTATACTTTGATGACACCTTCCTGGAAAAATTTACTTGTAGAGAAATAATTTCTCTCAGTTTATGAGATACATTCTCACCAGTCGCTCCATAAGTCGACTTAGCCTCATATTAGGCGTTATATTTATTCCTGATATTTTCATCTGCGCATTATTCATGCGTTGTGAGCCTATTGTACGTTGCTCCTAGATGTATTTCAAAAAAAAAAAGTTCCATTTTTTTTTCCCGGGAGGTGTGGTAAGACTGTTACGTGCAGTCTTTGATATCTTACAATATAATACATTTGTATGCTTGTTATGTTCGCAAATATTTTGTAAACAAAATAGATATTTTTTCGTGCTTAAGGAAAAGTCATTATTGAGTTACTTCCCTTGAAAGGAGTGTCGTCACTTTCGTTCGAACTCCGCGGATGAATCCAGTTTTACTGCGATTTATTCTTTGTTTGGGTAGAAATAGGTTGTTCTTGCTTCCGTGTATCTATGGCCTGAATTTATGTGTATTGTTTGTCTGGGTAGGACGAGTCTGTCTTATATCTGTATATCTTTACATATCTAAGTCGAACTATATGGTCTTTTGTCGATAGAAAGGTCAAAGGGCTGTTCGGCGGATGTGTCGCTAGAGAGGTGTGATTTGGCTTCGTCCTGATGGGGCTGTGATTTTTCTGTGTCGGCTTGTCGCCGGAAAAAGTGATCTCAATATTTATGGGGAAAGTGATAGTCGTCTAGACCTATCGTGTATGCTTTACCCCAGTGTTTCTTCTTATTGCCAAGGAATGGCAGAATCATATTTCTGATACCAAGGTAACAAAAGATACTCCTTATGAACTCTCTTACGAAGCCACCGTTTTTCGATAGGCACGATTTGTACGTCTGAGAGAATATATTTAACTAGATGAAGATGACATTCATTCCTAGCAGCACTATATCTTGTATGATGAAGTCAATTGTATCATGATAGAATCTACGCAGCAATGAGAACATTTAATGAATGACTAACTTTAATACAGACTCATTATCTGTATCCAAACGTGAGTGACAGCTCACGAGAGAAGCCATCTTGTATCCAAATATTTTGTGACTTTCAAGAAGAGAAAGGGATACCCCGTATTATCGCTTGATGAGTCCAGAGATCACTGCTACACATGAGAACCCAGTACTAGCGGTTCAATATGATTATATGAAAAATATGTGCTGAATATTATTTCAAGGAATCTTCGCTAGACGAGGTTAGGTCTAGAAGCCATCTTGAATGTTGTTTATAATCTGACGTGCTTTGTCAGTAAACTCAGATGATATATATATATGGGCAATACTGAGTGCTTGTCTACTGACAGTCCAATATGCTATTATTCTACATGAGTGCCCATGTATCATTGCAAGACCATTTATCCACTGTACCATGATGTATTATGCCAACCTGTGATTTGTCACTATCCGTGCTGTCGAGTGTGTACGTCCAATTAAACTGTAGCAAAGGTACACAGTCGTTGGTGTCGATGACTTCCAGCCATACATGAGTGTGAGAAAGAGACCATTTGTCAACACCACGAACTCTTCTTATCATTCGCATATTACACTCTCAATCTATGTCTACACACCACTGCGTAGGTCGAGTTGACATTCCATACTCAAACCACAAGCAACACAACAACACAGCATTTAACTCTGGTGATGTTCTAGTGGGCGTATATTTATCAACTGATGATGATGAGCAAAAGAGAGAGTTATCAACTAGAGTTTTATCAACTGACTTCACATTTGAGTTGAAGATTCTTATTTTCGTGTTGGACTTGATTTCTCTTGTTCTCCATATGTTTCCCAATGCAATGAAAGCTCCTCTTGCTTTTTGTATTCTTATTTTGATATCACTGTCTGTCCCTCCAACTTTGTCTATATTACTTCCAAGATATGTGTCAGATTCTACATCTTTTAGTGGTGTTTCTTCAAGTTTAACCTTGTTATCATTTCTTGCATTTATTCTCATAGTCACAATTAATCTCCTGAATATATATATATATATATATATATATATATATATATATATATATATATATATATATATATATATATATATATATATATATATATATATATATATATATATATATATATATATCCTTCTCGCTATTTTGTTTGTTCTACCTCTATTTCTCTTGCCCCGGGTATTTCAGAACAAAAACTGAAATGTACTTCTATCAACTGATATTCGCAATGTGAACCCTATCCAACGTCAGGTACTTCTGTTTTTTTTTAAAGGACAAAAATGTGAACTCTCCTGTCTTTCGAGAAATTTACAATATTTAGAGAATGCCTTACAAAGACTTGGAGCCGCTGTGGCGCAGTGAAACAATCCCAAGAAGAGCGCAAACAGGGAAAGTCAGAACCACAGAATGTTTGGAACAATGTTCGACCGTATGTATGATACTTATTGTATTTTTGAAGATAAAATACGTATTATACGTGTACGGTAAAATTTCCGTACGTTGAAATGCGTCAAATGTTTCAAAACCTGAAAATTTATCTCCAGTTGAAACATGCTGTGCTTTCCTACAGAAGCTAGACAGCTAAATTTAACAGCAATGTTATTTACTGTTCGTCGCATTTCAGCAGATGACTATTTTTCTATAAATCTGAACTTTTTAACACATGTTCGTCTAGCAGTTCAAGCTGTAGTTTAAATAAAACACATATGAATGATATTTACCTTTAAAGTGTCAGCAAAACTCTTGTTACATAAAAACAAACAACTTGTTTTTTTACACATTATGCGCCAATGATGTAATTTCACGCTATATCTATGGAAAGCGTCCCATGTCAAACTTACGCTTATTAATTTAACCTATGATAACGTATTATACGTGTATTTAATTTTTTTGCCATAAAATACGTATAATACGCGTATTTTATTCTCAGATTTTATTCTTATACGGTCGAACATTGCCACGTAACGTACGGTCGAACATTGCCACGTAACCTACGGTCGAACATTGGTTTGGAATACATAGTGAATAGAAGGGTTCACACACTTGATCATAACACAAATAGACAAAGCTTTCTAAACTGACAAAAGAGAATAAAGGGAAGGAGAATGGAAAGAAAAAATGGACATGATAGAATTGCACAACTATAAAATATGCGTACAAAATTAGGTCAGTTATCGCATAAGTACAACTTCACTACTGCGTTTAAACTTTGCAAAGATTGCAAAGAGATGGTACGAATAAACTACGTATTAATTGTCCTTTAGTTTTCATACTCATATTTGAATGTTTGAGTGGTGGGGACAGTTGATAAGTAGTAACTACATACCAAACTTAAGGGTCTTTTATATTTGGACATGCGCCCTAATATAACCGACTAGGTTGAATGGGACGCGCCTCGCCAAAACGAGGCAAAACTTTATTTTTTTTTTAAAAAGTTGAAAAGTCACTGCACTGGCTTTTTGGCATCTTGTTTTAATTTCTATGTCAAGTCTTCCCTTTTCTGTGAAAATTCTTCCTTGATATTTAAAATATGGAACCTGTTTGAGCTGAACGTTGCTGACATTTATTTAAAGTAGGTCTTGGGATCTACTGATCTTCATAGCTTCTGACTTCGATACGCTGATCTTCATGTTGTGTATTCTACAAGCTGAATTAAGTGTGTTTCTTTGGTTTTGAAATTTATTTTCATCTTCATACATTAGACTTTGGTCATCAGGAAAGTAAGATATTTTTACTTACTTACTTATTTGTTTACAAAAAGCAAGAGGAGCTTTAATTGCACTGGTAAATATATGGAGATCAAGAGAAATCGGGTCCAACACAAAAATAAGAATCTTCAACTCAAATGTCAAGTCAGTCTTATTGTATGGCTCTGAAACATGGAGAACAACAAAAACAACAACCAAAAAACTAGTCTTTCATAAATGGATGCTTGCGTAGAATAGAAGGATTAAAATGGTATGACAAGGTTACCAACGTGGAACTGATGACAAGAACTAGACAAGTGCCAGTGGAACAGGAGATGAGAAGAAGACGATGGCGATGGATAGGAAACACGCTAAAGAAACCCGTTGATAGCATTACAAGGCAGTCTTTATTCTGAACCCCCCGGGCAAGAGAGGCAGAAGTAGACCAGGAAGCACATGGAGAAGAGAGCTGGAAACAGAGGTGAAAATGATGAGGAGAACGTGGAAAGAACTTGAGATGATGGCACGTGACAGGAGGACTTGGCATGTGTTTGTTGAAAGCCTAATCTCCTTTGGGAGTGGAGGGTTATGAATGAATGAATGACTTAGTCGTTTCTCTTCTACCGTGAGGTGTGGAGGTTAAGCAAGGTATTCAATGAGTTGTAGTTTTCTTTGTCTACTTTGTTATTTAGGCATGCTTCTGTGTATGCTTCTGATGCTATGCTGTACATGTACATGTAAACTAACAGTGGTGATAGCACACGCTCCTGTCACACTCCTGGTGTTATATCAAAAGCATCATCGAATCCGCCAGTTGTTCTTACAACACTTTGGCATGTATGGTACAAAGCTCGCACGTTAGCTAATAGCTGTCCCTGTATTCCTTGGTCTCCTGATAATGACCAAAGTTTATTCCCGCCCACTCTAATAAAAACAACTTGGCGGAGAACTGTAGAGGCTGAGATGCAAAGAATGAACCAGAGCTGGGGCACTGTACGAAGGATGGCCGCCGACCGAACAAAGTGGAAGCAGTTTATTGCTGCCCTACAAAACGCCACTAGGCGTAATGGCCACTAACTGCTGTGACAGTCGGCGGCTAAGGATCAAGGAAGAGAAGAAGAGACTCTAATAAAGGCTTTCTCCTGATCAATAAATAGTAAATATAGTAGGCCATAAGGCCGATGCTCTGGCAAAATTTAAAAATTAGGAAACCTACCCAACACAAAAATATTTATAGAATGTGTGATTCCTATATACACACACTGGGATCCTCGCCGGTGCTACGGAGTTCGTGCACTATGCTGAGATCCTCCTTGTGTGATCTAAGGGAGGAGATCGGAGCACTGATGTGTGCAATGAGGGCAGTCCTTAACACCAAACCCAACCAAATCAAAATCAGATGTACACATTAATGACCAGCATGGGCGAATACAAATAAAATGAATAAAGATCTCAAATATTTAAACGTTTTTACACAAATGTGTTACCTGGCATGTCGAGATCAATCCACGTTAATATTGGTATGCTTGTAAAGCTCTTCAGTATATAAATGATAGAACAACTCCCCTTAACTTCAGCGTAATGCCATGACGTACCGAATATTTTTTTTTTCTCTTTGCACTGCTAAAACGCTACGCCGGTATCGTTACGTGTGAAGCGCTGGACAGATTCAACTATTCGATGTATAAAAAGCGATGTCTTCCTAGTTCGATCCGTGGCTCGTGAGCGCTCATCACTATGACAAAAGTATTCCGAAAGAAAATAAAAACGAAATCTGAAAAGAAATAATGAGCAGATCTGTAACACGGGATAACATTTCCCTTTTTACAATTCTTGTGTAAATATTGATGGTGCGCTGGAAATCCTAGGAAGGAAGAATAAGTTAACAATGCCAATATATAGAGTATTGATGTCGAGGAATAAATCAATGTGGGTTGAAAATGAACTGCAACACTGTATAGATAATAAACCATAAAAGGGCGGCTGGGGAGGGGGGGGGGGGGGGGGTGGGTGGTTGGGAAAAAATGATTTTCCGAAGATTATATGATTCTGTGGAAATGATGTATGTTACAACATTCATTTTCTTTGCGAATATAACGTCACTGAAAATCTACGGTTTTAATGGGAGTGACTCATAGATTAACTGAGATAAAGTTTTAAAAAAATGATACGGCAAAGTTAAAGATAGACCTATAACAGATACTGCCGTAAGGGGGGGGGGGGGGGGGGTTAGAGACTACACGTAAATTAGGTTTCATCTCTATGATGTGGGGTGACCTGTTCCTTTCCTCGCTGTCTTTGTCTTCTCTAACTCAAGAGCAGAGTAAGGTATCCATTTACAGTTGGTTCCACTGAACGTGACGCGACGTGGCTTCAAGCCCACTAACTTCGTCTTGAGAAGTAAATAAATTCACGAATATTCTATAGGTAAACAGAAGATAGGACACTCATTGAGGAAACCTGCTGATAGCATTACAAGGTAGTCCTTGTTCTGAAATCCACAGGGAAAGAGAGGCAGAGGTAGACCAAAAAACAGATGGAGAAGAGAACTGGATACAGAGGTAAAAACGATGAGGAAAACATGGAAAGAACTTGAGCGGATGACACAGGACAGGAAGACTTGGCATGTGTTTGTTGAAGGCCTATGCTCCTTGGGGAGCTAAAGGATATTGATTGATTGATTGAAGCAGAAGATACGCGTAAGACAGAAACAAGGAGGACACTAGATGACAGAAACTTAACATAATGATAGGCTCACCAGTGAATCGAACCATGAACCATCCGAACGACACCTTCGTCTCGCTGGTAGCGTGAATCGAGGGAAAAGGCACACAGTCAACTAAGCACCCGCAATTGGGAGTGGTAGTTTTCTAGATACTGCCACGGATTGCCACCCCTGCTTTGCAGTAGTGGTCCAACAGTGGCCAAAAGCGGAGTAAAGGGAGAGAGAGAGTGGTACAAAAGAACATGCACAAAACAAAACCGTTTTGTCACAGATACTCTACACAACTATTGAAAATGAGAGCTGGAAACAACTCAGACACTTATACAGACTTAGTCACCTCGCCGCTCGACGCTCGCTATGCATTGTAGGTCATCTTTACTATTAAACTTAAACTTGTATGATAAGGAACTCTGAACAGACGATACAACAGGATTACATCCGATCATCAGAAGCGCCCCCCCCCCCCCCCCCGTCGGAAAAGTGTTTCGGCCCTTTATCTTCTTCACACTCTGATGGGGAGGGGCTCACTTGGATCATGATTCCCAAGTGTCCGTCTCCTGTTCACTTTTCCCACCTAGGAAAATAGAAACAGATCTTGGTCTTTGTAAATGTTACATCACTCTAAGGGAAGTTCACTCTATAATTTGGTCTTTGTAAATGTTATATCACTTTAAGGGGAGTTCACTCTATAATTTGGTCTTTGTAAATGTTATATCACTTTAAGGGGAGTTCACTCTATAATTTGGTCTTTGTAAATGTTATATCACTTTAAGGGGAGTTCACTCTATAATTTGGTCTTTGTAAATGTTATATCACTTTAAGGGAAGTTAACTCTATAATTTGGTCTTTGTAAATGTTATATCACTCTAAGGGGAGTTCACTCTACAATTTGGTCTATGTAAATGTTGTATCACTCTAAGAGGAGGTCACTCTATAATTTACTAGTCTAAAAGTAAAAATTACCGGACTGTAGTATTTAAATAACAATACTAAACAGAAGTGTTACCTGTTTGTTAGCCTTTTTCTCAAGTCACTGTTTGTATGTTGTGTTCTTGTTGCATTCAATAAAGCAGATTTTTTCGCAACGTTTGATCTGTGCTGAGTGCATTTCCGTGAGGCTATACATATTGTGGACACCTGTTGATAGCATCAGAAGGGGTCCATGTACAGGAAGGGAACTAGTAATTCCACCACATAAAGGTGGACCTGTAAAGTAATGTATTCCCGTACGGCAATGTCTGCTATTGGACTACCTACATGTCTACAGCTGCTGAATTTTTTTTTTTTTCTGAAAATTTCTTTACGATGGAGTTGGTGACTCCTAGCCCAAACCTCATTTGTTCCCTTTCACAAGTCTGGCAGGCTGCTGTTACTTTTTTTTTTTCTTCTTTCCTTCCAGACCCCGGTAACATGAGGTAATCAAAGATTACTTGTGGAAACAAAATTAGAAAACTAAAACATGCACATTAAAACCGAATTTTAACCGGAAAACCGTTAAAGGTCTAAAAATGAACAATGTTATGACCAAAACTCATAACATATCTGTCGATATCAAAAAAGGTTCGATTAGGGACCATGTTGTTGATGTACTGTATCCATGGGTTACCCGAAAGTACGTCATTGCCTTTTGGGGGCAGATTAGCAGAAGACGACCGGTCCAAAGTTAGCAGAAGTGAAAGATGCTTCTGGGCCTTTTCTGTGTGTATTTCAAGGTGGACGGACGCTTATGTGTCGAGCTCCTAGATGTGTTAATTTCTACAGATTCCTAAAGTGTTCGACCTCTAGATCGCCCATATACCTCAGTGGGTCGATGCTAGATTATTGTGTGAATGGAATTCTGATTATGATGCAAGTGAGTTACTTACTTACTTAGTCGTTCCCCTTCTACCGTGAGGTGTAGAGGTTTGGAAGAGAGAGCGCCAGACTATTCTATCGGCTGTCCTCCTCCTGGCCTGGTTCCATTCTAGTCCTCGATCCTTCAAAGATTGTCTAATGTTGTCCTCCCAGCGGACTCTGGGTCGTCCTCGGGGTCTGGATCCTTGGCTCCTTGTTTCCCATGCTTGTCGTGGTATCCGATCTTCTCCCATTCTGCAGACATGGCCAAACCATCTTAATTGGGACTGTTCTACTTGGGTCTGCAGGGGGTGGCATTTAAGGCCTTGACGTATCGTCTGGTTGCGTACCATGTCTCTTCTTGTTACTTCAACCACCTTCCTCAGATACCTCATTTCTGAGGTTTGGATCTGGCTTTTATGGGTTGTAGTCATTGCCCATGACTCGCATCCGTATGTCAAGACTGGGACATAGGTGGAGCGGTATACAGCCATCTTCGTTTTCTTACCAACCTCTTTCTTGCTGAGGAATCCTCGATTTATGGCCTGAAAAAGTCTCCCAGCTGCTGCTTTTCGAGTGGCCAACTCTTCTTTGATGCCTCCCTTTCGGTCTATAATAGCTCCGAGGTATTTAAAGTGTTCTACCTGCTCCAGGACTGTAGTGGATTGATGGTATTGTATGATTGTGATCTTACTTAATGTGATGCATGAGGTCAGCTGTGAAGGCTCCTGAGATAAATGTAGTTGTGAATTTTCAGAAGGCCCTTCTTGCTACCACTACGACCTCACACCTATCTTTTTTTACTAATGAATGTGGCTACGTTAAAGTTCTAGGGTAATTATATGTAATGTGTTGTGGTAGTTTGCATACACACACACAGATATTTAATAAGTTTAATAATATTAATAAAATGTTATAACACACTGAACTAACTCAAGTTGTGTAAAATTTGGATAGAAAAATTTTCTTTAAGTTTATTTGTTCTGAACCAAGGTTTTATTTTGGTCAGAACATATGAAATGTTTTGCAATTATGAATGAAATGCATGAATATATGGCATAACAAATAAAAAGTGTGTACATATGTATTTTACAAGACTAGTTAATATTACTACTGTTTATGGTTGTAATCTATATGGGAGAACGATTTATGGATGTGCTGTTGGGGTGGCCTCATCACTCCCTGTCTATGGTTACTAACATGGTCCATTTATTGATGGAAATATAATTGGTGTGTTAGAAATGAGTTTGTGAATCTCCAGCAGGCCAGACGCTCACGTATCTTGAATGAGTAGTTCTGGTGCTGGAATATGGTGGCCCCACCTCTCCGTGCTTGGGGGCAATATACGGCTGCTCTGCCAAGATATAAACTGCACGGGTCCACTCTTGTAATATTCAACATCACATTTGACACCACATTGGTGCCAAATAAAAAAACTCACAGTTCAGAATTATGAATATAGAACACAGTTATCTGCTAGCAAAACTCAGCTGAGCTGCTGGCTTTAGTATGGCGTCCCTCTAAATATTTCAATTAGCTTCTGGGAATTACACCACTAAATAATTCACTGTGTCTACTAGGACAACTTATGACGAATGGCAAAAATGCGCGTCTGAGCGCCGATAATATATTCATCTATGGCCAATCACCGCCTTTTTTCCTTTTCAAATTCAAACCTCCTACCAAAAAGTCATTTCAGTCATACCTCAGTCAAGTATGCTTTATTGTCTGTTGGTCCGTCTGTCTCTACTTGCGTTTCACAAAAAAAACACACTTGTTTTTTGAACCAACTCCGCCTTCCCCTACACAATTTTGCCTTTAAAGTTATTTTTAGCCACAGTTCACCATCCCATCCCGTCTCTTTCATTCCAACTAGATTTTAGCACTTGAGTCTCAAGGCTGCAGTTTTTTTGAAAATTAGGGACATTTTTTGTTTCAATGCAGACGCTCGCTGATATGAACAACACAGTCTTTTGTCAATATCTTTCTTATTATGTATCCGTCTGTATAAATGAAAGCATATTATTTCACTGCTCAAGATGGGCCATCCGGCCAGCTAGGTTTTATATTCCTAACATCATTATTAAGAAAAAGTTACTTTTCAAGGTTAGTTGGTTTTTCGAAATATTTCTAGCATCTTCTATACTGCGTTTGCCGCTGAATTCAAATAAACGGACTAAGTTATCGCAAAAGCGTCCAAGAAATGACTGTTGCGTATAATAGCTAAGGTCCCTTTTGTCGATTTCTTTACCTTGTGTCAACTTGGGGACGTGACTTTTCCTCCTTTCCCCACCAATTGCGTCTTTTAGCCTTGCTAGTTTCAAGCACGCGTTCAGTCATATTTTTTCCCTTTTGATCTCCGTTCTCATCCCGTTCCAAGGGTAACGTTTTGCCTTCACGTCCAACAATTTAATTTCCATGGCGGGTGATGACCCGCGGCGTGGGCGATCATGTATTCTAGTAGCTTACGCATTAGTTTTTATCCCTACGTTGTATCATTGGAGATATTTTAACGTTGTATCATGGTTAATTTTATGACACATCTCCCCACTTGAAAACATGCCTACGGCAAGTTCTAAAACCAGTGATACACATAGATAAAATCTCTCCTCACGCCTGCCATTACTCTAATTTTGATCACAGGGGTGCCGACTGAGGAAATCTGCACCGACATTCAATTTGCCTGGGATATATTGGATACTAAACTGATAAGGTTGAAGCAATAAAGACCACCTCAGCAATCTTGCGTTTTCATGCTTAGCCTGAGATAAGAATACGAGAGGCTGATGATCCGTCTCGACCACAAAAGTCCTACCATACAGATAGATTTGAAACTTCTTTATTGCCCAGATTAACGCTAAACATTCTTTTTCGCTTGTGGAATATCCTTGTTCCGCCTTATTCAATTTGCGGCTTGCATAAGCGACTGGTTTCAGTTCCCCATCAGGTGAAGATGATCTTTGCAACAAAGCCGCTCCGAGTCCTACATTACTTGCATCGGTTCTTAAGACAAAGTCCTGTGTCAAATCAGGCAGTTTGAGAATAGGCTTGCTAGTGAGTTTTTCCTTTAAGTCTTGGAACGCTAATTCACTTTGCGCAGTCCAAATAATTTTATCTGGAAGTCCCTTGCGAGTCAGATCAGTCAGAGGAGCACAAATAGAGTTAAAATCTTTGATATATTTTTGATAAAATCCGCATAACGACACGAATGATCGCACGTCCTTTTTTGTTTGTGGTCTAGGTGCTCTCTGCAGTTTTTCCAAGTTCTTGGGATCAGGGGTCATGTTACCCTGATATACAGTGTGTCCCAAGAATTCCAACTCTTTGCATCCAATACAACATTTTGTTGGCCTAGCAGTTAAGTTCGCCTCCCTAAGCCTATTAAATAACATTTCTAGAGCTTCAATGTGTTCTTCAAATGTCTCTGTGGCGACGAGAATATCATCCATGAAATTCGTGATACATGGGTTATTCAGGGGATCCAACAATTTGCGCATCATCCTTGAAAATACACTCGGAGCATTTTTCAGTCCGAATGGTAGCATGTTGAATTCATAATGTCCATCCGAAGTGCTAAAAGCCAAATAAGGTCTCACTTCAGGCTTCACTGGGATCTGGTAATAGCCTTTACTAAGATCCACCTTTGAAAAGTATTTTGCCTTGTTCAGTCTGGCAAATAACTGTTTTGTGTCTGGTAATGGATCCACTTGTCCTTCTGTGACAGCATTCAGTTTCCTGTAATCTATGCACAGTCTGTGTTCCCCAGACGGTTTTCTCAACAAAACGACACTAGAGCTAAAAGATGATTCACTGTGTGAAATAATCCCCTCCTTCAACAAATAATCTATTTCTTCCTTCAATGCCTTCTCCTTCGCGAACGGAATAGAATAGGCTCTCATACAGATTGGGTTTGAGTCTACCAGTTTCATGTCATACTGTAGCAAATTTGTATGGCCTGGTTTATCTGTTAATACATCTGTATGTTCCTCCAGAACCTGTTGAACTCTCTCCCTCTGGTTTTTAGTCAGGTGCTTACTGACTTTTACCTGTGCTGCTGTTTCACAAGGATGTAATGGGTATTCATGTGAGGTGAGTGGTTCCTTTTGCATTTGAGTTGCGATAGCTAAGGTCAGTAAGGGGGTGCTTTCCTGGAGTGGTCTGTCCAGATACTTCTTTAACAGGTTTACATGATAAACTTTCTCCTTCCCCTTTTTGTCAATTTTATAGTTTGTTCTAGACACCTTCTCTAGAACCGTATATGGACCTTGCCATCCAATTTGTAATTTATTCTGGCTACCGGGTAGTAGAAGCAGCACCTTCTCTCCCACAGCTAGTTCTCTGTCCTTTGCCTTCCTATTAAAATATGCTGCATGTTTCTTCCTGGCTTGTTTCAAATTATCATTTGCCAGTTTCCATCCAGCTTTCAAACGAGTGGTCAGTTCGTTCACGTATTGATAAGATGAGGTAACAGTCTCTTCCGCCTTCTCATCTGTCCAGGTCCTTAATAGAGCTTCTAATGGACCTTTTATTGGCCTCCCAAATAGCAGAGTTGCGGGAGCCATCCCGGTTGAACTATGTGGTACCTCCCGATACGCAAACAATGCGGCGGGCAGGAATTGATCCCACAGATCCGGTTTTTCGTGTGCCAGCTTTCTCAGGATAGAAATGAGAGTCCCGTTGAACCTCTCTACCTGGCCGTTCCCTTGTGGATGGTACGGACTACAATGAAAGTGTCTGGCTTGAAATAGCTTAAAAACTTCTTCCGTTAGTTTCCCCTTGAACTGAGAGCCATTATCCGTCAAGATTTGATGCGGGAATCCTAATCGGGTAAATATTGTAAGTAGTGCCTCTGCTACATGTTTTGAATCAATTGATGGCAGGGCTACCGCCTCTCCCCACATAGAACAAGTGTCCACCAGAGTAAGGATGTAACTGTTCCTCCTCTTGGTCCGAGTGAGAGGTCCCACAATATCCACTGCAACCCTCTCAAAAGGTGTTCCCACTATGGGCATTTCCCCTAGAGTTGCAGGAGCAGTCCAGTGCTTTGGAGCTACCCTTTGACATTCTGGGCAGGATTTGACATATCTTTTTATATCCTCCGTTATCCCTGGCCAGAAGTAATGACAAGCTATACGCTGTCCTGTGGCGCTGATCCCCATGTGACCACTGAAGGGAATCGCATGCCCGAGTTCCATCACTTTATCCCTATATGAAGTGGGAAGAACCAGCTGGTTGTGACCATTTGTTCCAGTTCCGGCCTTCCTGTATAATAGTTTGTTCTTCATAAAATATTCCCCCTTGCTCGGAGGTGTGTGGCATTTGGGCAATTTTTTAAAACATGGCTTGAGTGTCCTATCCTCAGCCTGCGCCTTCCTCATCTCCTCTGGATGAGCATTTATAGGTTCACCTTCTTCCTCCTTCTTCTGTGACCTGGTCTGCACTGTCGCCATGATCACAGGTCTCTCGGGATTCCCCAAGAAGACGTATCTACACCCCAATATCAGAGGGTAGATTGGTTCATCTATCACTGCTGCTCTGATTTCTCCTTCCACATAGCGAGTTTTCACCGTTATCCTTGCGATGGGAAGTGTCATGAGTGGTATGTCCTTAGTCGCCCCTTGTATTTCCACTGTTTCTGTGGTATACTGACTTGGGTCCACTAGGCTAGACTTCACAACTGAATCATAATCCAAACCTGTATCATAAAGGCACCTTATGGTGACCCCATTACAAATAACATCCTCACAAACTGGGGGGTGATAAGGTTCCTGTTGTCCCTTAGGATTAACCTTTAATCTTTGCGTCCCCGACTTCATTGCAGCAATGTTTGAAGGTTTCCTTCTACAAAATTCGGTGTTATGGTTATCCTTCTTGCACCATTTACACCATCTTTTTCCTTGGTTCAACGGTTTTCTTTCATTGAACTTTTGGTCATTGAACTGTGAGTTTCTGTCGCGATAGTCATTTCTTGGCCGTTCAAAGTTTGTCCTACCTTTATTTCCCTGCTCTCTAGTATCAAATTTATTAAATTGCTGTGGAGCTTTAAAATTGTCTATGTGCTTCTTTTTAGCACCACTTACCTCTGTTTGAGCTGCCTGATACCTCTCAGCAACATTTAAAATTTCCCCCAACTTCTCTGCACCTTGTTCCATGAGAAATTTTCTCATGTCTGGAGCCATGGACTCTCTCAATTGCTCAATCATGATCATTTCTTTAAGGTCTTGGGTCTTCCCCAGAGCAGTCCATTTCTCCAAATAGGTTTCCAGTCTGGCAGAGAATTGGTGGTATGTCTCCCCAGACAACAGTTTGGCATTTCTAAATTTCTTACGATAAAATTCACCATTTTTTTCGTACCTTAATAACAAAGCCTGCTTTAACATGTCATAATTGTCTTGGTCTTCTCTGTTCATTTTTGCGAAGACTTCATAAGAAGTACCTCTCAGTCCCTGTGATAACTTTAAACTCCACCTCTCTCTCTCTAACCCATATGTAGTAGCTAATAACTCAAAACGTCCTAGGTACCCCTCTATGTCATCGTCTTTTTCAACAAAATGGTCTAAATGAAACCCCATAGCTGAGTTTGAGGCTCCCAGACTGGGCGTAGCATCTGAGGCAAAAGGGCTGGCACCATTTTCAGGAGCCTGGCCTTGTAGCTCCAACTCCCTTAGTCGTAATTCGTGCTCCCTTTGCAACCTTCTATCTTCTGCCTCCCTTTCGGCCTTTTTATCTTCTGCCTCCCTTTCGGCCTTTTTATCTTCTGCCTCCCTTTGCTGTCGTTTTTCTTCTGCCTCAATCTGCAGCCTCTTAGTCTCAGCCTCTAACCTCTTCTCTTCAGCCAACCTTTCCGACTCTAATTTTCTTTCAGCCTCTTTTTCTAATCTTCTTTCTTCCCGTTCAATATACTTATCACATTCAGCCGTTACATATTGAATTAAAACCTGACCATCCATTCCCATATCCTTTACCGTTAGCACAGCAGCTGATCTGAATTTGGCTAGCTCCGCCATACTTTTTAAACAATTCTAGCAATGAGCAATGTAAACTTTCCAACCACTTAAGTAATTCTAATTACTCTAGTCTAAAATAATTCTAATTAATTAATTAATCAATTAACTACCACTGGCTGTGAAGATTCACCAACTTTTATTTTCAGGGACACTTTTAATTTTTAAAATGTATTCCCCTAATTTATTTCTCCCCCCAGGAGATCCTAATATTATTGATAGGCTAATTATCCCGGGACCAGAGACCCCACTATATGTAGTGGATTGATGGTATTGCATGATTGTGATCTTACTTAATGTGATGCATGAGGTCAGCTGTGAAGGCTCCTGAGATAAATGTAGTTGTGAATTTTCAGAAGGCCCTTCTTGCTACCACTACGACCTCACACCTATCTTTTTTTACTAATGAATGTGGCTACGTTAAAGTTCTAGGGTAATGATATGTAATGTGTTGTGGTAGTTTGCATACACACACACAGATATTTAATAAGTCTAATAATATTAATAAAATGTTATAACACACTGAACTAACTCAAGTTGTGTAAAATTTGGATAGAAAAATTTTCTTTAAGTTTATTTGTTCTGAACCAAGGTTTTATTTTGGTCAGAACATATGAAAGGTTTTGCAATTATGAATGAAATGCATGAATATATGGCATAACAAATAAAAAGTGTGTACATATGTATTTTACAAGACTAGTTAATATTACTACTGTTTATGGTTGTAATCTATATGGGAGAACGATTTATGGATGTGCTGTTGGGGTGGCCTCATCACTCCCTGTCTATGTTTACTAACATGGTCCATTTATTGATGGAAATATAATTGGTGTGTTAGAAATGAGTTTGTGAATCTCCAGCAGGCCAGACGCTCACGTATCTTGAATGAGTAGTTCTGGTGCTGGAATATGGTGGCCCCACCTCTCCGTGCTTGGGGGCAATATACGGCTGCTCTGCCAAGATATAAACTGCACGGGTCCACTCTTGTAATATTCAACATCACATTTGACACCACATTGGTGCCAAATAAAAAAACTCACAGTTCAGAATTATGAATATAGAACACAGTTATCTGCTAGCAAAACTCAGCTGAGCTGCTGGCTTTAGTATGGCGTCCCTCTGAATATTTCAATTAGCTTCTGGGAATTACACCACTAAATAATTCACTGTGTCTACTAGGACAACTTATGACGAATGGCAAAAATGCGCGTCTGAGCGCCGATAATATATTCATCTATGGCCAATCACCGCCTTTTTTCCTTTTCAAATTCAAACCTCCTACCAAAAAGTCATTTCAGTCATACCTCAGTCAAGTATGCTTTATTGTCTGTTGGTCCGTCTGTCTCTACATGCGTTTCACACAAAAAAACACACTTGTTTTTTGAACCAACTCCGCCTTCCCCTACACAATTTTGCCTTTAAAGTTATTTTTAGCCACAGTTCACCATCCCATCCCGTCTCTTTCATTCCAACTAGATTTTAGCACTTGAGTCTCAAGGCTGCAGTTTTTTTGAAAATTAGGGACATTTTTTGTTTCAATGCAGACGCTCGCTGATATGAACAACACAGTCTTTTGACAATATCTTTCTTATTATTTATCCGTCTGTATAAATGAAAACATATTATTTCACTGCTCAAGATGGGCCATCCGGCCAGCTAGGTTTTATATTCCTAACATCATTATTAAGAAAAAGTTACTTTTCAAGGTTAGTTGGTTTTTCGAAATATTTCTAGCTTCTTCTATACTGCGTTTGCCGCTGAATTCAAATAAACGGACTAAGTTATCGCAAAAGCGTCCAAGAAATGACTGTTGCGTATAATAGCTAAGGTCCCTTTTGTCGATTTCTTTACCTTGTGTCAACTTGGGGACGTGACTTTTCCTCCTTTTCCCACCAATTGCGTCTTTTAGCCTTGCTAGTTTCAAGCACGCGTTCAGTCATATTTTTTCCCTTTTGATCTCCGTTCTCATCCCGTTCCAAGGGTAACGTTTTGCCTTCACGTCCAACAATTTAATTTCTATGGCGGGTGATGACCCGCGGCGTGGGCGATCATGTATTCTAGTAGCTTACGCATTAGTTTTTATCCCTACGTTGTATCATTGGAGATATTTTAACGTTGTATCATGGTTAATTTTATGACAAGGACCTGTTCTTCCAGCTTAATCTGATGTTTTCTTTCTTCTCGTGATATCACCATGGATTTTGTTTTAGAGCTGCTTATGACCATCCCTCTCTTCTCCAGCTTTTCCTTCCAGACTTGCAGGTTGGATTGGAGATGTGCCTCTGATTTAGCAATCAGGGCAACATCATCAGCAAATGCCAGCTCCGAAATATAGACCTGTCTCATCTTCCAGTACCCCACTGAATACTTTCTTGTTCTCTCCTTACATGCCTGCAAGTGAGTTTTGAACTTTAAATACATCTGCATGAAAAATGTCGAGGACATTGTGTCTGTAGCAGACTGTGTAGCGACGCTAGAGACTGGCTAGTTTATGCCATTATATCAGGAGCATATCTTCTATGAAATAATTGGAGCTTCGAGCTGTTAATAAAAATGTGTTGTCAAAACGTCCAACCTGGCCTTTGCCACATCTTTGATGTTGCAGTGTAAGATTGTGTTCGGCACTTGTGCCTGTCGTCATTAAATATATTACACCAGGGGACCTCAAGCGAAATCATATAATAAAACCCCACCACACGTTCTTCTAGATGGTGTAACAACGCGGGGGCATGCCAAAGGATCTGAGATCTACAAATTTATAAAAAGTGCAAATAAATATCTAGTCGTCGCATTTGATTCCATGCACTGATACAGATTTTCAAGATGGCGAATTTCATCGTCCGCTAACCTGTGAGAGGTTATACGATCAGTATTTGCAGTGTATAGTTTCCAGCTCAAGGCAGGAGTGGAACATTTTAAAAGTATCAAGTTTTTACTGGATTCTGTTACGTTTCAAAATTCAAGTTTGATACCCGAAGATGGCGATTGTCACGACTACGACAGACCAACATGAAGTCTTGTTCGAGTCAGCTGTTCATCAAGCCTAGGCCTAACGTGGTCTACTCTGTGTGGTTTTCATCAGTCCTTGTAGGAAAAGGCTTTGGAACCAGGAGGAATTTTTTCCCTGGCAAATCAGATAAGTGAATTTTTAGTTACATACAGCCTGTGATGCTAATTATCTTGTTTGCCAGAGTTCTTTTTTTCATGTTATATGTATTTTTTTTGCATTTTTATGTTTATGTAATAGGTGGGAAGTTGGATCGGGACTTGCGAATTTTTTTCAATACCACAAAAATGTATGGTCGAGAAAGATTCATAAGCGTTCTTTAGGGTTTGGTTTATGATCTTCTCAAATAGCGGGGCCGACATTACAAAGCTGTGTGTTATCTGCTGCTATTGAGATCACCATTACCTGTTTTTGTTAGTTTGTTTTTGTGGTAAAGTTAATTGTAATTTTTTATTCAGTTTTTCTTCATTATTGTTTGTAATATTGTTGACCTTCCCTTGCTATCTCTTATTTATTAGATGTCATACATGTTGTAAACTCGTGATTGTCTTGTCATAAGTGTGATAGAGCTACAATTTGTTTTTTGTTCTGTAATTCAGATATTTCTGCCTTATTTCTTATTTAGTATTCTTTTCATTTAGCTCTTGTCACTGTATCTAGTCATCTTGTTCGTAGCTATTGTCCTTTATTGCTCCTATATAACATCTATTTTAACATCTAATATTACATTCAGTCGGGTGATTTTGAAGTGGTGAATTAATTGGTGAATATAGTGCTCAAATATTCATTATATAATATTTACATTATTGGTTAGCTATTAGAAAGCACAATAATTGTAAATCATGGCTACTGCAGAGTATTTCATGAAACTTGGAAAAGAATTTGGTATGGAAGGTGAGATTTTAAGGACCTATGTGGAGAAGGAACTCAGAGATCAAAGACAATTGGAGAGAGAGGAGAAGAAAGCAGCTGATGAACTGCAATTAGCTGAAAGAGCTGAGGAATTAGCTGAAAAAATGAGACAAGATGAAATGGCTCTTGAGGAAAGAAGAGCAGAAGAAATGGCTCTTGAAGAAAGAAGAAGAGCAGAAGAAATGGCTTTTGAAAAAGAAAAATTGGCCTATGCAACTCAACAAGCTCAGATGGAAATCAGAGCACAACAGGAGCTTAGATTGGCAGTAATTGAATTCGAAAAATTACGTCTTCAACAACCACAGGTTAATGTAATGAATGGTGGTGCTGAAAAGAAAGATCATTCTAATTTTAAGCTCAATTTGCCTAAATTTAACTCATCAATAGACGATATTTCATGCTTCCTCAATAGATATGAGACATATTGCCAAGACTTTAAAATTGATAAAGCTACCTGGTCTAGTAGACTCGTGAACTTACTAGTAGGTGCGGCACTTACTGCAGTCTGTACTATGGATGATCAGACTAGAAAAGACTATGAAGCTGTAAAAGCCTTGCTACTGAAGAAGTACCAATTGGATGAAAATGGCTACAGGTTTAAATTTAAGTCATTATTACCAGATTCACAGCAAACTATAAGTCAGAAGAGTTCAGGACCACCACTGGTGTAAGACAAGGCGATATTCTGTCACCTTGTCTTTTCATACTCTTCATGGACGATGTCATCAAGGCATGTAAGGAGAGAACAAGAAAGTATTCAGTGGGGTACTGGAAGATGAGACAGGTCTGTATTTCAGAGCTAGCATTTGCTGATGATGTTGTCCTGATTGCTAAATCAGAGACACATCTCCAATCCAACCTGCAAGTCTGGAAGGAAGAGCTGGAGAAGAGAGGGGTGGTCATAAGCAGCTCTAAAACAAAATCCATGGTGATATCACGAGAAGAAAGAAAACATCAGATTAAGTTGGGAGAACAGGTCCTGGAGCAGGTCGACCACTTTAAATATCTCGGAGCTATTATAGACCGAAAGGGGGGCATCAAAGAAGAGTTGGCCACTCGAAAAGCAGCGGCTGGGAGACTTTATCAGGCCATAAATCGAGGATTCCTCAGCAAGAAAGAGGTTGGTAAGAAAACGAAGATGGCTGTATACCGCTCCACCTATGTCCCAGTCTTGACATATGGATGCGAGTCATGGGCAATGACTACAACCCACAAAAGCCAGATTCAAACCTCAGAAATGAGGTATCTGAGGAAGGTGGTTGAAGTAACAAGAAGAGACAT
This sequence comes from Oreohelix idahoensis, assembly GCA_024509875.1. Lineage (NCBI taxonomy): Eukaryota > Metazoa > Mollusca > Gastropoda > Stylommatophora > Oreohelicidae > Oreohelix > Oreohelix idahoensis. The sequence goes on along the minus strand of JAMPIV010005426.1, from coordinate 205,374 downwards.
GGTCCGCAACCAGACGATACGTCAAGGCCTAAAATCCCACCCGCTGCAGACCCAAATAGAACAGTCCCAACTAAGATGGTTTGGCCATGTCTGCAGAATGGGAGAAGATCGGCTACCACGACAAGCATGGGAAACAGAGAGCCGGGGATCCGGACCTCCGGGGCGACCCGGAGTCCGCTGGGAGGACAACGTTGGACAATCTTTGAGGGACCGAGGGCTGGAGTGGAGCCGGGCCAGGAGGAAGACAGCCGATAGGATAGTCTGGCGCTCTCTCTTCCAAACCTCTACACCTCACGGTAGAAGAGGAACGACTAAGTAAGTAAGTAAGTATTACCAGATTCAGAAAATATTTTTACTGAATTTACCTCATCTGTCAAGCTATACTTTTCTAGATGGATTGACTTGTCCAAGATCGAAACAACTTTTGAAGGGTTATCTTATTTGATTCTGAGAGACAAGGTTTTGTCTTCTATTAGTGGAGACTTTTTTGTCATTCCTGCAGGAGAGGACACCAGAAAATTTGTCTAACCTTGAAGCCCTTTGTAGACAATTCCAAGTTGCACATCCTGGTAGGAACCTGAGTAAGAATAACATTAAGGATTCCTTGCCAGTGGCATCTGCTAGGACTGTTAATTATAATACACATAGGCAGAGATCAAACAGCATAGACAAAAACTATAGAGTTAATCAGAACCATAACTATGGCAATAACAGAGGCAGGTATAATTTTAATAAAAAATTTCAACAGCCTCAAAGAAATTAAAACTCTTATGATGATGGATATTATGGACAACAGTCATCATTCAGATCCAATGATTATCAAAACAGAGGACGATATAATGCCAGATCAGGCAGAGGACAAAGGTCATTTTATAGGAATAATGACAATTCCTTTAATAATAGAGGTTCTCAACAGAACAATAACTTCAGACAGTCAAGGAACCCTGAACGTTCAAATGCTGTCGTACATGTTGGTGACAATAATCCAGTTGAGAATAATAATGGTTTAGCTCTTGCAAATGTATGTAGTGTTGATTTATCCAACAGGGCTAATTGTTCTGAATGTAACTCTTTGTTTCAGCTACAAGGAGTACCAAGACTTCTGTGTGGACATCCATTACCAGTCATATCCTCATATGATGGTACAGGTTCACTGGTACTTAATAAGGGCTTTGTGAACAACAAACTAGTGTCACTTTTGAGGGACACTGGTAGTACCACGATCGGTGTGAGCAGGTCGTTGGTGGATCAGTCAGATTATACAGGGAGAGACATGAAATGCATTACATTTGGTGGCACAGTGGAATGCTATCCAACAGCGGATGTATTTTTGGATACACTATACTTTACAGGGAGAACTCTTGTGTGCCTACTAAATAATCCTATCGCTGGGATTACCTTAGGAAATATCCCATGTCTTCGTGAATGCTCTAAATAGGATATTGAAAGTTGGGAAAAACAGCATTTAATAATGGCAAATGCTGTTACAACCAGAGCTCAGGCTCGTGCTAAATTCGATAGTCACATCCAAAATGATAATGCGGTAGATGAAGTAATGAATGATGGGGAGGAGACTGAAGATTTGATGAATGATGAAGATCATTATAATGATAATGATAAGGAAAATACTGATCAGCAGAAGGAAGATGATGATAAATTGCAGGTGGAATTGATTGATAAGGAGTCCTTCATTCAAAGGCAAAAGGAGGATGAAATCTTACAAAAATTTTTTCAAAGTGAAAAATCAGATGCTGTGATGTTTGATGATAGTGCTAAACATTGATACACGTTAAAAAGTGGTATTTTAATAAGAAATTTTCAGGATGCTACATCAGTGAAAAAACAGATTATGGTACCAACTAGCTTTAGACCATTTGTCTTACGACATGCCCATGATATTAATTACGCAGGTCATTTAGGTATGCAAGAACAAAACAGAGAGTTCTGTCGCATTTTTTTGGCCTGGTGTGACAAAAGATTTTTAAAAGGCCTAAGCATAATGCACCTATCCAAGCGTCTGATATTTCTTTGCGTCCATTCGCAAAGATGGCTATTGACCTTATTGGTCCATTAAAGGTCACGTCAGCTAGGGGTCACAGATTTGTGCTGACATGTATTGATATGTGTACCCGATGGCCAGAAGCGATCCCGCTTAAATCCATATCAACTGTGGATGTTGCGGATGCGCTATTTTTAGTTTTCAGCAGACTGGGTTTTCCCGAAAACACTTTGTCAGACAATGGGACGCAATTCGTCTCAGACGTGATGAAAAAAGTAATGGAAATGTTCGGTATTGAACGCTCTCTTAGTTCAATGTATCATGCCCAAGTAAACAGTAAAATTGGAAGATTAAATAGGAGTTTGAAACAAATGTTAGACAAGGTTACGACTAAGTATCTGCAAGATTGGGATCGAATATTGCCTGCAATTTTCTTCGCTTATAGAGAAATTCCAAACGAACATACTGGGTTTGCGCCATTTGAATTGGTCTTTGGTGCTAAGCCTAGAAGACTTATGTCCATTTTAAAACAATTATTGGTTGGAGCTAACATGGATAAGGAGGTTCAAACCTCTTACCAATATGTTGTCAATTTAAGACAAAAGATTATTGACGCATGCCAAACAGCAGTGGAGTCGTCAGAAAAAGCAAAATTAAAGACTCGATTATTTATCAATCAAAACAGAAAACTGCGCCAATTATGGCCAGATGATGAAGCCTACGTATTACTACCAAACAAGGACATTAAATTACTTGTTTCATGGAGGGGACCTTACACAGTTGTGGATAAATTGTCAGATGTTGACTATGTTTTGTCTATTAAGGGAAAAAAGAAAATGTTTCATATTAATATGTTACAACAATTTCATACTCGCCCTCCATATCTGAAACTTATCTTTGAAGCTATTGACGAATCTGTTGATCGTCGCTCTTCCTTAGCAGTTATTCAGGAAGAGAATTCTGATTTTTCTGATGGTGGTGAACCAATCTTGTCTTTACCTTATGTACATCTATTAGCTACTGAAAGCTGGAAAGATGTTTCCATCGCTCCTACTCTAGCTTCTAATCAGAAGGAGCAGATTTCTTTATTACTGCAATCTTTTTCTGATGTGCTCACGGATGTTCCTGGGCATACAGATATCATTCAACATGATATCACGCTAACGGATTTCAGACCTATCAAACTGAAACCTTACCCTATACCCATTCATTTACAATCACAGGTACAGGAAGAAATAAAAGATATGATCAAGTTACATATAATTGAACCATCTAATTCACCATACAGTTTTCCTGTGGTCTTGATTAGAAAAAAAGACAAATCTATTCGTATTTGAATAAATTTCAGACGTTTAAATGCTGTCACAATTCAAGATGCGGAACCGTTATCCTTGCTTGAATCTCTTCTTGATAGATTGTCTGCAGCTACGTTCTTTACAAAGTTTGATCTGTCAAAAGGCTATTGGCAAGTGCCACTATCAGACAAAGCTAAGCCTTATACAGCTTTCACTACGCCTTTAGGTTTGTTCCAGTTCATTTATATGTCTTACGGTCTTGTCAACGCTCCGGCTACTTTTGTTCGCATGATGCGTAGACTATTCTCTGATCGTGAAGATTTAATCATTTACATTGATGATATCTGTTTATTTCATCATACGTGGGATAAACATGTTATCGGAATTCATTCTTTTTTGAATACCTTACTCTTTCATAACATTACTGCTAGACCTTCCAAAACCAGAATAGGATTTACTGAAATTTCTTTTCTTGGTCATAAAGTAGGAGGTGAGTTTCTAAAACCTGAGGATTCCACTATTTCTAAAATTCTAAATCTTGAAATTCCTCGAACAAATAAACAAGTTCGAAGTTTGTTAGGCTTGGTAAACATTTATAGAAAATTCCTGCTTATGTTTTCAGATATGACCTCAGTTTTGTCATCGTTGGTAAAAAAGAACTCTCCGAATAAGATAATTTGGTCACATGCCTGTGATGTGGCTTTAGATTCACTTAAGATATGTTTTTCCAAATCACCTATTTTGAGATTACCTGACGCTCGATATCCTTTTATTCTCAGAGTCGACGCGTCGAATACACTCATCGGGGGAACATTAATGCAAGAATTTGAAGGCCACATACACCCTACTATGTATGTCAGCCGTAAACTTTCGCCCACAGAGCAGCGGTATCCCATTGTAGAGAGAGAGCTGTTATCAATCGTGTTTTCTTTCAACAAACTACAACGATATCTGATGGGAGCCAGATTTACTCTGCAGACAGACCAAAAGGCCTTAGCATATCTAAAAACAGCGAGATTTACAAATCAAAGAGCAGCTAGAGCCTCGCTTGCATTACAACCCTATGATTATACTATCAAAGCCATAAAAGGAAGCCAGAATGTTTTAGCAGATGTTCTTTCTAGGTGCGTAAAAGACCCTACATCACCTATCAACTCTACAGTTACATATGATTCACAAAGTTCAATCTAACACTTAAACATACTTAGTGATGTCCTGATCAAGAAACTATTGATTAAATAATTACGTGGTCGCATGACACTACTAACTTTGTACAGTGATCACATTTATGATATAACAAAGCGGCTCACACAGTAACAGGATGATGATGGATTTCATAATACTAAAAATCAAGTAGTATATCGTTGAACTCAGCGCACTTCGTATAGAGATCGTGCCTTCATGACAGTACTTATATTCAGATTACATACTTTCTAGCACACTATGTGCATAATGTTTAAAATGGTGTCATTTCCAGACATTTTGGATACGATCTTGTGTTGGCAAGAAATTTTGTTCGCCACTTAAAAGGGACATAACTCGAAAATGAATGACTCAAATTCTCAAAGGGAAGTAACAAGGATATTGCTTGAGGAACTTATTTGTGATAGTTGACTACGGTGTTTAATAACAGTTGGATTCTTACTGACGTAATATCGCATGGAGGACATTCATGGACATGGTCAACGACGGATTTCAACATACGTCTAAGGACAGTGTATATTCATTTCTTAATTAACGGAATGACATTTCCTTATAGACTATCACTACTGTGTATATCATTAACAAGGATTAATTTGAATTCATTACAGATTGTTGAGTTTTTGACACAAATTTATGCCACACTCACACTAGACTTTGCAACATTGATGAGCTTATACGCCATACTGTTATCTAGTGATACAACACATAGGCATAATTTTACTTATTGCCCACATTAATGTATTACATACAGGATTTCCTTGCTACTCTTACTATGAATATGATATATTAATAACATATCATTCAGAGTTACACATAACTTTATTCATTTGACAATATGTCGCAGTCACGCACCTTATTGGTTATTTGTCTGCCTCATGTCATCTATTTTTTCTACTGCATTATTGTTAATATTAATGCTTTGCATTATAACGTTCAATTGAGATGACATTAAGTGACTACCTTTACCTGACGAGACAAATAGGTGTTTTAGACGGTGTGCAGTATGGGAATGCATGGACTGATATAATCATTTCATTTTTTACATGTTGCATGATATTGCTATGGTTACCTCACTTTGCTGTTAATTTGTTTTATGTCTTTTGTAGACAACGGTGTTAGCATTCGTTGCTGCTGTCCACACCTCGAGTGTTTAATTGTCTACTTTGTGGCACAACATGGGTGCTATACTATGTCATACTAACAGTGAAATTTGATGATACCATCTGTTCACCCCAGTGATGTTAATACTCACACCACGTAAATAATGAAAACTTCGTTTCCATTATTTGACGGGGGTGGGGAGTAGATGTTATGACCAAAACTCATAACATATCTGTCGATATCAAATAAGGTTCGATTAGGGACCATGTTGTTCATGTACTGTATCCATGGGTTGGTTACCCGGAAGTACGTCATTGCCTTTTGGGGGCAGATTAGCAGAAGTCGACCGGTCCAAAGTTAGCAGAAGTGAAAGATGCTTCTGGGCTTTTTCTGTGTGTATTTCAAGTGTACGGACGCTTATGTGTCGAGCTCCTAGATGTGTTAATTTCTACAGATTTCTAAAGTGTTCGACCTCTAGATCGCCCATATACCTCAGTGGGTCGATGCTAGATTATTGTGTGAATGGAATTCTGATTATGATGCGAGTGAGTTGTGAACTTTAAATACATCTGCATGAAAAATGTCAAGGACATTGTGTCTGTAGCAGACTGTATAGCGACGCTAGAGACTGGCTAGTTTATGCTATTATATCAGGAGCATATCTTCTATGAAATAATTGGTGCTTCGAGCTGTTAATAAAAATGTGTTGTCAAAACGTCCAACCTGGCCTTTGCCACATCTTTGATGTTGCAGTGTAAGATTGTGTTCGGCACTTGTGCCTGTCGTCATTAAATATATTACACCAGGGGATCTCAAGCGAAATCATATAATAAAACCCCACGACATGTTCTTCTAGATGGTGTAACAAACAACAACAACAAAAAACTGTAAATTTCAGACGAAAAACATAAGCATGGAAACACCGAAAGTGTTATAGCATGGTGATTAATAGCAACCAGCGCAACAAAACATATAAATGTTCACCAAGGAAGAAACTCACACACACATAACTAACACATAACTAACACATAACTAACACATAACTAACACATAACTAATTCTCCAGACCTAAAGGTCTTTTATATTTGGACATGCGCCCTAACATAACCGGCTAGGTTGAACGGGACGAGCCTCGCCAAAACGAGGCAAAAATTTATTTAAAAAAAAACAAAACTCACACACGTATAACCGACTTTTTCCTGGAATGTAAGATTCTAAGAAAAAATCCTTATAAAGACTCTAATGAATAACAACCTACAGAAAGTCACTTAATTTGGCCCTATGGGTTTGCCCGGAGTGCAATGATGTCAATTCTGCATAACAATAACAATAACTTAATTTGGCTTCTTTTTTAAAGAAGATCATTGGTTTGGGTTGGTTTTGGTTTTAAGGACCATAGTCATTGCACAACTCCATCAGCGCTCCGATCTCCTCCCTTAGATCACATGAGAAGGATCTCAGCACAGTGCACGAACTCCGTATTACCGACGAGGATCCCATTGTGTGTATACAGGGATAACCTCTCCTTCTTACTCGTTACCTCTTCAACCATTGAGTCTAGAGGTTTCCTAAAGTGCGCAATGGCTCTTGGGTGAACATGCAATCATTTGTTAAGACAAACAGGTGATTGGTCTGTTGTGTTGGGAATCATACATTCTATAAATATGTTTGTGGTGGGGAGGGTAGGTTTCCAAAATTTTTAATTTTGCCAGGGTAGCGGGCCTACTCTTTACGATTTCCTACTGCCGAGGGATTTTTAACGTGCACATCTTGCACACGGGACCTTATATTGCTTTCGCCCTTATCCGAAAAGGCTAGGCATCCGATCTCACTACACAGGAGATCAGAGAGGAATATGACATCATTATGACCCACTGGTTCTGAAGAAAATTAAATTAAATAAATTATATTCCTTCTGCTGGTATCGAACTCGGTACCTTTAGAATTAGAGGCTGCTGTGTTCCTTTTTTTTTTCTTCTCTTACAGACACCGGTAACATGCGGTAATCACAGATTGCGTGTGGGACAAAATGAGAAAACAAAGAAACATGCACATTAAAATCAGTTAAGTTACCAGGGATCACTGATACCCTTAAGCTCATATGCTCTTTCATTTGTTCTTTTCAGCTCTTGTACAAGAACTACGAGGTATTTTTCGTTCATTCAATACCCAGTTCAACCCAATGTACATTGTAATTAGGGTATTTATAGTGTTAGACTTGAGCTCACGTGGGCAGATTCCGTAATTGTTTTGTCCAGTTTGGTTAGTCCACACTGATAGATCGTTATCCTTGCATGCCGCCGCTGTTCCACCCAATAATCGACTCAAATGGCCCCCTTGTGCACAGTGGCTTTTCATTCTATCCAAAAATTACTATCAGTTAATGCTGCCTATTATCATTTCACATTTTCACTTTATCATCCAAAACACAGAAGATAATGACAGTCATGTTGTCCGCCTGGATTACCATTAGTCGGAATTTCCATGACGATGAACAAATCTCGATTAGTTCGGGTCACAGAACAATCAATGCCTCGGTTTTTGTGTGTTTTTTTTTTTTCCTCTCTTCTTCTCCGTTGTATGTTTTCGCCGATTCTCAGTTCGTTCTTCTTTTTGTTGTCGTGTAATTCTAGTTGAGTCACTGAGGAATCACTTTCTGCCCCCCCCCCCCCACCCCCCCCCCGGTTGCAGTAGCTGCTTCTATCTACATTCTCATACTGGGGGTTGTCATTTAAGCTTTGCTTACTTCAGCGACGACCCTGCCCCTTACTCTAGCGGGAAGCCTCATCCTGACTTCTCACCATGGAGTATAGACCCATCATGTGGACATAACAGCATCATCCACATGATCATTTATTAGTTAATTAATTTCCAACGCTGCTTTCCCATTGCCCCACGCTCTGCACTATCTGCCAAGGCTGATGATGACTTGCTGGTAGTTCTTCCAGTTCTCATATGACTTATACCACTCTTCCCCCTTGAATATATTTTCAACAATCCAAAGTGTGCAAATGTATGTATATATCTTAAAATATTACCTCTTAGAAAGCGCTTCCTCTTCAACAAAGTCAGATTCATTCAGAAAATCCTATCACAGAATGCTCCAACGTATCTGTGGCCCATTTTTCAAAATACTCGTACAATGGAAGACGCAGTCAACGCTTTAACTAACCACACGTGTCCAAGCCTCAAAAGACATCGAGAAACAATACCCAAATAACACCTGGATCCATGCATACAAGATGAATCAGCAATAAATCCAACAGACGATGGGGTTCTTTCTGAGCTTAAGCAATGGCACATAAAAAAAAAGCTGTCAGTAGCAACAGGAGAGTTCTCGAGTAACTTCAGAGCAGAGGAAGAGGCCTTAAAACTGCAGCAGGTCCTAAAGAAGACAGCTCAGATAGACAAGCAGCTTTCTTCTCAGATGCGCTGTCAGTGATTGCAAATCTGAAGAATCAAAATAATACCGACCTGGATGACCTAAGAGTAACACTTAACAAACTGAGTCAGCAATTCAAAAGCGTTGTGATACAGTGGATCCCTTCTCACTGCAGCATACCCGGAAATGAAGAGGCTGACAGATTGGCAAAGGAAGGGGGGAAAGCTACCTCAGCTTAACACAAGCATAAATTATGAAGAGGCCAAGAGTTTTATCAAGCACAGATACAGGAGCAACCTGGGAGCAGAACATACAGGCCACAATAAAATGGATGCGCATTACCAGCTCAGCAGAAGTGAACAAGTGATAATCTTCAGACTTCGCGCAGGTCACAGCAGATTGGGATACCATCTATTCAGCAAGTTAAAGATAGGAACTACTGATGAGTGTAACTGTGGCACTGATATAAATGACTGATGAGCATCTACTTCAAAGGTGCACAACATATGAGGAACAAGGAAAGCCCATATGGCCATCACCATTAGTATTTCTAGAAAAGCTCTACGGAGTTATCAACAACCTCAAACTGACCATTGCTTTCTTTGAACGTATTCAAGAGTTGACGTCTGAGTGTGAACGAAGAAGAAGTATCCAAGCCTATAATAATAATAATAGCCCCTTAAGTCATAACTGACTATGGAAATGCGCCCCTGAGGCAACAGCCCTCAGCTGCTTATTTTCCTAATGTTCCTTTCGACGTTTTCTCCTCTCTTCTGCTTGATGTCAGAGCTTCTTTTCGCCCAATCTGAGTGTCGTGAAACGAGTGTAACCCACTACTTTGTTAATCACTATGTCGAGATACAGATTTGCTTCAACCAATCAACGAGCAACGTTCACCAGTCTCTGAGACAGAATAAATTAACGGCCATCATGTTCACGCAAGATGGCGGATTAAAACTGAATAAAATTAGGCTGTACAGCGCTTGAGACTAAACCGGAGGAAACCAATCATTTTGCTCCGCCAGGAACCAAACAAACGCTTTCCTTAAGCATTTACCTACCTATATAATCGGGCGGATTTTATGCATAATCACACATCACCGACACGACGCCAGAGATACCGACCGACTGAAGAGGAGAAGCTGTCACCTTGATTTATAGCTTACCTGGAGTGCAATGAACTCCAGCTTGCTTTGCTAAGTCGAGTCAAAATCTGGCCGGTTTGAATCTTAGAGGGTAAATATATTTACGATAACCTTTAGGAAAATAGGCTTTCAGCAGGTCTATAATGTTGGTATTTGTTGTAATATTTATTTACATATCTATATAAATATAAATATTTGTAAATCATATGTAAACTTACAAATTCATTACATTCCATTTTTCAACATTCACCCTTCAGCACAGGAGTAGATAGTGTATATACTAAATAAATAATAAGGAAATTGTATTTGAACGACTTGTCAATTTTGTCAGTGTTAAGTAAAATCTGTTTCCTTGGTTTTTTAATATCACAGTTAGTTACACAGCGGAGGTGGCACTTTATGTCGGTCTCCTCTCTACTATTGTTTCGAGATCAGATCATTCACAGCCGTAACTAATTTGTAATACCAGTAGTTCTCTCAGACACTGGGACTTCACCATTTTCTGCAGAAATTCAATTTCTGTAATTGTCAGTACTATACTGATCTTAAAGCCAAATAAAACCTCTCGCCACACTGAGGTAGCGCCGTACATAGCATTACCACTTGGTGCGACCGGCAGCTTAGTTGTTCCAGGTTGCCGTATTCATGCCCAGTGCCCTCATGTCTCTCGTGCGCTCATCTTTGAATCTCAGCTGCGGTTGCCCAACTGTTCTTTTTGCCATCTGCTCCTTGTCCGTAGAAGATATCTTTCGGGATGCGACCATCTTCCATGCTGCGGACATAGCCAAGCCAGCGTACTCGCTCTGTCTATGCAGTGTATTCATGCTTTGAAGGCCAGCACGTGACAACACCTCGACATTTGTCACTTTATCTTTTCACAAAATACCGAGGATGTGGCGTAGACATCGTAGATGGAAGGTATTGAGCTGTCTTTTTTCCTTAGCCAAGGTTATCCTTGTCTCGCTGCCATATAGAAGTGTGCTCGTGGCGCAAGCTTTATATCTTTGGTCTTCATTGAGAGTCTGGAGTTTCCCCAAACACGCGTTGTGAGGCGGGCAAAGGTAGCTGCAGCTTTGCCAATGCGGCTGTCAATTTATGTGTCCAGAGAGAGTTTGTCATTAATGGTAGACCCCTGGTATGTGAAGTGTGCACCACTGCCAATTCATAGTTATCGATAGTGATAACTGGTGTAACATCCACATCATGACTCATCACATTTGCTTTCTTTAGACTTACTGCGAGGCCAAAGTCTTTGCATGCTTGAGTGAAGCGATTCATAAAGCACTAAAGGTCCTGTTGGCTTTGAGTGACGACTGCAGCGTCATCAGCGAATAACAAATCTCTTTTAGTGACCTTTCTGATTGTTGTTTTTGCCTTCAGCCTTGCGAGGTTAAACAGTCGGCCATCTGATCTAGTGTGAAGGCATATTCCTTCCGTTGTATCTCTGAATGCATGTTTCAAGAGTAAGGCAAAGAAGATCCCGAAGAAGGTTGGAGCCAGAACGCAGCCTTGTTTAACGCCACTGTGTAATCTTCTCCCACTGTCGGAAGTAGCTCATGGCGCCATGCCCAACGCCAATCGGGCAAAATGCTTATAACCGGTAACTGCTGCTTCCCGTGTTTTACAGACACCTATAGAGTTAAGGCAAGCTTGGGCACATTTATATAGATATCAAGCTGTTTCCTGTGCAGCATGTTCGCCCTTTCCACGCAGCCTGTAGATCCAAAAGAGCGACAGTAGCCGTTTGTCGCATAGAGATTTATGATCAATAAATTTTCTATATTCTTTTCTTTTCTACCCGTGTCCTCTACTTTATTATCGCTCTTTTATCCTTTTCCTATTTTTCGCATTCGTTCGTTTGCGACAAAATATTACTTTCCCATTCTGACTTTTGCCGTTTCTTTTCTCATACTAGTAACGCATTTTATTGCGTAATATGTCAGTCCCTGGATGTGAACGAATAGTGTAAGAATTCGTCTAGTCAGACATAGAGAGCAGACATTTGTCTACATTTTCATCTGACACGAGTTTTTCTTCGGCTAGTTTCTCGGCGTGAGGTGTGGAAGGCGCCAATCTGCACCGCTCAGAAATGAGACATGTCGAAGTAGGTGTGAAGACGCGTTTTGGCAGTTATGGCCAGCGTCTAAGTTGATGTGAAGTGTTAAGAGAAAGAGGGGGCAGAGAGAGAGAGAGACCGGCGCTATTTCGGGTTTTCGTAATAGCGTGGGATCCTTTGTCTGTTTCAGATATCTACCCCGTAGTTTGGACTTGATTTCATTCAGTCATCCTCCAGTTGTAGTAGACAGATCGCTAGTGCTAGGAAATCTCTTGTGTATTGCGAAGTCCTAGTTTCTCGACATTTTTGCCGAGTTCTGGAATACCCTTATATTGAATGATTCTAGTTCATGGTGTTAGTCTGTAGTTCTGTTTGGAGGTAAATATTATATACGTATATATCTAGTAGTGTTGAGGGATTCAGTGATAACCGCTTATTTAATTTTTCTAGTTAGATTTCTGTGCAGAAGAAATTAAATTTATAAGTCTGTTATATTCTCTAGTTGACGTGTTTCAGTGGATAGCAAAATAAATTATAATTTCTAGCTTAAACTCATGCAGCTGTAAATGAATTTAATTAAACTGCTAATAATCAGTCGAGAATATTTTAAACTAACTTATAACTGCACTGATTCATCATTGAGTATTGACGAAATACGTATGTATTTCTAATTCATGATGACTGATTTTATGAATATAGAACTTATTTTACGGGAGATTTAAACGATAAGACAAGCTCTACGCTTGCAGTTTATAATGTAAGTTATAACCGAGGAATAGTATGTATAAGTATTTTATATGTTGTTTTCTCTTTATTCGGTGAAACTGGGGTAGCCCAACTTTTCCAGCGTTTTAGTACTGAGTAATATCTGTGAAGAACAAAAACATTTTTTTTTTCTTAAAGACTTGGGTGTATAAAGTAAAACCTGTCTGGCATTGCGCTGGCATCCAGAACGACAGAGTACCCATTACATGAACTTTAAGATTAAATGAAGTAACGGCCTATCGCGCCAGATTTAATTCTTCCTGAGAAAAAACTCAAGTACATTTCAGCCCTTGTGGCAAGTAAAATATTACTATCAGTAACATTCCGACGGAGTCCTGACTAGTTGTGGTGTGACCAAATAAAGTCCTATACTGAGAGAAGGCGCCGACCTGACACTCCTAGTTACTAGAAATTTAAGCTATTGACACTTTGCTCGCTGTTAACGTTCGTGCCTGGACAATTTTAATGTGACAGAACCAGATATCCTAAAATAAGAATAACCAAGGAAACGTTCCCTGAAGTAGTGAATTCAACCTATCTTTGTGGAGCTGGGGTTCCCTTGGCCAAGACTACCCTGGAGATTCTGTATGTGCATGTCCTACAAATGGTTTTTCCAGAAGTTGCTACCAAAGCTGTAAGTACGAATGCAAGCTAGTGATCACGGCTGACTGAATAGAGTGAATGCAGGACTGAGTGATTCCTTTATTGTTGTATTTTGGCACCCATTTTGCTGTCTTAAATTTCTTTATGCAAGTTTTTGTTGCTAACAATATTTTCCTTAGGATAGATCAGAGTATTAAAGTCTGTTCATACCTTTAAAGGGAAATCTTAGACTATAGCATATGTATCCGTGACTCTTTGGGGCTATCACTTTTGTTCTAACAGGACTGTGGGCTATACATCGAGGGAAAAGATCATACCAATGGGTCTATCATTCTTGTAGCAATTCATTGACTTTATGACTATTTGTATATGCTTGATGTAATTTTTATGTGTTGTGATGGAATTTTCTTCTGATAATTAAAATTCACTTAAACTTAATCAGTGTGTTGGTCAGCTCGTTCCAAATTATCTATATTTTCATTGTCATAGTTTCACGTCTGTACGTCTATTGTAGTCACTTATGTGTGTGTATATGTGAGGAATATATATATTAATATATATTATACTAGACGGTCTGACAAATCTTAATCTGTTGTGGATGATAGGCTGACTAAGAGAAATCATCTCGAGGGTCAGAGACCGACTCTAATATATTTCCTCCATCTCACTCATGAAATCTATTTCTACTTATATCTCACTGAACTATCACCTGTGTCTATTGCTATTCAGAAGGGACCAAACCTAAGTCTTAATCTACCTATCACAAATCTACGACACCGTTACAGTTTGGTACTAGCCACGTCGCAAGAGTTGCCAGAATAATATCGAATCATTAGGCTGCCGTAGGGACTCCGAGTCCGGATTAATCCTCAGGGTTTACTCCCAAAGCCTTTCCCGTAAACGGATATTCCCGCAAGGCAGCGGCGCTTTGAATTCAGAATTTTATTTTCTCTCAGATAGGCTGCCAACCAATGATCACGAGCCCTATCTGCATGAAGCTGCTGCTTTTAAGGCACCAGTGACTCGCCCTCGCCCCTTCTCCCATCAGTGAAAACAGTTCCGCCGGGCTCAAATTGAGCCACACGTGAAGGCCAGAAGCTGGGCTTTGTTGTCAGAGGCCATTTGAAGCGCTTGCCATAGAAGCATTTATCTGCAGTGAGAGCTTATCCTCACTACAACTCCCGGCTAAGACAACCTTTGGAACTAGGCCTAGGTTTGACTTATTCAAGAAAAGATTAGCTTACTCTGCTGTTCATCTTTGGAATGATTTTCCACACGATCTAATAAGTTGGCTTAGTCCATATTCATACAATCGCAGTTTTGTCGAATCTATCATGAGTGCATAGTATATGCCACCATACTTTAGTTACGTTCCCAAACTATTATATTTATTCTTATGTATGTTTTAATTTCGACTTTTTTCCCTTTTCAATATATTTTACTTCTTGTTTATAATTAAATATTGTAAATGTGACTATAATGTTATTGTACTGTTACAATTTTGTATATTTTTTGCATTAATATTTAAAACGCATGTAAAAATACATGAACATATCACGTAATGATTTCTGGCAAGGTTCTTAACAATTTTGAAGTATCAGGAACGGTAGTATGACATAATCGTTACCGGTGATGTCAATAACAATTAGTTGCATTACCTTATATGGCCATGTCAATAATTATGATGATGGGTAGGGGAACCTTTACTGGAAATAAGATGCCGTACGTTGCGATTGGTTTTAATTGAAAATGAACTAGCCTGAATTGTGACTGGGTTCAACAAAAAATATACAAGCGAAATTAACTCTTGCGTAGGCGCGTCTCTTACTATTATACCTGAGTGCTTGACGATTCGCCATTCAGATTCCTTTCTGATCAGACGCCAGGATTAAGAGAATGAAGATTTGATAGGAAGTGCTAGAAGCTGACTTACTTTTTCGGTGAAACTAAAAGTGTCAAAAAGTCTAGATAGCTTTTAATCCCGACCCCTATAAATCAGCTCCTGTATTAAAAGCTAGATGTTGTAACACAGCCATTACTATTAGCTCGTTGGGTTAAGACTGCCCCTTCACAACTGCAGGACGCTATTTGACATTTCTGTGCATCAAATTCTGGATATAATAATCCAATCATATCGGGGTAAGTTGTGACATGTACATTTTCCTTTTCGTATGTCCATTTAACATGTATGAGATGCTTATGGATGTACAATTGTGTGTGAGGCTGGCAACCTCATCATATACGAGAACTTGCCACATGAAGCACCACTACAAAACCTGGTGACTGCTTCATGCGGGTTTCCTCACAAGCAGAGGTAGCCCCAGGCTTCATTCAAAGCAGAAGGTCGACTCCTGACTTGAAAAGAAACAGTCAAGACTTCACTGAAAACCAGTAGTGACTAAAGCAGAATTCAATGATAAATCAATCATTGACAACACCTGGTCCGTTAAGTACAAAGTACTGGCACAGCATATAGACTCTTTAAATCTCACAGTGTAGTACTACTTTCCAATGAAGATACACCATCAATGAACATTTTTCTGACAAATCAATTTTATTAATTTTAACCCTACTTATCAAATATTTCATAAATAAATCTCTTGTTATCTATATAAATATAAATCCTTAGTTGGAATTAATCACTTGATTGAGTGAATTTGATGTCTACACCCGTATGACTAATTTTGTTTTAAAATACTTATACTCAGAGCTAAATATACAATTAATATTTTTCTGAATTATCTTCAGCTGGCAGGCTCATTAAATAGGAGTAAAAAAATATATGTCTCACAAAAGTGGTCAGAGAATACAAAGTTTACAACAATCTTAGAAGACGCAGTTGTTGTACTTACCATTCTAAAATCCCTGTGAGACTAGGTAAAATAGGGGCATAAAACCTCCAATGTGCATATCTGCCAAGAGTAATCTTGAGCAAAGTTTGCTACGTTTTGAAAACTCGTCTTCTCACTCGAATTTTGGCCATTAGTGGACCCACTACAGCACAGCAAGAGAGAAACCCGCGACATCGCCATAATAAGTCAAATAACAAAAGGTGAAGTGAAAACAAATACTCTTCTTCTCCACCTGTTTTGCTCCTTACGGATCATAGTACCATTACTGCAGTTATTTCCCTTGCAGGACACCTGCATTAAAGCATTCACGCGCTCTTGCGGCGTCCTTTCACTAGCGATTAGTTTTACATGTTGAAGCTGTATGCCCCAAGGTTAACCTCATATAAGTTCCTTCTTACGACTTGCCTGAAGCAGCTATAGCTCATGGTTTTTCTTTGTCTCTTCAGAGACCATTGCTTATTTTTGAAAATACTCAAGTAGACGTCTGGGAGTGTACGAAGAAGACGAAGAGACCTCCAGGAACGACACGGAGTCATTTTTTAATTGCTCGAACCATATTTTGATTAACAACAGCAGAGCCATAATAACATTACTAATGCTATAACTTTGGAGGAAGGGTATATCATCACCATCTATAACTTTGGAGGAAGGCTATATAATCGTCATCTATAACTTTAGAAGAAGGCTATAACATCATCATCACCTGTAACGTTGGAGGATATATCATCATCATCTATAACTTTGGAGGAAGGCTATATAATCATTATCTATAACTTTGGAAGGAGGTGTCGTGAAATTCTAAATCCACATATCTAAATTAAAAAGTAAATGTAAAGCCTAACGAAGTAATTCAATAAAAGGAAAGAAGAATGGTAAAAGAACAGTGCAGTCACAATAGCGTACGCCTGTGTTATAGAACGTCATACTAGCTAAACAAGAAAACCCCCTTTTATGCTCCGTCTGCATAATTGTAACGCTTTCACGTTTGCTAGTAAAGCCTACTGCATCAACTACACGCGTTTCTAAAAATAAAACTGGTACTATATTTCTTGTACGACCTTGAGATACACACACTGCTTAATGACCTAGATTTAATATTACATTAATGTCATTATATACACTGCATAAACGAAAAGACAGACGGGCTTAGAAGAGAGAGAGAGAGAGATGTACGGAGGAACGCAGGCAATACTACCACGTCGTCTCGCGATATAAAAATTAATGCCACCCCACGCGAAAGGCATGCAGGCTTGCTTTTTTTCAAATAAACAGTGACAAAAAACACTACCAATACGAGGTAAGGTTTTAAAAAACATGTTTAATGCTTATTAGGAAACATGACACAATACTGTTATACGTCTGAAATCCTGACATTAGCCTGACAGTACAGAAGACACCCCATCGTATAGAAGTGAACGGGTGGTAGAAAAAAATACATATTTTGAACGCAGCCACTTGGCTCCATTAAACTTATATATTTGGGTGCCTTAGGACTTGCTGACAAAGAATATGTTAGGTGTTAAGCAAATAGTCTAATAATTAACAAATTATAGCCAAAATACTATAGTGGTGTTGTCTGACAACACAGGATCATATTTGCTCATAATGGCGTGTTTGGACACTGCTTTAGGGGAAATGAGGCCACCACGTTAAATCCGATTTGATTGGCTAGAATAATATGTAAGGCGAAACATGATTAGTCGACTGCAAATACTATTTTTGGTTGTTGATGGAAACGGTAGGAAGGGTACATTTTTTCAAATGCTTTTGTAAACATGGTCTCATTGGCTAGACCATTTGATATAGTCAATTAGGAGCGTCAGTTCAGGGCCACTTTTTTGAAAATAAACTTTGTAGAAGCAAGTGCGTTGAGAACCAGCTCATATTTTTCTAATAAAAGCCTGGGACAGAGGCAGATCGGAATTGTGCCATAACTCATCGCCAGTCAACGTACTTGTTTAATATTTCCTTGAATTGTGGTAAGCTAGACATAGTTGATATCTTTTAGATGAAAATTGAATGTGAATTGATAATTTATGTCTGTATGTGTGTGGTTCAGTAGCAAACATGAAGCAAAGCCTAGATATTGCTCCACCATGTAAAAAACTTGTCGGAGAGGAGTATAACTGTATAGGCATATATGGGATTGCCAAAGAGTACTATGACACCTATCTTATTGAATAGAAGGAAATAATGCTGGAATTGCAGAGGTGTTGTAACCATTAGGGAGAGGAATACTGGTGTATATTGTTACATGAGAAGCTAGCAGTTGGCCTTCCGCGCTGAACTCTGTGTTTGTTATGTATTGTGCTTCAGTGTGGAAATAGATTATAAATTAGTTCTGAAGTAGGAGGTACAACCTTCTTATTTCAGGGACCGTGGTACTAAAGTATTAAAGCAGCACCTGGTCTGAGTTTTGCTGAATCCAGAGGCTGGTAGCATACTCCTTGGTCAAGATATCGACCAGTGTTGTTTCTCAAGAAAACTGTGAAGCAAGCGAGCAGAGGAGATAGTTTTCCTGCCGCCCACACAGAAGTTAAGATTTCGTTGGCCAGAGCAGCTCAATCTTGTATACCCCCCTCTAAAATTGACTGTACATTAAATCAAGAGGGACAGTTATTTGTTTCAAATAAAAGAAACTGTGAACCTTTCCAATATTATTTCCACCAGTAACAAACACATGAAGTCATGATGACAAACAACAACCTAGCTTGAAAAGCCAGTATTACCTCATAGTACTACATCACAACTTACACACATATTATAATAATATTATATGTCAATACAAAGATCCTATCTATAAATTGTGTACATACAACTTGTGATTACATTTGATTGTGATTCCTGGTTCACTTTGTAGTTGAATCAGGATATCTATTATTGAAAGGAATTAATACATATTTTAAAAGTTAACACTTGACTTATTAAGATAGTCTTATAGAGTGTTCTATGTATGTGAGTGTCACAGTGTTGTAAAGTATTGTGGATTAAATTAAATTGTTTATCTGTCTGTTGGTTGTTGTGAACATACACTTCATCACTATCATAACCCTAGACATTCAACGTAGTCATCACAATATTCCAGAATAAGTCTGACTGAGGTCTAAATGTGGTAGCAAAGTAAGGTCATCTGTAATACACCACACTTATTAGATACAGATACCTTTACAGCTGATCTCAGTCAGTACACTAAGTCCCCTATAAATATTTATATCATCCCACTTTACCACAGGAGGCTATAACATCACCATCACCTGTAACGTTGGAGGATATATAATCATCATCTATAACTTTGGAGGAAGGCTATAAAATCATTATCTATAACTTTGGAAGAAGGCTATAACATCATCACCACATATAATTTTGGAGGATATATCATCATCATCTATAACTTTGGAGAAATGCTATATCATCGTGATCTATAACTTTTGAGGAAGGATATATCATCATCATCATCTATAACATTTGAGGAAGGATATATCATCATCATCATCATCTATAACTTTTGAGGAAGGATATATCATCATCATCTATAACTTTTGAGGAAGGATATATCATCATCATCTATAACTTTTCAAGAAGGATATATCATCATCATCTATAATTTTGAAGAAATGCTATATCATCATCATCGTCTATAATGTTTCATGAAGGATATATCATCATCATCATCTATAACTTTTGAGGAAGGATATATCATCATCATCTATAACTTTTGAGGAAGGATATATCATCATCATCTATAACTTTTGAGGAAGGATATATCATCATCATCTATAACTTTTGAGGAAGGATATAGCATCATCATCTATAACTTTTGAAGAAGGATATATCATCATCATCATCATCTATAACTTTTGAGGAAGGATATATCATCATCATCTATAACTTTTGAGGAAGGATATATCATCATCATCTATAACTTTTGAGGAAGGATATATCATCATCATCATCTATAACTTTTGAAGAAGGCTATGCCACCATCAATACCAATTCTCCCCAGCTCCCCACGGAGCATACCATCAACAAACTCATGCCAAAATCCTTCTGTCTCGTGCCATACGCTCAACGTCTTTCCATATATTCCTCATCCCTTTCATTTCCGACTCCAGCCCTCTTCTTAACCATGAGGTTTTCAGTCTCCTTCGACCTGTCTTACCCTGAGGATTCCAGACAAAGGACAACCTTGTAATGCTATCATCAGGTTTGCTCAATGTGTATTCTATCCACTTTTGTATAAAGAAAGTTGACGTCGTTTGGATTTAGGAGTGAGTAATCATGTTTCTGGTCCAACTATTTTGTTTATTCTCGCCCTTGTCTGTGTAAAACTGCCTTTTCCTCCCATCTATAAATACGTTACCAGCATCTCGTACTGTCTCCAATAGCTCCAGGGAGCGTCTGCAGATCTTTAATCAATATTGGTTCTCGGAGGGCTTCACTCAGGTATTGCACATGATTTTTCTGTATGGGTGGAGCGGAATCCGAGCTATTCTAGTTCTTCTTCGTCTTCTTTTTCTTTTTCTTCTTCTTCTTCTTGTTCTTCTTCGCCTTCTTCTTCTCTTTCTTCTTCTTGTTCTTCTTCTAGTTCTTCTTCTTCTTGTTCTTCTACTTCTTGTTCTTTTTGTTCTTCTTCTTGTTGTTCTTCTTCTTCTACTTCTTGTTCTTCTTCTTGTTCTTCTTCTTGTTCTGGTTCTACTTCTTCTTGTTCTTCTTCTTGTTCTTTTTCATTTTCTTCTACTTCTTCTTCTTCTTCTTCTTCTTCTTCTTCTTCTTCTTCTTCGTCTTCTTTATCTTATTCTTGTTCTTCTTCTTTTTCTTCTTGTTCTTGTTCTTGTTCTTGTTCTTCTACTTCTTGTTCTTCTTGTTGTTCTTATTCTTGTTGTTCTTGTTCTTCTTCTTCTACCTCTTCTTGTTCTTCTTTTTCTTGTTCTTCTTGTTGTTCTTCTTGTTGTTGTTCTTGTTGTTGTTCTTGTTCTTCTTCTTCTTGTTGTTGTTCTTCTTGTTCTTCTTGTTCTTCTTGTTGTTCTTCTTGGTCTTCTTCTTGTTGTTGTTCTTGTTGTTGTTCTTGTTCTTCTTCTTCTTGTTGTTGTTCTTCTTGTTCTTCTTGTTCTTCTTTTTGTTCTTCTTGGTCTTCTTCTTGTTGTTCTTCTTGTTGTTCTTCTTCTTCTACT
Organism: Oreohelix idahoensis; assembly: GCA_024509875.1. Lineage (NCBI taxonomy): Eukaryota > Metazoa > Mollusca > Gastropoda > Stylommatophora > Oreohelicidae > Oreohelix > Oreohelix idahoensis. Next base: position 183,802 of record JAMPIV010005426.1, on the reverse strand, counting down.
TCTTCTTGTTCTTCTTGTTCTTCTTGTTGTTCTTCTTGTTCTTGTTGTTGTTCTTCTTGTTGTTCTTCTTGTTGTTCTTCTTCTTCTACTTCTTCTTGTTCTTCTTTTTGTTCTTCTTGTTCTTCTTCTTATTGTTCTTCTTGTTGTTCTTCTTCTTGTTGTTCTTGTTCTTCTTCTTCTTCTTGGTCTTCTTATTGTTCTTCTTCTTGTTGTTCTTGTTCTTCTTCTTCTACTTCTTCTTGTTCTTCTTCTTGTTCTTCTTCTTCTTGTTCTTCTTGTTCTTCTTGTTGCTCTTCTTCTTCTACTTCTTATTGTTCTTCTTGTTCTTCTTTTCGTTCTTCTTGTTCTTCTTGTTCTTGTTCTTCTTCTTGTTCTTGTTCTTCGTCTTCTTTGTCTTGTTCTTGTTCTTCATCTACTTCCTCTCATTCTTCTTGTTCTTGTTCTTGTTCTTCGTCTTCTTTGTCTTGTTCTTGTTCTTCATCTACTTCCTCTCATTCTTCTTGTTCTTGTTCTTCGTCTACTTCTTCTTTTTCTTCTTGTTCTGGTTCTTCTTCTACTTCTTTTTTTTCTTCTTGTTCTGGTTCTTTTTGTGTTCTTCTTCTTCATCTTCTTCTATTTGTTGTTCTTCTTGTTCTTGTTCTTGTTCTTTTCCTTATTCTTCTTCTACTTCTTCTTGTTCTTCTTCTGCATCTTCTTCTTTTTCTTCTTCTTATCCTTTTAGCTCCTCATACAGCGTACAGCCACCATTGCAGCTGGTTGCTTTCATGTACACTTGCAGTGGTGATATTTGTAGCAACGTGCTTTACATGATGCGGTTGACAGCCCAGTACACAATGAACATTCTAGAACAAGGACTGGCTAGTAATGCTATCAACAGGTTTCCTCAATCTGTGTCCTATCCATATCCAGCACAGTCTTGTCATCTCGCTCCATTGGCACTACGAGCTATTGGTAACGGCTAAAAGTGTTTCCCAGTTAATGAACCAACCGCTTCTGCGAAGTTAACAACCTATTACTCGGGTGTGCCAATAATAAATTAATGCTTTCTTCAAATTAGATAGTCCAAATAGCTACGCGTTTAGAGCGCATGCTTATCGACGTCAAAGTTACCGAGTTTCTGGATCGAAGCATGGTAGAGTCACGCTCCAGCCTACCCAGCTGTAAATGGGTACCTGACTCTGCTTTTGAGTTATGGAAGGCAAAGGTACCGAGGAAGGGAACTGGTCTCCCGACCTCATAAAGCTGGACTTAGTATAGTGAAATCTCTTAACAACAGTTCACCTCTACGGTAGTATCGACTATGGGACTACTTTTACATTCACCATCAAGAGAAGGGACAAACTATGCAGGAGATTCATTACAGCCAGCCTCATGATTCCTACAGAGATCACTACTGCAACAGCAAATGAAGCAGCTGGCGCATGCTTCCGGTTATATGCAGTTGAGACCCCCAAGCTCACAGTGATATTCATTCATTCATGGAACCTTCCGCATTTTTGTTATTTCAAGAACACACGTCATCCAAGGCTAAAGAAAGTCCTCTGGTATGAGGGCGTATGATGCAACATTGAGAAATGGGCCTACAGACTAGAACGATTGAAGTCGTACGATAAGATAATTGACATGGAACTGGTGAAGACAAAACATATGAAGACATGACATGCAGAGTTCTTCACGAAGGACGGCTTACAGAACCGTTTGGGATAAGAACGGGAGTGGGACAGGGATGCCTCTTGTCTCCATTTCTTTTCTTACTAGCAATAGACTGGGTTATGAAAACATCGATAACACACAACAGAAATGGAATCCAGTGGACTCTGACTAAGCAATTGGATGATCTGGATTTTGCTGATGACTTGGCTCTTCAGTCCCATAACCGTAATCAGATGCAGGACAAAGTGAAAACACTCGATGAGAGGTCACAGCAATTGGGTCTGAAAATACACAGGGAAAAGACAAAAATAATGAGAATAAATGCAGGTAAAGATAACAGGGTTGAACATGAAGAAACACCACTACAAGATGTAGAATCATACACATATCTTTATAGCAATATAGACAAAGTTAGAGGGACAGACAGGGATATCAAAATAAGAATACAAAAAGCAAGAGGAGCTTTCATTGCATTGGGAAATATATGGATCAAGAGAAATCGGATCCAACACGAAAATTAGAATCTTCAACTCAAATGTGAAGTCAGTCCTATTATATGGCTCCGAGATATGGAGAACAACAAAGACAACAACCAAAAAAGCTACAAACTTTTATAAACGGGTGCTTGCGTAGAATAGAAGGATGAAATGGTATGACAAAGTCACAAATGTGGAATTGATGACAAGAACCAGACAAGTGCCAGTGGAACAAGAGATGAGAAGAAGACGATGGCGATGGACATACACGCTGAGGAAACCTGTTGATAGCATTATAAGGCAGTCCTTGTTCTGGAACCCCCAGGGCAAGAGAGGCAGAGGTAGACCAAGAAGCACATGGAGAAGAGAGCTGGAAACATAGGTGAAAATGATGAGGAGAACGTGGAAAGAACTTGAGATGATGGCAAGTGACAGGAGGACTTTTCATGTGTTTGCTGAAGGCCTATGCTCCTTTGGAGTGGAGGGTTATGAACGAATGGTGAAGAGAACCAGACAAGGGCTATTGGATCAGAAGATGAGAAGAAGACACTAGGGAGGAATTGGACACCCACTGAGAAGTCTTACAAGAAATTTATAACACATAAGAAAGGGAAACCCGAGGCCTGTAAACAGTAAATAAATATTAGACAAACATAAAGGTATGTTTTCAGGCACTCGTAAGAAATAAAGAAGTAGAACACTAGACAACAGAAAAACAACAGACGTGAGTGGCTTACCCAGGACTCGAACCCAGGACCTTCCGTGCGACAACCCCGCCTAGCTTTTCAAGCGAATCACACTATCCTCCCTGCCATCTAGGCATCACCAAAAAATGATGCTTCGATGACGGGTCACTAGAGCGAACCGCAAGACATAACACCGGAAATTTACCATGGGCAGTCCAGCCCATTAATGAAGCAATCACTTCTGTTGTTCCCCTATTATACAGTATAGGTCAGTCCACACAAGACAAAGACCTTAATACTGTGTCTAGTAAATGATAGTAGATTAAGAACAGTAAGTACAGGACAGAGGGTAGGTTTTTGGTATTGTATAAAGATTTATAACACATAAGGAAGGAAAACCCGAGGCCTGTAAACAGTAAATAAATATTAGACAAACATTAAGGTATGTTTTCAGGCACTCGTAAGAAATAAAGAAGTAGAACACTAGACAACAGAAAAACAACAGACGTGAGTGGCTTACCCAGGACTCGAACCCTGGACCTTCCATGCGACAACACAAGGCAGTCCGTGTTCTGGAACTCCCCAGAGAAGTAGAGACAGAGAGAAAGACACATGGAGAAGAGAACTGGAGACAGAAATGACAATGACGAGGATAACGTGGAAATATCTTGAGTTGATAGCACGTGACAGGAGGACTTGGCATGTGTTTACTGAAGGGGAGGTTAAACCCCCAAAATGAAAAACACATAATTATAAGTTAATATCTATATCTGGTCATTTATACATGCAAAATGACTGAAAAAAAATACAAAACATTGAGGTATATACTAAAAACTTGCAATCTATGGCGGAAAAACCGTGAAAAAAAGGCAAATTTTAGCTTTTTTGGGTATTTTGTTGCCCAAGATATCTCAAATGTGAGTACAACTTGAGTTATGAAATTTGGCTGTTTCATTTGTTAATATATGATAATGATTGTATACTAAAATAATTTTGATTGGTTTGATATCTGAGTTTTTTTTTTTTTGGATTTTAACATACCAATCGAAAAAAAGTTGAAATTTTTAAGGGGGATATCTTAGCTATTTCTTAACAGTTTTGTAGTTTGTTAACATATATCCTTTATTTTAGTTTATTTTAATAAGCACTATGTGTACAGCATGTGGCCCAAAATTTACTGCTGTATCCCTAATAGTTTTTAAAAAATCATGGGCAACGTGCCCACATTTGTGTGAAAAATGAGGTTTTGAGAAAATTAAGAAAAAAGGGAGGAATTACACTTTTACACAAAATTTACTCACCTCAGTATCCCCCTGCTATGTAGGAATCATCTCTGGTATTTTTCTTTATTGATTCCATGTTCTGTGTCATACTTTGCAGCTTAATTTTCATTAAATTCTTCATTTCAGCAGACTGTACGCGCTGTTTGTCAGTTTATGAAAAAATACATCCTTTCTCTGGTAGACATGTACTATGTGGGGAGAAGCGAGGTCTCTACCCTCAGTACATGTAGGAGAGGCTTTGCTCTCAATATTCACAAGATTAGGATACCCTTATCAGATATTAACTGACAATGATTCACAGTTCAGAGGGAAACTGATGGGGGAAGTTTTTAGGATTTTTCAAAATATTCTCGTCTGCACATTTTATCATCCACAATCGATTGGACAAGTGGAAAGATATAACGGGACTCTACTTACAAATTTATGTAAGCTCGCACAGGAGAAACCAGAATCCTGTGATTCGCTCTTACCTGCAGCTTTATTTGCGTATAAGGAGGTACCCTACCACTCTACTGGAATACCTCCAGCCACGTTATTATTTCGATGACCCATCAAAGGACCCAATGGTTAATAAAAATTAGCCAGTCAAAATTATTTTTACACATGAAACTATGTTTGAAAAACTTGAATTCTGTTTGCTCAAGGGAAATGAATATGGTACCGAAAATTAAAATCCATGCATTAGAAACAATATAGCATCACAAATATACCAATCTGTATATTGTACATATATAATTAGGTAAAAATACCCTTACCTGACATACTTTAAAAATTTATATAAAATCATCCACAAAGGTTTTAGTGAAAATAAACATACAGAAATGTGGGCAAATGAATGTACTTTCCAGTGCAATATGTATCTAAAATTTGATATTTTCAATGAAATTCTTCATTTTTGGGGGTTAAACCTCCCCTGAAGACGTATGCTTTCTTGGGGAGCTAAAGGGTATTGATAGATTGACACTTTTACTGCATATAATCTAATATAGTCATAAAACGATATCAGATATGCGTAATTGTTTCTCCAGCATACATAAAGCTATAGAAAGAATTGGACTAGAGGCGTCCCTAAAGTATTTAGTACCCGGGGCGGATCTTACTTTTTACCCCCCCCCCCCCCTCCCCCAACTTCCACATGAAAAAACACATTTGCGAGTATATATTTAACAGTAAGCACTATCTTAGTAGTTTCCGATGACGCCCCCTTCCTGGCTGTTACCCGGGACGGATCGCCTCCTCCCCACTCGCACCCCCTTAGTACACCACTGAGAGGGACTACTTTTCTTTCCGGCAGGTTGTAACAGCGGACTAACATGAGATCATGCAGGGGGCTAGTAAGCCGGCCATGTAATTGCTTCAGAAACTACTGCTACATGAGCATATACAAGGGAGTCAACTGCAGTGACAACAGTTACTGCTAGTCCCCTGTATATACAGGGTAACGCCAACTAAGGTTCGACCGAAAATGGCGGCCAAACCCGTATCGCTGGAAAAAGGACCTTAGATACAAATATGTGCTACTGTATTTGTAGCTAATTTTGAAAGTCGCGATTGGGTCCTTTTTCCAGCGATACGGGTTTGGCCGCCATTTTCGGTCGAACCTTAGTTGGCGTTACCCTGTATATACAGGGCACTAGTTACTGCATACGCCATAAAGAGTTAATAGAGAAATAATGAATATTTAAAAAGTACACTCAGTACAGCAAAGAAAGAAACAAAAAAACACCACTCACACAACATACTATTCTTTCAATCCGCGTTGAATCTGGAGATTTTTTTTCTGGACCAGAAATAACGCTCACTCTTGTATACTGTAACTGCCAACTAGTGTAAGATTTTGCATTGTGCTGGCAAACTCATCATTAAAATACAAAATTTGTTACGGAGATCATAACTGAAACAGCAAATGAAGTGGCGTGCCGGAGGCTTCCTGCAATGCAAGTGCTTTTCTGCTGTGGTGGTCTCATCCTTCTTAAGGGACCAAACCCAGAAGAAGAAGAACGAAAGAAAGAAAGAAAATATTTCATTTTAAACAGTCTTTTTTACTTTTTCTGTGGATGAATATTCATGAGATCATTCCAGTGAGATACATGTCGGACATCGGGGAAAAGTAAAAACAGGTGTGGAATTCGTGTTGGTGTGTGCACACACACACACACACACACACACACACACACACACACACACACACACACACACACACACACACACACACACACACACACACACACACACACACACACACACACACACACACACACACACACACACACACACACACCCACACACACACACACAATATATATTATATCCCTACCAGCGTGGAGATCCCAGAGGCCGCACCTGTCAATATGTTAGCTGTCTCCCCACTATATATGATTATAAATGCATTCTACATCCTTTGTGTTGCTTTTTTATGGGCGCATCCCCTAAGGAGTTATCCTCGGTGGCAGACGTCATTTAGTTAAATCAGTCCCATTGGTCACTTCAGAAACGTGATGTAGTGTTTTGGACGAATAATCCAGGAACCAATAACTGCGCAGTTACCATGACGGAAATTGTACTCCCACGAGGCGGCAACGAACTTCGACTAAGCAAGATATTACTTCATATAGCTAAAATTTGTTTTGCTCTATTTAAACCTGTACCTATTTCGACATTTTTCTGTGTGGCTTTTCACCTGTGTTCACGTTTTCAGCTACTGTTTATTTCTGTTCAGTTGTATTTATGTTTTCTTTTATGCTAAGTCCTATTCGTGTATTCAGACTTATTTGTGTTTAACTATTCTTACTACCATTGTTGTGGAGTCGGCCAACAAATGTTCACACTCCGACTTCTGAAAGTCCACCTCCTGACACCGATTACAGTTTTTTACTAGTCATATATAGAGAGCAGTGGAGGACCCATTTCTTTTCTTACTAGCAATAGATTGGGTTATGAAAAAATCGACATCACACAACAGAAATGGAATCCAGCGGAATCTGACTAAACAGCTTGATGATCTGGATTTTGCAGATGACTTGGCTCTTCTGTCCCATAACCATAATCAGATGCACGAGAAAATGAAAATTCTCGATGAGAGGTCACAACAAGTGGGCCTGAAAATACACCGGGAAAAGACAAAGATTATGAGAATAAATGCAAGAAATGATAACAAGGTTGAAGAAACACCACTAAAAGATGTAGAATCGTACACATATCTTGGAAGTAATATAGACAAAGTTGGAGGGACAGACAGTGATATCAAAATAAGAATACAAAAAGCAAGAGGAGCTTTCATTGCATTGGAAAACATATGGAGAACAAGAGAAATCAAGTCCAACACGAAAATAAGAATCTTCAACTCAAATGTCAAGGTCAGTCCTACTGTATGGTTCTGAGACATGGAGAACAACAAAAACAACAACCAAAAAGCTACAGACTTTTATAAACGGGTGCTTGCGTAGAATAGAAGGACTGAAATGGTATGACAAAGTCACTAATGGGGAATTGATGACAAGAACCAGACAAGTGCCAGTGGAACAAGACGACGCTGGCGATGGATAGGACATACATTGAGGAAACCGGTTGATAGCATTACAAGGCAGTCCTTGTTCTGGAATCCACAGAGAAAGACAGGCAGAGGTAGACCAAAAACACATGGAGAAGAGAACTGGATACAGGGGTGAAAATGATGAGGAAAACATGGAAAGAACTTGAGCGGATGGCACAGGACAGGTAGGCTTGGCATGTGTTTGTTGAAGGCCTATGCTCCTTGGGGAGCTAAAGGGTATTGATTGATTGAGTGGAGGACCCTGTATGCTGATGCTTCCACCATGGCACCCCTACGACCCATGACGGGTTACGGGTTGAGATGATGATGACTAGTCATTTGGCGTCAAATTCGGAGTCGAAGTCCGGACATTTGTTACCGACTCTGATTCCTCTGAAAAACGAGCGACTCCACACCTCCACAGTACTGCTTACCACGCTTCAGGACGACTTGGTATGTGTTTGTTGAAGGCATAAGCTCCTTGGGAGGCTAATGAGTATTGACTGATGGATTGATTCTTACCTACTGAACATATACCTGTCACAAAAAGTAGGGGATATTTTAAGATGGTATGTATTATTTTACAAAAGAGTGGATTTCGTATTTTAATGGTTGTATGGACATATCGAGCACGCTCTTCTCCACTCTCACGTGCAATATCATGTTGACCTAGTGACTCGTGATGAGTAAGCCAATTCCAAGAACAGAGGTGGGGCCCATCCGTAAAGTTCACACATTATTCTTTTTCACAAAAATGCGTGTATCTCGGGTTTGATGAACACTACTCACCATGGACAGGTATAAAAAGACTCTGCAACAGATACAATTTCTTTTCTTCGTCATGAAACGTTTGACAGAACAGTAGAGATGGATAGGCATAGGCATGTTGCAAACCGGAAGTCGGCAAGTGGATGTTGCTCGGAACCTCAATGTTTCACAGTCAGTTGTCAGCAGACTGTGGAACAGGTATCAAAATTTCCGCACAGTGGCTGATCTGCCTCGGACTGGCCGCCCAAGAGTCACTACACGCCGCCAAGATCAACTTCTTGTTACTCAGGCCCTCAGAACTCGGACTCTAAATGCTACTCAACTTCAGCAACACCTTCAACAGACCACTGGGATCCGGGTCTCAACTCAGACAGTACGAAACCGTTTGCACCAAGTGCAACTGGCCCCACGCAGACCGTTTGTAGCTTTGCCCATGTCACCACAACACAGGCGAGCAAGAATTGATTGGTGCCAACGTCATCATCGGTGGACCAATCAACAGTGGGCATCAGTGATGTTTTCTGATGAGTCCCGTTTCATTTTGGATTTTCAAGATCGTCGAATACGTGTCTGGCGACGGCGAAATTAGCGTTACCAGCCTCCTGCAACTGTTGCACACAACCGTTATGAAGGTGGCAGTGTAATGGTGTGGACAGGCATCTCTGTGAATGATAGGACCGACCTTCACATATGCCAGGTCAATATCACAGGGCTCTACTACCGTGACAACATCATCGAGCCTATCGTTGTACCATTTGCTCAACGGCACGGACCAGATTTCATCTTCCAGGATGACAATGCACGTCCTCACCGTGCTCGCGTCGTCCACGATCACCTTCAGATGCAGCATATCCGAACGTTACCGTGGCCGCCGATGTCCCCCGCCCTGTCTCCTATTGAGCATTTGTGGGACCTCCTGAATAGACGCGTCCAACAACGTCCAGCCGCTCCACAGACTCTTCAGCAGTTAGCCCAGGCCCTTCAGCAGGAGTGGCAGAGAATTCCTCAAGACAACATCAGAAGGCTTATTTGCAGTATGAGACGTCGTTGCAATGCATGTTTAGCGGCAAACGGGGGCCCTACCCGTTTTTAGAAATATTGGAATATTTTTGTGAAAATGAAGTACCTACCCCGCCTTGGTTGCCAGTGCGACTAAAATCATGTGAGTAAAGCCATAACACTTCTTATACCGCAAATGTCTTGTTATGATGCTCAAGTTTACTTGTACGAAGGAATAAATGAACTAATTTGAAATATATTGTCTTTGGATAACTTTTAAATTCAATATCCCCTACTTTTTGTGACAGGTATATTTACGTACGGCCCTTTTATTTCCATGTAAGTCTCTAAGGCGGAGGGGCGGCGGTTTTGGCCTTGACTAAAGTCATTCTGTCATCACCCACTACTCAGCTCCTCAAGGGGCATAAGCCTTGACTAAAGTCATTCTGTCATCACCACTATTCAGCTCCTCAAGGGGCATAGGCCTTGACTAAAGTCATTCTGTCATCACCACTATTCATCTCAAGGGGCATAAGCCTTGAACAAACTTATGCCAATTCTGTCTGTCCCGTGCCATCAGCTCAATTTCTTTCCATTCTTTCGTCATCCCTTTCTTGTATGTCATCAGTTCTTTTCTCCGCGTATTCTTCAGTCTACCTCTATTTCTCATACAGTGGGAATTCCAGAATAAAAGACTGCCTTGTAATGCTGTCAGCAGGTTTCCTCGTTGTGTGTCCTATCCGTCTTCTTCTCATCTCTTGATCCATCAATGGCACTTGTCATCAGTTCCACATTGGTAACCTTGTCATCAGTTCCACATTGGTAACCTTGTCATCAGTTCCACATTGGTAACCTTGTCATCAGTTCCACATTGGTGACCTTGTCATACCATTTCAATCCTTCTATTCTACGCAAGCACCCATTTATGAAAATCTATAGCTTCTAGTGGTCCGTTCTTTTATATGGATGCGAATGTTGGACAATGAGTGACCAAATGGTGAAAAAACTGGAGGCAGCGGAAATGTGGTTTTTGAGAAGGATAATGAGAATATCGTGGACAGAGAAGAAAACAAATGCCGAGGTAATTTCAGCTGCGGGTGTTAATAGATCGCTTATCAAAACCATCAGAAAAAGACAAATGAAATTTATGGGACATATTAACAGAAGAGGAGGGGTGGAGGAATTAGTCTTATGTGGGAAAATACCAGGTAGGAGAGGAAAAGGAAGGCAGAGAAAGATGTATGGGGAAAGCTTAAACAACTGGGCAACAAACAACAGCATGGGCAACAACAACCTCATTAGACTATCAAAAGACAGAGAAGATTGGAGGGTCATGATCGCCAATGTCTGTTCCAGACCAGGCACCTGAAGAAGAAGAATAGCTTCTTATTTGTTGTTGTTCTTGTTGTTATCCAGGTTTCATGCCATGTACATTCAAGATTTCTTTAGTCTTCGTCTCTCCATCGTCCCATCTAGTATCCACCTACTCTACTGCCTTTACAAGATCGCGATAGTAGCTACCTATTGGGATTTATTGTGACAAAATGTCCAAACTATTACATTGTCTGTTTTTAGTTAGCATGTGATATTTCTTCCACTAACCTCAGAAGTCATTAGTTTTTCATTCGGTCTCTGATTTTAGCTTTTATCAGACATCGCATCTCGGTTTGGTTTGGTTTGGTTTGGTTTAAGGACTATCTTCATTGCACACGGAATGCTCCATCAGTGCTCCGATCTCCTCCCTTAGATCACACAAGGAGAATCTCAGCAGAGTGCACGAACTCCGTAGCACCGGCCAGAATCCAAATGCGTGTATATAGGAATCACACATTCCATAAATATTTTTTTGTGGGTAGGTTTTTAATTTTTGCCAGGGCAGCGGCCTGATAGGCCTACTCTTTACGATTTCCAACTGCCGTGGGACTTTTTAAGGTGCACAACGTGTACACGGGACCTCCTATTTTTTCGCCCTTATCCGAGAAAGCCATGCATCCGATCTCACTACCCAGGAGACCAGGGGGGAGTATGACATCATTAGGACCCTGAAAAAAATTTTCCATAAATTATTTTCCCTCAACTGGGAATCGAACCCGGTACCTCTAGAACTCGAGGCGGACGCCATACCTCTTAGCCACTCCGACCACAAACATACATCGCATCTCACTTTCTACTATCTTCTTTACAGCATTTGGTACTCTATGTTGACATTGCTAGCAAAGAGTTGGTGTGGATATGTTATTTTAGTTTCATACAGTTATAGCCGAGCTGTTAGAGCACTTTCCTCTCGTGGATCATTTACCGGGTTCCGAGATCGAAATCTGGTAGCATCACACTCCAGTCTACCCAGCTGTAAATAGATAACTAACTCTGCTAGTGAGGTAGGGAAGCCGAAGGCGAGGAAGGGAATTGGTCAGCCCCCCTCATAGAGCTGAACGTAGTATATTAAAGTATTTACAATGTCACTCCCTTACCGCAGCTTCTGCTATGAGACTATCTTTAGCTTTATAGTTATGGTAGTAAGTAGTAATTGAGCTAAATGTTATTGACTTTGCTACAAATGTATAAAATTCGTGTTATCAATTGTAGCACTGGTCAGAGGAAAAAATGAATCGTCACGAGATTAAAACAATCGATTTGACTGGATTGGTAAGAAAGCGAAGAGGTTGGTAAGAAAACGAAGATGGCTGTATACCGCTCCACCTATGTCCCAGTCTTGACATATGGATGCGAGTCATGGGCAATGACTACAACCCACAAAAGCCAGATCCAAACCTCAGAAATCTGAGGAAGGTGGTTGAAGTAACAAGAAGAGACATGGTCCGCAACCAGACGATACATCAAGGCCTAAAATCCCACCCCCTGCAGACCCAAGTAGAACAGTCCCAACTAAGATGGTTTGGCCATGTCTGCAGAATGGGAGAAGATCGGCTACCACGACAAGCATGAGAAACAAAGAGCCAGGGATCCAGACAACCAGGACGACCCAGAGTCCATTGGGAGGACAACATTAGACAATCTTTGAAGGACCGAGGACTAGAATGGAACCAGGCCAGGAGGAAGACAGCCGATAGGATAGTCTGGCGCTCTCTCTTCCAAACCTCTACACCTCACGGTAGAAGGGGAACGACTATGTAAGTAAGTAAGTAAGATTTGACTGGAAAGCGCTACAGATAACATTTCTACTAATTATAATACATTCTTGCTTCCAGCTCTAGGTTTGTGTGCAAAAATTCTGCCAGGTTGCAGATTTTAAATATAACTTCTAGCGTTTCGGTCGTAAAGCAGCCTGGAATTGTTAATCAGACCACAACTATTTATGCTTTTCTGCCAAGTCTTTCTTGGTTTTTTTTTTTTTTTTTTCTTGCCGAAAACATTATGTCGCATTGAGATATTAAAATATCTCTGCGCGTTTACATTTGATAGACGGATTAGTGAGGCCTGCCTTTGTGACAGGGTTGATGCATTAAATAATTGTTCCCCTTGGGTGTTATTGAGTCCCTTCTATGTAAAATTATATTTCATTCATCATCATCATATTTTTCCTTTGCTATTGTCCCGGGATTGTTTCCCCTGCTCTGCGGTTGGTGGTCAAACCATGGCCAAAATCTAGAGTATCTACTGAGGGTCTTCAAAGGTATCTGCCTTTAGCTCAAGATTACTCTTGGCAGAGATGTAAACAGAAGAATGATGCTTCTATTCTACGGAGCCTCATAGTATTTAAGAAATCAAACACCGCAGCTGAGGTCATCTAAGCTGCTTGTGAACTTATTATCTTCCCAGGCATTCTATGCGGAAAAGAGAATTTGCTCGTTTGATTAACCCCCAACTGACTTCAATAGCTCTGTTTATTTGTATTTTAAATGACTGAGATATACGGGTGCAGTTCACTCAACATGATTAAATGAATTATAAATGTACAAATACAGAAAACATATTTAATAGTCAATTATAGTTAACAAGGTTAAAATAAATAAAGGTGTTGATGGAAAAAAATTGTAGCCTTTAAGCATTCATCCCATTGATGATATGGTTATTGTTATGAAAACAAAATTATAAGAGCTCGTTTGGCAGCTCTGTATGGGTACAGAGCGGTTGGGGTCTTGGTTTATTACCTCCGCCCTCCTGTTGTAGAATATTCTTCGTGATACTCAAGATATATTCTATACATGTCATCCATAACCATATAAGGTCTTAAAATTTATCGGTTTCATTATCATGTTTACCTCTCTCTCCTTCATATAGCTATTATCATTAATTCCTCCAAGATGTTGTTATTTCTCACGCGATTTACAAACACAAAGATAAATCCGCCGGAAGCATTAAATCACTGTCCGTGTTTAAATCTTTTGCCAAAATTTTTCATTTTTTCGACACTTCAGGGAATTTTGCCGCTTTTTGGGGTACGACTTCTTTTCTCTTAGCAGCATCAAAATGTTATCTGTTATTTTGCAGTTACTGTCTGCATATCCAATGTTGGTTAGATATCTTTCTAGATAGAGAGTCGGAGTTAACAATAGGAGATCTAGCGATAAACGATAAATCCACTCCTTTACTAATGCGTGCGCCTTACTGTTTAGTCGGAAGTGTGTTACACAATCGTACACAAACATTTCACTCGGCACAGCCAGAAGTCAATATGGTTTCAAAACCAGGTCAGCGATCACAATAATAGTGATGGCTGGTCAATTAGGTCACGACATGACAAGAAACTGAAGGAGGAAAGCATAATCAATGAATGGTGGAAGAATTTGGCACGTAAAATAATTGGTAGATTAATAATGCCGGAGAGGAGTGAACACCAGAAAAAAGAAAACGTATAAATTTCGTCACGGCTCTCACTATGAGCATGGAGCCACCACTGCACCTATTCTCTTTTATTAAGCCTGCACTAAGCATTGGCATGTTCTTGTAGCAGTGCTTTTTGTAGCAATTTATTTTACATAATGAAGTATTTTATTTCATAATTATAAATAGATACAGTGAATGTGAGCATGCTACTATTTTACTTTTACAACCTTGAACTCATTTAAATTGATATGCAAAATGCATGTGTGTATAAACTAATTCAGCTCAAAAAGATGAGAGAAAGGAAAGGCAGAATGCCAGACTGTGACACAATAACCTCGAACGTCACATTTACCTGTGTCATCATGTAATTTATTCTGTGCTCTTCACTTTGTTTGTTCTCACCTCTTACAGTATTTTATATTTCGATTCATTGTTTACACTCCCTTCCCTCCATTCTTGTCATGTCGGGACTTCATCGCCTATCCTTGAGGATTATGGTAATCAATCCGTCGCTTGAATCCATAATGACACCTGAATCTGTTTAGTGAAATGTTGTTTGCGTATTAGCCGTAACATATTTCCGCCCAGACAGTGTGTGTGTGTGTGCGTGTGTGTGTGAGCGACCGGATTGGGATGGCCACATTTGATTATCTTATCACTGATTATAGTTTCTGTCTGACCAAGTCGTTGACAAAGTTGGCTGGACAAGGTGAATGACATAACCATTTTCGAACAGACTTGCCGGAGGATAAGTATCAAGCCTGAAAAAGATTACCTGTGTTAGTTTAAGAAGTCGCGAGTGTAAACATGATCGATAATAAACGGAAAACGAAATGCCATACATGGGACATGACTTCTAAACTTCACATTTTTTTGCGTGTCACGCAGGAATTTTCCGTGACAGGTAGCAATATACGCATATTGCAAGCTATTTGTTTGGCATTTGAGATGTTAAAATACAACATTTCTGATTGGAGCCTTGTTATGGAGTAGCAAACTGGATGCGTGAGCCGAATGTTGCCTTATAATCTAGCGCTTTTTTGGCACAGACAGGCTTGTATGCCCAATTCTCAACCCTTTTAAAATAAAGTTCGTTCGTGCGTTCGTTCGTTTGTTCACTAGAGAAAATTTCAGTGTGATCCAACTTAACAGCATGAACTTGAGTCTCGTAAAAGTGCATACAGTACAAAACGGAAGAGAGGAGGAAAGGGTGGCACCTGGTAGTGGACGATCACGAGACATTCCTATTGTCGGGTGTTTTAATAATGACAATGTATTCAAGTAAAGTAAAGTGTAGAATACAAACAATTAAAACATTAAAACACGGTAATATTATGTTAAGTCTACCGTATGCTAGACCACGGCTCAGCAACATATTTTACTTCACACAGCACTTAAGTGCCTTTCAAAATTCCACGGCCCTCTGTGATATTTAAATGAGCGAGTGTTGTAAATATTTAAAAATTCGCTGCAATTATAAAACAAAGGTTACTAATTATTCATTTATTAATTTTTGGTGGACTGACGGAAGATGACACCTCAAGTTATTATTTGTAAAGTTGTACCTGAGATTCTTTTGCAATATCTTACCATATAATTTGGTATACCATTATATGGTGTGTTCTGCCTGGAGTTACGTCACATCAGGAAAGCACACTCTGGAGCACGCTGTTTGCGGAGCACATTACACTAGAAAACATTGAACGAAAATACAAGTTGACAAATAATGACACTCATCTTAGAATCACTGACGACTGGCGTATGCATGTTTGCCCCGTTCGTAAGTAATGAACGGATATCGCTACATTCGTTGAAAATTAACTGAAATTTAATCGAAATCTTTTTAAAATAGAAGGTTTAATGGGCTCGTCTGAGACCATGCTGCACAACCTATCTGATGTGCTAAGAAATACGCTCAACACACTCGCCGCCCAAAACTAATGAAGTAGTTTATAATTTGATATGTTTTGATGCGTGGTAGCAATGATCGGTTTGATTTTGCTTTATATAAATTAATAATATAAATTAATTTTATTTATATAGCTCCATGTATTTGTGTTAGCCTGTGTCCAAATACTGTTGTCAAAATTACTCAAGTAAACGCACACACGTATCAGCGACTGTAATGGGAACTAGTAAGACACACCTGCGGGCATTATTATACCTTCCCATTCATCAATATTCCTCAGTCCCCTGAGGAATATAGACCTTCAACAAATTCAAGTCACGCCTTTCTTTAATGCAACATCCATTTTCCCCATGCCTTTTCATTAGCTATTTCACGTCTTTCTCCAGTTCTCTTCTCCGCATTTGTTTTCAGTCCTCCTTTACCTCCATTACGCCGAGGATTCCCGAACACGGACCGCCTTAGCACGCTGTAAAAAAGTATCCTCAAATTATGTCTTACCCTAAGGTTTTCTACTCACTTCTACTGCCACTTGTTTAGATCATACCATAACTTTCACGTTGAGGATCCTGTCATATCATATCAATCTTCCATTTATGAAAGTCTTCGTGGTTGTTGATTTTATTGATCTTTCTTTCAAATAGAACACCTTGACCAGCTTTTCTCAACCGGGGTTCCACGTGAGGTCGCCAAGGGTTCCACGAGAGATTGTGATTTAAAAAAAATAAACGAGTTTTTTTCAAAGTCTTAAAACTGTGAATATTTTTATTCATATTACTTGGGCCTATGGTTTTTAGAAGCTTTATAATACAAAATTGTCAATAAATTTTCATGTAAATAACATTAATTAAAATTACCGTGAGCTTAAGATATAATAATTTTTATGCAGGGGTTCCGTGAGACCTGAAGAATTATTTAAAGGGTGCCGCCAGTGTAAGAAGGTTGAGAAACGATGACCTAGACATTTGAGGTGAAGATTATTATTTATGTGCTGGACTTGATTACTTTCGTCATCTGTGTATTTCCAAATGTAGCTCCTCAAACATGTTGTATTCTTATTCTGACATCAATGTCTGTTCATACAACTTTATCTACACAGTTGCCTAGATGTATGTATGTCTAGATTGCCTAGATATATGTATGAGTCCACAATTAGTATGGATGTTTCTCTAGGTGGAATCTTGCTAATATTTATTCTTTTACACATCGCCTGTTTCCTGTATATTTTCAGATAAAGATACTTTCCCACTTTAAAAATGGGATAATCCGTTTCAAACTTCATGCATGTTTAAAGAGTGTATGACTGAAATAACAAGTTATGACATTATCAGGTCAAAAGTTCAGTTTCTCATGGTCTAAGTAAACAGACAAAATTGTCACTGATGAACTTCGCAAAAGGCGATTAACATAAGTTTGGGGGATGGGGCATGGCAATTGCATTATTTGAATCAAACTGCTTCAGAAACCACATGTGACGGTATTGCCTCCCCTGCTTTGCAGTAGTGTGACAAAACTTCTGAACATGCTCTTTTGTGTGATCTCTTACACCTTCAGCCTTCCGGAAGTATCCTTTCCTTTTCTTCATTTTTCTCACTCATCGCTTTTATTTGACATAAATAATGACTTTTCATTCGTTATTTTCACTATTTTGCTCTATGCTGGACATATCATGGTGAAGTCTCTAACACGCCACTCCCCTATGGCAGTATTTGCTACGAAAGTATTTGCTATAGGGCTGTCTTTATCTTGCTTGCCACTCCTCAGACGTGTTTACATTTCGCCAGCTGAACTGTGGTATTTTCGTAACAATACCCAGTCGTCAGACCGGTCACCCGCTGATCTCTGAATCTGTCTGACCACCTGTGGAAACGTGTCAGTCAAACATTTGACCCCATTGGAAAGCTGTTGATCATGTTGACACAAGCTTGTTTGCGCGTACGATGAAAGAAGACAACACTGTCTTTCGGAGACATGCAGATAAAGGGGATAATTAGATAATCTGTCGGGGCAGACAGCTGGGAGGAAATCATTACGCCAGAAACACAGGGTCACAATATTGTGATCGACATAGGTGCGTGCGCCGGAAGTCTAATGTAACGATTTGACATCACTGTTGTAAGAGGCAACGCGTGTATATTAAATTTAATATTTCCAAATACGCGTGGGATGAGTAATGATAAACTTCCCCACCCAAACAGTGCTAGATGGATTTGATTGGTTCGCCAGAATCTACAATGATTTGATTGGAACATTCGGCAAAAACACAATTGGGATTTGAAACTAAGGAGTATGAGATATAATGCAGAAATCGGAAACAGAACAGACAGACTGCATCGCAGCGTCAGCTAAACACCTCCTACAAGCCAGAGGAAAGAGGATAGGACTTACAATTCCACAACTAGAAGTACCAGATCGAGTATTGGGCAACTTTGGAATTTACAAATAAACCCGCCATTTTAATACAAGACTGGAACTTTGGAATCTTATCACAAGGAGTCAGAGAGGAATTTTAATAAAAGTTTTCCCAGGCAGGAATTTGCGGAACACCAGCCGTCAGAGGAATTAATTAATATTTCACAGACCAAGTCATAAAAGGAATTATATAAAATGTTTTCCCAGGCCAGGAATTTGCAGAACACCAGCTGTCAGAGGAATTAACTCATATTTCCAGACCTCAGTGATTCAAACAGCATCTAACTAAAGGGCTGTGGATCCATTCTAATCTGTGCCAGGAGAAGTTTGTATTCCCAAAATTTTGGGTTCGTGGTTACAAGCCATCAGACTTAAGTACTGAAGTTCCTACGCCACTAGTGTGATAGAAGAGTATCACCACCAACTGCCTATAGTGGACGAATTATGTGGAGAAGTGTACTCATTACCAAAAGGAAGTGACGGAACCACAGCTGCAGGACTCATCTGGAGCTAAGTTTTATATAAAAGGCTGCAGCAAAAATACGGACATTATTAACGCAATACCAAAACCTCAATGAGGAAGAATTTAATATAACTTTCACCCCATTTAATCCTTATTTTAACTTGTGGAACTAACTGACTATTAAATTTTTTGTATGTTATTTTACACTAAACAATAATTGTTGATCCAGTTTATATGCACGAAAGCAAACGTAAGAGCCAGTCTTTCTTGATAAATACATATATATATATACTCGTATATATATATATATATATATATATATATATATATATATATATATATATATATATATATATATATATATATTTAAATATAGAGCCATTACTTATAAGAGGGCATTCGTTGGATTACTCCAACTGGGGGCTTGACGGGCCAGAACCAATGCATAAACCCTTCACAAAAGGCGACGGGCCAGATAATAAGTTAACAAATTTGCTCAGCCCTTAAGCAGCGCTTTGTTCTTGACTTCTGGGAATATCTTGTGAAGGCTCCTATAAGGTGGAAACGCCATTCATCTTCTATCTATATCTTTGCAAAGAGTAATCTTGCGCGAAGACAGATACCTTGGACGACCTACTTTTAGATACGCTTGCATTGTGACAATTAGTGGATTATTACTGCAAAGCAAGGGGAGGCAATCCCGTGACAGGTAGTGGTCCGACAGTGGCCAAAACTCAAGAGTATCTAAAGTTTGTCGTCAAAGGTGTCTATCTTCGCACAAGATTACTCTTGGCAGAGATGTAGATAGAAGGGTAATGACGCTTCTATCCCAAAGGGAGTCTTCACAAGATATTCAGAAAAGCGAAAACAATGCTGCATTGGCTGAGCACGTTAATTCTACGAGAATGATCTGCCGACAACTTTTGTGAAGGATTAAGCAATTATTAGTTTCAGCTCGTTAAGCCCTCCCCTCTGATTTACTCAGTGGAATTCTTATTATAGCTCTGTTTAGAGTGTGTTTAGTAAACTGACTGAGACAAACATGCAGTACATTTAAAATGATTTAATCGAAGTTAAATTTATATAATTACAAATAACAGATTTAATAATCATTTAGTTTTAACAAGGGTTAAAATAACTGAATAGTTTAAAAGAAAAGGTTCATCATTGACTGATAGTAGGTTTTATGAAAAAAGTTCACCTTGGCAGCTTATATGTTTCACTTAGCTGCCAATAGTGGTTTCTGCTCCCGCTGATGAGTCATGTGCAGATAGGTCACTGGAGTTTTCGCGTCTCTGGTCAAGATTAAAGGTACAGCACGTTCCCATAAATGCCAAGGAGTAACTGCCAAGCTGGTCCTGCGTTTCTACGTCTGTCCACTTCTACCCTCATTTTGTTCCAGAGATTAATACCTTGCTGGTACCACAACAACTATGGTACAAGAATAGAAACAAAACGCTCTCCTGAGTATTGCGTTTTCCCAACACATACTTTTGTGTCCCCTTTCTTATTCCACCATCCCATTTATCTCAGAATTTACCCTCGATGAGAATTAAATTTAATCCATCGAGAGAAAACTTTCTTTACATTTAAATTGAATAGCTTTATCCTTTTTTTATATTTAAATGAAAAGGTTAATAGTACAGATAGAATATCTTTACATTTACATCTCCACTGTTTGAAAAGTGTTCACAATATAAACTGAATCTGTTTTCATTTACATTTACACTGATTGAAAAGTTTGAAACTTTCATTAAATTTACAGTGAATATGTTTACATAGACATTTACACTGGTTTGAAACTGTAAGTATTATACTTAGAATGTACATCATTTCTTTCATCTTTCCCTCCCTGCTCTGTATGGAACTTGGAACTTACTTATGCTTTTAAGCTCTCTCTAAGAGACTAGCAATAAAGCAGTCACCAGCCCCTGCAGTGGTGGTTCATGAAATCATCATTCTATACGCTGAGTTTGCCAGCCTCAAATAACTTGGATATCCACTAGCGATTTTCACATATTATAATATGTACATATTACAATGTGAATATTAATATTAATATTCACATGGTAATATATACATATTAGTTCAAATGTTAGTAATGAAAAATATAGAATGTAAAATGACAACTTACGCCAATCCTGGCTCACAGATATTTTGCTCAGATGAATGAAGTTAAGGCACTTGATTAGGTCTCTTACGTGTGTTCTTGGGGTCGTCACTTTTTATAAGTAAATTCCTTCTATGACTTCGTGTGCTTCAGTTTCCTCAGCCTTCATTATTAAAATGGGTTTCCTGGGCTATGTAGGTTCTTCAAGATTGTTCCACAAAGTCCGGCCCGATAAATGGAAATTCTGAATTCTAACTTCTGGCAAGTCTGGTTGTGTCTTGGCAAGCGTGAAACTCACAGTGTCTTAACACTGAAGCGTGTCAAGTTATATTCACTGTCCTCCCCCGCATCTGTTTGTTATGGGGCTACTCAAAAGCTCCAATCATTTTCAAACATGCTGGTTGGAAGGGGGGGGGGGGATTTAAAACATTTCTGACATGAAAAAATTTGAACGTAATTTATAGGTCACCTTTCCCATATATGGTATGAAAACATCCGATTCTTGGCAGGCGAACTTACCAACATATCTGTAAACTCATACGACAATGTGCCTCAGATGTAACTGTAGTAAGATCCCTGATACCCCGATCAAATAGATAAAACATTACTGCTTATAAATTCAAATACTATAGAGATAAAATAGGGAGTTGTGTTCAACATCATATCCATCGCCCGCAATCGTGTTGGTTCTAACAAGCAGTAACGCCATAGTAAACGACACACAAAACTGTTAGCTTTTCCCCTCTCCGCAATACCTATTGCCACTAAAATAAAAGCCTTTTGACAGACCGAAATGCATAGTTAGTTTCAAACGGAGCGATAGAATAAAGAAACGGAGGAGTGAAATGAGAGACGGAAAAATGCAACCTTGACAAGCGTTGGTTTTTTAATCTCGAACTAGAACGACAGCGACAGCTGACGTCACAACCTTGCTTAGTCTAACACTAACGTGAATGAATGGTTGGGACTTTGAATAAAACTACTTGGCGTTAGTTACGTTGTTGCTATGGCATATTTTTTTTCCCAAACGTATCTGCTATTGAATGAGAGGAAACCCACCGCTTTGTCTCCTACCCGTAGTGACAATTTAAATCTAACGAAACCGTTTTGCGTTAGGCAAAACGCGTACAAGCAAGAGAGAGAGAGAGAGAAATGTAAATGGGGGATATGCATGGAGGCATATTTGAAAAGATAGCTTATGCAGTGTGATAATGAAAGTGAGAAGGGTAGAAAAAGGGTGGCCCAAGAAACCTCCATGAATAATAAAATAAAAGCAAGGACAGTTGACAAATAAAATGATAATATTTGTTTATTAGAAGATAATACTACACATAATGTTATAATATCTTACAGTAAAAACGCTTAGATAATAACAGAAATATTGTAAAGAAAAGACAAAGAGACAGACGCATTGATGTCCTCACTCAACTTTGCCAGTCTTGGGAAAGGGGGGGGGGGGGAATGGGGAGGACGTTACAATTTTGAAAGTGTAATTTATTTTGAAAAAAAGACCAAGTGAGGCATAACATAATTCGATTGGCTGTGGCAGAATAGACTAACAGTAGTGATAAAAACGATTTGAAGCCAGTGTTGGACGCCACTCGAAAATAAATTTCAGAAGTAGTGTTAGCATCAGACGCAAGGAATTCTTGAGACATTACCTTCGCTGTTCTGCACCAGCGGCGATCAGAGTGTGACCATTGGTCGCCGGTTAACATACTTATTGTGAAATATTTCATTGATGCGGTAAGATAAACATTTATATAACCATTATTAGGATTGAATGTGTATTTGTATTATTGAATGTGTATGCATTATTGATGGGTAGAGGCTAAACCAGAAAAGCGCCAAACTCAACACTTTGTGTATGCCACAAGTGATAGTAGGTAAGATTACCATTTCTATTAAAAGCCAGGCAGGCTTTCTTAAACTTTGGGAGAGAATGAAAAGATATAGATGGAAATAAAATATGATATTATTATGATGTAAGACCAGAAAACCACTGGCCGTCTTCAGCAAGTCACAGTGTTTGCACATGACTTTATATAATTAACTATAATTTCTTCTATGACAAGGAATGTATCAAACAGATGTTTGAAGATTACCTGATGATGAATAGGGCACCAAATCAGATAGGAACGATAGCTATTTATCTAGCAACTCCACTGATCTTGAAACTGTTGATAATGTTTAATTGTTTAGAGATAGAGATAGGTGTATAATGTACTAAGGAGGCCTTAATCCTCTTAATTTCAGGGTTCCATCGTGAAACAATCAGTGAGCCACATACCAAAATATACGTACTACTGAAGCTGCAAGCTCAAGGCAAAAATTACCTGTTTGCCTTAAATCAAAAGAGTTCTGAAGCAGTGTTCAGACATTGCAGTCATGAAGAAGGTGGTTGTGAGAAGGACATCACAGTGTTCCAGGAAATAAAGTTAAGCCCAATTGTCCACGGGCGTGTGTTAGTTCTACACATAGCAGATAAAGAAAGAAAGTGCGACAATTGAAAGCACGCAATAAAAATCAGTACAAAAATGTAACTGATATAGCCGTAGTGAAACAGAGATCGAGAAGGGTCTCCCTATTCTATCACACCACCAATGGAAAACCTTACATAGTATTTTAGCGCAGTTTTCTTTCAAGGAAGCCAATTACTTTGGTGGTGTCGTGCAAAGCCGGCCCCAGGGATTTTTAAGCTGGTGCGAGGTTTCGTTTTGATGTCCCTCTCCCCACCCCTCACCCTTACTATGCTGTATTGTTCATTTATGAGGGTTAATTGTAAACAATTTAGTTGGATCACTATAATTTCCACATTTTTTTAAAAACTTTTGGTGTCCCATGTTCTCTCTCCCCCCCCCCCCCCCCCACCCGCATCGCTTACACCACCCTCAACCGGCCGTGATCCCATGCTACCCAGGGATTAACAAGGCATATATATATATATATATATATATATATATATATATATATATATATATATATATATATATATATATATATATATATATATATATATATATATCCAGCAAAGGTGCTGGATTTGATTCACGGTATCGTTACGTCCCAATCTACCCAGATGCATCCGGGCACCTGAGTTAGGAAAGGTATAGACAGCAAGGTAGGGAACTGGTCACTTCACCTCTCGATGCTGGACCTAGTATAGTGAAGTCTCTAACACTTCACCCACTCTCACCCAAGCCCTACGGCAGTATCTACTATGGGACTGTGTTAAATAGTATTTGTTATCAAATGGGCTGATAAATTATATCCCAGGGTCTAATTGATAAAGTTCTTTTGATGTATATTTGGCAAAGTATATCTCTGTTGAAGTGATTAAACTGTTGTAGTACATGCGCCCACATAGAGCAGATGATAAATAGGTTAGGACTGAACTGTGACTGTGTATAAAGTCTGTGGTGAGTGGTATGAAGGGTACAGTCACTCACCCTGTACTGTCAAGCATAGATCAACGAATCAGACTGGTGTTCATTTCCAATTGACAGCACATCATTTATTCACACAGCAACATCAATCCGATACGATACACTACACAAGTACAACAGGATACACAAAATCAATAATAATCAATTACACAGAATGTCACAGCTGTTCAGTATGATGTAAACCCTGTTTACATCGCAGTTCTAATGTTACATCAGTAAATCCACCAGAACGACTGCTAACACTGCAGTTACAAAACGCCACCCAGGCTTAAATCTATATATAATAGCAGTTCTAATGTTCCACCCGAACGACTGCTGACACTGCAGTTACAAAACGCCACCCAGGCTTAAATATATATATATACTCAAAAGACTGTCCGCTCTGTAGTCTATGAGTAATCTGGCCTGCACAAAGCCTGGCCTTATAATCTCTTCAATAACTCTGATATATGTTCATGGATTCTTAAATCTATATATCCACCAGAAAAACTCTCCCTCCATAAGGAACAATGGCCTTACCATATCCTAGCGCCGTTCCTGCACAATAGAAATCTCTCAGGGAGGTAAATATGATTCAAAACATCGGCCTGTAGACACCAAGGCCTCAGAACATGTCCCTGACATAAAGCACACCTTATCTTCTCTTATCTTCCCTTATCTGCAGATAATCACACCTAAAATAGGCAAATAATGGTACACCTTGAAAAATGGCCAAACATCGTTCCCGTACACTACCCTTGGGAACACACACAAGACACTGGGCTGACTCCAGTCAACCGCCCAAACTTAGACTCCTCTCCGACTGCCACGGGAACACACACATGAATCCTCCCGCCAAACAGTCACCGGACCCGGCTGTTCACGGACACCCCGTGAGCTATTCACAGCCGGCCGAAACCAGTACAGGATCACTAAATGACCAGCGCTCACACGCTTTCTGTACACTCTGTTTTTTTTTTAACATATAAATGTTTTAAACAACTCACAATTAAACAAGCCGACAAGTGCTACAACCCTGAATTCACACTGTATAATCAGTATAGTACGTATCATTCCCCTTTGACCTTAACAGACTGCCTTTACCTTTACCATTATAAGTCACCACCAGCACATTTAAGAATTCCGAACATGTTTCCACGTAAGGCTATAACAAAATGGCGTTTATGTTAAACAGCAGCATCCTGCACTTGTTATTTCCATCCAAGATCAATACTAATCCAGATCGATTTTAAAAAAAAAATAAATTAAAAGCAGACAAACTTCATGAGCCTGATTCTGCGATGATGAATCACAAATTCATTTAATCTCCACCGTGATTGGAAGTTCTGCACACCTAACGTCCATTGACCTTTTGTCCAGCGTCTCTTCCCGGTTCTTATTACTGGAACCTGACATAGGATCAGCCTAATTTAGAGAGAGGGGATGAGAGTCCACGTCAGTGATTATACCACGTATCCATTATTTTCCAGGTCTCTCTAACCGAGACCAGAAATCGATGTCTTGAGACTCTGTAAATTGTTAACTCTAAGGGACAGAATAAAAGTAAATGTAATCCCACGCAGACGAAAAGCATGAGCCATAGTTGTTGGGGCGCGGCAGGAAGGATGGCCACCGACCGAGCAAAATGGGGACAGTTTGTTGTTGCCCTTCAAGACGCCGGAGCCGCGGTAGCATAGTGGTTAGTGCACTGGCTTCCTAGCTAGGTGGTCCATGGTTCGATCCCCAATTGAGGTGGGATTTTTTTAGACCGCAAACGGTTCCGGGGTCGACCCAGCCTTATGAATTGGGTACCAGAGCAACTCTGGGAAGGTTAAGGCGGCCGGCGTGATGCTGACCACATCACCCCTAGTGTGCCGATGGTCAAGAAAATATGGGACTAACACCATATTCTCAATATGCCTCAATGGGCGTGTAACGTGATCCTCCCTTTCCCCTACAAGACGCCACTAGGCGTGGTGGCCACTGACTGCTTTGTTAGTCAGGGGTTAAGGACCCAAAGAACACGCAGACGTAGACGCATATAATGTCGTAGAGGAGTAAAGTATGACTTCACTATACCATGTCCAGCATCGAAAGGTGGTGTGAACAGTCCCCTTCCTCACAGCCTTCCTCTAACTCAAGAGCAGAGTCAGGTACCCATTTACAGCGGAGTTGACTGAAGCGTGACACCACCGTGCCTAGAACCCGATACCTTTGCCGCTAGATGCTAGAGCTCTAACCACTCTCCTAATCGGACGCTCTAACTCTAAGAAGTAGACAACAAAAATGAAACACTATAACATCTTTCTTCTCCTCCACACTCCGTTATGTCATCCTCAATGTTTGAATTTAAATAAGATAACTGTGTGCTTACTGTTATTTTTGAAAAATATTTAACATTTAAAAAGATAACATTTTAAACAATAATTTGTAAAATTATCCTTTCTTGCTAGCATGACGAAAGCCCTGAAAATCGCTTGTCCTGGGAAGGACTGCCAGTTACGTCAACTGCCCGTACCTCCTTAGTGGTCAGGCAACACTGGTTGATTTAGATGAAACAAGTAATTAATTACTTACTAAGTCGTCCTCTTTCTACCCTGAGGTGCGTGCCGAGTTATGTCAGAGAGACCGCCATGTTATCATATCGACTGTCTTCCTCCTGCTTGGTTCCAATCTAGTCTTCGGTCCTTCATGGATTGTCTAATTTTGTCCTCCCAGCGAACTCTGAGTTGTCCTGGAGGTCTTGATCCCTGGCTCTTGGCTTCCCATATTTGTCGGGGTAGCCAATCCTTCTTCCATTCTGCAGATATGGTCAAATCATCGTAATTGGAACTGTTCCACTTGGGTCTGCAGGGGCTGGGCTTTGAAGCCTTGACGTATCGTCAGAGGAAACTAGTATCAAGTGTGAATACCTGGTGTTTTTGGTAGTTGGAAATAGTGGCCATATATGAGAAGAGGTTAAATCCGGGTTTTATCCGATTAAATTGAATCAGAGGTTAATTATAAAAGATGAACAAAGTACGTTGTGACAGGCAGAGTCGACACTACGAATGTCTGAAGATGGACGAGGTCTCATGGTGGCGGCACCTCCCCCATCCATGTACTATTACGGGATTCGATTTTATGCTACTGCGTTGGATCACACTATAATTTCTCCCAGTGGTGCTCACTGTAACATATTACAAAATTCAATGCACTTCTGTTCTTAAAATCTTATTCTTAGTAATTTCTTTATTTTCTTTATTCAAGCTGGATTACAGTTGGGCGCTCAATGCGTAGTCTTTAATATAGGCGTAGAGGAAACCGTTCAGTTTCTTAAGCAAATAATTGTTTTACTTTAAAATTTTCTGTTTAATTTTTCTTGTTCTTTAAAAATATTAACATGTCCTGATTCTACTATGGTCATTTCATTTCTTTCTAGTTCATTTCTACTTCACTGGATCTTTGTAGTTAAACGTATCATGACTTAAGATCAATGGTCAATGAACCACGAAAACAAATTAAAAGGCCTGCGTGGTCTTTTAATGGGTGTTCAATTTAGTATTTATGGTGCAAATAAGCGAATTTTCCGTATTTTCATGAAAAGGTTACGGCATTTTTTATTGTCCGTAATAGAACGTTTCACAGACAATTAGTAATTTGGGGAATAATTTCATATTTTTGAGACAAATAAATTTGAGTGAGTAATAATAAACATCTCGTTTAAAATTTGTTTCACATTTAGAACATTTGAACTGATATTACAGTATTTAAAAATCATAATTGATTAGTAACACATTGTACTATTTTATTGAGGGGGTAGCGGTAGATATCTTCTCTTTCTTCCTTGTACCCTCCTTACAGACACCCCGGCGAACTATAAGGGCGGTACACATTCTTGACATGCTCAAATACTGAAAAACTTGTCGCTCGTCCAAAAAGTTTGAAGACCACTAGTGTAACAGAATTAGACTATAAGATGCCACGGCATGGCTATCCATTACGATGGGACTGAATTAGGCGCTCGAAGGTTGGACTTTGGGAGTTGAGCAAACATCCAGATGGTCTGGTGGCGATTCTGACTACAGAGGGTAACTAAAACTGGCGTGTAGACAATTGTGTGCAAATCAATAGCTCTTTATTACGTTTCTTCATTTCTTGGTCTAAATTTGTCTGCCTGTGTCTCTGTCTCGTGTCAGCCTGTTTGTCTGTCTTTCTCTCTATTTACGCTTATTTAAAGTGTCCTTGTGATCTGGGTAGTTCTCTGAGGAGACACAGAAAGAATATGCCTACTGCCCCATCAGGCATGTCGTAGGAGGCCACTAATATGAGGTTGTGCATGAGGCTGATAAACTCACCACGTAAAAGAGCTGTAGAAACTGTGGTAAAATGGGATGTTATAAATATTTATAGGGGACTTAGTGTACTGACTGAGATCAGCTGTGAAGGTATCTGTATCTAATAAGTGTAGTGTATTACAGGTGACCTTACTTGCTACCACATATTTATACCTCAGTCAGAATTATTCTGGAATATTGTGATGACTACGTTGAA
Source organism: Oreohelix idahoensis (assembly GCA_024509875.1). Classification (NCBI taxonomy): domain Eukaryota; kingdom Metazoa; phylum Mollusca; class Gastropoda; order Stylommatophora; family Oreohelicidae; genus Oreohelix; species Oreohelix idahoensis. The sequence goes on along the minus strand of JAMPIV010005426.1, from coordinate 154,768 downwards.
TGTCTAGGGTTATGTAAATGATGAAGTGTAAGTCACAACAATAACAGACAAATAAACAATTTAATTTATTCCACCACACTTGACAACATTGTGACACTCACATACATATAACACTCTATGAGACTATCTTAACAGAGTCACTGGTAAAATTTCAAATATATATATGTATTAAGTACTTTCACTAATGGAGATCCTGATTCAACTACACAGTGAACCAGGAATCATAATAAAATGTAATCACAATTTATATGTACCTAATGTATAAATATGAATCTTGTAGTGACATATTTTATTAGTATTATACTATGTGTGTCAGTTGTGTAGTGGTACTATGAGGTAATACTGGTTTTGTATTTCAAGATAGGTTGTTATTTGTCATCATGACTTCAAGTGTTTGTTTCTGTTGGAACTAGTATTGGAGATGTTCTCAGTTCCTGGCATTAAAACAATTAATTTTCCTCTGTTTTATTATAAAGTCACTTTTAGAGGGGGGGGGGGGGGGGGGCATAATGTTGAGCTCCTCTGGCCACAGACTCTTATCTTTCGTGATGGCGGCAAGAAAAGACTCATCTGCTCGATAGCCTCCCTGTGTTCTGGAGACACCTCACTGTTTGCTATATGGACCAAGGAGTATGCTGTCCGACTCTGGATTCAGCAAAGCTCTGAACAGGTGCTGCTCAATAACTTTAGGACCACAGTCCCTGAAACAAGAAGGTTGTACCTCCTACTTCAGAACTAATTTATACTCTATTTTTACATTGAGCACAATACATAACAAACACTGAGTTCAGAGCGGTAGGCCAACTGCTATCTTCATCTGAAACATTTTACACCAGTATTCTCCTCCCTAATGGTTACTACGCCTCTGCAATTTCATCTGTAAGTTCTTCTATTCAATAGGATAGGTGTCAGTGTACTATTTGGTAATTCCATGTAGTTTTACTTTTCTCCGACACCTTCTGTTCAGGTTGGAGCATTATATATAGGCCTTGCCTCAGGTTCGCTACTGAACCCACACACATATACAGACATAAATTATTAATTTACATTCAATTTTCATTAAAAGATATCAAATATTTCAAGCTTACCACAATTCATGGAATAATAATAAACAGATACGTTGACTGGTGAAGAATAATGGCACAATTTATGGCACAAATTCCGATCTGCCTCTATCTCAGGCTTTTATTTAGAAATAGATAAGCTGATTCACAACGCACTGTTGCTTCAGAAAGTATTTTTGAAAATCTGGTGTTGAACTGACGCGTCTAAGTGACTATATTGACGGGTCTAACCAATCGTGCCATGTTTACCCAAGCGTTTGAAAAAAGTACCCCTTCCATCCGTCTCCCCTAACAACTAAAATTAGTATTTATAGTCCGACTAATCGTGTTTAGCCTTACATTTATTTCCCGCCAATCAAATAGGAGGTAACATGGGGACCTCTTTCCCGTACAATGGTGGTTTAAAATTCTGCCACTGAGCGATTCTGATTTTGGTGTTGTCTGACAGCACCCTTATTTTATTTTGGATATAACTTGTTAATTCCTAGACTATTTGCATAACACTTAACATATTCTTTGTCAGCAAGTCCTAAGGAACCCAAATATATAAGTTTTATGGGGCTAAGTGGCGGCGTTCCAAATATGTATTTTCTTCTAGGATAGTCGTGCTGTTACCACTTCCTCACTTCCAAACTTTTAGGGTGTCTGCTGTACTGTCAGACTAATGTCAGGATTTCGGACATAAAACAGTAGAATGTCAGGTTTTTAAACATAACTCTCGTTTGGGTAGTGTTTTTTTTTCACTGTCGATTTGAAAAAAGCTAGTGCTTGTGGCCTTACATGCGTGATGGTAGTAATTGTATAGCGAGACTGTGGTAGTATTGCCTGCGTTCCGGCTTTCAGCCCCTCCCTTTCTTTCTATCCTTAGTCCATCTGTCTTTCGTTTTTAGTAACATAGTGTATAAAATGACATGAATGGAATTTTAAATCTAGGTCAGCTTGCGTATCTCAAGGTTTTTCTTAGAAAGGCAGTACACGTTTTATCGTAGAAAGCGGGTATTGAAGCAGTAGGCTTTTACTATCAACGTGAAACGTTACAATTTGCAGACGAATTAGAAAACAAGGGGGATTTCGAGTACAGTCATTGTGACAGCACTGTTCTTTACCATTCTTCTTTCCTTTTATTAAATTTATTTGTTAGGCTTTACATTTACGTTTTAATTTATATATGTGGATTAGAATTTCTCACGACAAATCCTCCCCACTTAAAACAGACGTTATATGTCAGTCTATAATTCTATATACACATAGAGAAATTTATTATTATTCCTGGGGTTTAGGGTGATTCTCATCACACGGATGGCGGCTTAAAAAATCCGCTCCCAGATTTGTTTTTCCACTTATATACTCTATGCTAAACTCAAATGGCTGCATCAATAAAGACCAACGGAGTAATCTAGAATTCTCATGTCTAGCCTGTGCTAGAAATGACAAGGGTTTGTGGTCCGTTTGTAACTTAAATGCCTTTCCATACAGATAAATATTGAATTTCTTTATCGCCCATATTACTGCAAGACATTATTTTTCGCTAGTTGAGTTTCAGCTTTATTCAACTTTCTGCTAGCATATGCCACTGGGCTTAATTCCCCATCCAATGCATCTGATCTCTGTAGCAGAGTTGCACCTAACCCAATATTACTGTCATCAGTCCTTACAATGAATTCTTGACTTAAGTCAGGTAATTTCAAAATAGGTTTACTTGTGAGCTTTTCCTTCAATTCTTGGTAAGCCATTTCACATTGTGGTGTCCATGTAATTCGATCTGGATTTCCTTTACGTGTCAAATCAGTTAACGGTGCACATATGGAATTAAAGTTTTTGATATACTTTTGGTAAAAACCACATAATGAGACAAAGGATCTCACGTCTTTCTTGGTTTGTGGTCTCGGGGCTTTCTTTAGTTTCTCTAAATTCTTGGGGTCAGGGGTCATGTTTCCCTGATAAACTGTGTGTCCCAAGAATTCTAATTCTTTACATCCAACGCAACATTTGGTTGGTCGGGCTGTTAAATTCGCTTCTCTAAGTCGATTAAACAGCATGTTCAGAGAGTCAATGTGTTCCTCAAATGTTTCTGTTGCTATAAGGATATCATCCATGAAATTTGTGATACATGGATTATTCAGAGGGTCCAATAATTTTCTCATCATTCTAGAGAAGACACTAGGTGCATTCTTCAATCCAAATGGCAATCTGTTAAACTCATAGTGTCCCTCTGAGGTACTAAAAGCTAGGTATGGTCTAACCTCAGGCTTTACTGGAATCTGATAGTATCCTTTACTCAGATCCACTTTTGAGAAATATTTAGCTTTATTTAGCCTGGCAAACAACTGATTTGTATCCGGCAATGGATCCACCTGTCCTTCTGTAATAGCATTCAGTCTCCTGTAATCTATACAGAGTCTATGTTCTCCAGAGGGTTTCCTTAAGAGTACCACACTGGAACTATACGAAGATTCACTGTGTGAAATAATTCCTTCCTTCAACAAATAGTCTATCTCTTCCTTCAAAGCTTTCTCCTTAGCAAAAGGAATCGAATAGGGTTTCATACAGACAGGTGTGGGGTCTATCAGTTTCATATCATATTCCAATAAGTTTGTATGCCCCGGTCGGTCTGTTAACACCTCTGTATGATTTTCTAGAACCTGTTGCACTCTCTCTTTCTGATTTTTCGTTAAATGTGTACTGATTTTCACCTGTGCCGCTGTCTCACAGGGGTGTAATGGATATTCAAATGATGAAAGTGGTTCCTTTTTCATCTCCATTGCAATGGACAAGGTCAACAAGTGTGTCTCTTCCTGATGTTCTCTTTCCAAATATTTCTTCAGGAGATTCACATGATAGATTTTTTCTTTCCCCTTCTTATCTATCTTATAATTGGTTCTAGACACCTTCTCTAGAACTGTATATGGACCTTGCCATCCAATTTGTAACTTATTCTGACTACCGGGGAGAAGAAGCAGTACCTTCTCTCCCACAGCCAAATCTCTGTCTTTAGCTTTCCTGTTATAATAGGCAGCATGTTTCTTCCTGGCTTGTCTTAAATTTTCATTGGCAAGTTTCCAGCCAGTTTTTAAACGAGTGGTCAGCTCATTCACATATTGGTATGAGGATGTAATATTTTCCTCTGCCTTTTCATCAGTCCACGTTCTTAACAGAGCTTCGAGTGGACCTTTTATTGGCCTTCCAAACAATAATGTTGCCGGGGCCATACCGGTTGAACTATGGGGTACCTCCCGATAAGCAAAGAGGGCGGCGTGAAGGTACTGGTCCCATGTATCTGGTTTTTCGTGTGCCAACTTTCTCAGGATCGACATCAATGTGCCATTAAATCTTTCCACTTGGCCGTTCCCTTGGGGATGGTACACACTACAATGGAAGTGTTTGGCCTGGAAGATCCTGAAAACTTCTTCTGTTAGTTTCCCCTTGAACTGAGAGCCATTATCAGTCAAGATTTGATTGGGAAAGCCTAACCTTGTGAAAATTGTGAGTAATGCCTCTGCCACATGTTTAGAATCAATCGATGACAGGGCTACCGCCTCTCCCCACATAGAACAAGTGTCCACCAGAGTCAGAATGTAGCTGTTCCTTCTCTTGGTTCGGGTGAGAGGTCCCACAAGATCCACGGCAACTCTCTCAAAGGGTGTTCCCACTATGGGCATTTCCCCCAGAGTTGCTGGTGCAGTCCAATGCTTAGGTGCTACTCGTTGGCACTCTGGACAGGATTTTACATATCGTTTGATATCTTCAGTTATTCCTGGCCAGAAATAGCTGTCCTGTTGCGCTGATCCCCATATGACCACTGAAGGGAATCGCATGCCCTAGTTCCAACACTTTAGTCCTATATGAAGTGGGAAGGACCAGCTGTCCGTGACCATTGGATTCAGATCCAGCCTTCCTATATATCAATTTGTTCTTCATATAAAACTCTCCCTTGCCTGGAGGTGTATGAGATTTGGGCAACTTCTTGAAACACGGCTTGAGTGTTTTGTCCTCAGCCTGTGCCTTCCTCATCTCATCTGGATGAGTATTTATTGGATTATCCTCCTCCTTTTTAGACTGTGATCTGGTCTGCACTGTTGCCAATATCACAGGTCTCTTGGGATTCCCAAAGAAGACATATCTACACCCCAATATCAGAGGGTAGATTGGCTCATTTATCACTGCTGCTTTTATGATTCCTTCCACATATCGCGTTTTCACTTTTATTCGGGCGACGGGAAGTGTCATGGTAGCTACATCCTTGGTTGCAGTTTGAATCTCCACTGTTTCTGTGGTGTATTGATCGGCCTGCACCAGGTGAGAACTCACAACGGAATCGTAATCTAAACCGGTATCATATAAACACCTTATAGTGACACCATTACAGATGACATCTTCACACACTGGGGGGTGGTATGGTTCCTGTAGTTCTGCAGGTTTGACCTTCTTTTCCTTTTTCCCAGATGTCATAGCAGCACAATGAGGAGGTTTCCTTCTACAATGGTCAGTGTCATGATTGTTCATCTTACAATTTTTACACCACCTTTTCCTTGGTTGAAAGATTTTCTTTCATCATATTTCCTTTCATCGAATTGTGGGGTTTTATTTTTATTGTCATACCGTGGCCTATCAAATTGGTGCTTACCTTTGTTTTGATCTCTAGGATCAAATTTATTAAAGTTCTGTGGTGCCCTAAAATTATCCACCTGTTTCTTTTTATTACCTGATACCTCTGCTTGAGCTGCTTGATACCTTTCAGCAACATTTAGCAACTCACCCAGCCTCTCTGCACCTTGTTCCATGAGAAACTTTCTCAGGTCTGGAGCCATGGACTCTCTTAATTGTTCTATAAGGACCATATCCTTAAGATCTTGGGTTTTCCCCAGAGAAGTCCATTTCTCCAAGTATGTCTCTAACCGTGCAGAGAACTGGTGATAGGTTTCACCTGACAGTAGTTTAGCATTCCTAAATTTTTTCCTATAAAATTCTGCGTTCTTTTCATATCTTAACAAAAGAGCCTGCTTTAGCATGTCATAATTTTCCTGATCACCTCTGCTCATTTTGGCAAAAACTTCATAAGCTGCCCCACGAAGACCTTGAGATAACTTTAAGCTCCACCTTTCTCTCTCTAACCCATATGTGGTAGCTAATAGTTCATATCTATTTAGATAGCTCTCAATATCATCGTCTTTCTCAACAAAATGATCTAAATGAAAATTCATAGCTGAGGTTGAGGCTCCCTGGCTAGCAGTGGCATCAGAGGTAAAGGGACTGGCACCATTTTCAGGAGCATGGCCTTGAAACTCAAACTCCCTTAGTCGTAACTCATGTTCCCTTTGTAATCTCTTCTCCTCCTTTTCTGCTTCCCTTTCTGCAGCTAATCTCTTTTCTTCTCTTTCTGCAGCCTGTCTTCTTTCCTCGGCTTCCAATGCTTTAGCCTCTTTGTCAGCCTCAATCTGCAACCTCTTAATTTCTTTTTCAGCCTCTAACTTTCTTTCGGCCTCTTTTTCTAATCTTCTTTCTTCCCGTTCAATATATTTGTCACATTCAGCAGTGACATAAGCAATCATAATTTGCCCGTCCATTCCTAACTCTTTCGCAGTCTGTACAGCAGCAGATCGAAATTTTGCCAAGTCGGCCATTGTCTAACATGCAATTGTAAACAATTCAATCTTTCAATAATTTTCTAAGGACACTACAGGCACTGAGAGCTCAACCTTATTTATTTCCACCCAAGGATACCTTTTAAATTGTATTATTCCCTGAAGTGAATTACCCCCAATATTTATAATAGGGAAAGATTCAAAATCCCGGACGGGCCCCCAATATATGTGGTAAAATGGGATGTTATAAATATTTATAGGGGACTTAGTGTACTGACTGAGATCAGCTGTGAAGGTATCTGTATCTAATAAGTGTAGTGTATTACAGGTGACCTTACTTGCTACCACATATTTATACCTCAGTCAGAATTATTCTGGAATATTGTGATGACTACGTTGAATGTCTAGGGTTATGTAAATGATGAAGTGTAAGTCACAACAATAACAGACAAATAAACAATTTAATTTATTCCACCACACTTGACAACATTGTGAAACTCACATACATATAACACTCTATGAGACTATCTTAACAGAGTCACTGGTAAAATTTCAAATATATATATGTATTAAGTACTTTCACTAATGGAGATCCTGATTCAACTACACAGTGAACCAGGAATCATAATAAAATGTAATCACAATTTATATGTACCTAATTTATAAATATGAATCTTGTAGTGACATATTTTATTAGTATTATACTATGTGTGTCAGTTGTGTAGTGGTACTATGAGGTAATACTGGTTTTGTATTTCAAGATAGGTTGTTATTTGTCATCATGACTTCAAGTGTTTGTTTCTGTTGGAACTAGTATTGGAGATGTTCTCAGTTCCTGGCATTAAAACAATTAATTTTTCCTCTGTTTTATTATAAAGTCACTTTTAGAGAGGGGGGGGGGAGCATAATGTTGAGCTCCTCTGGCCACAGACTCTTATCTTTCGTGATGGCGGCAGGAAAAGACTCCTCTGCTCGATAGCCTCCCTGTGTTCTGGAGACACCTCACTGTTTGCTATATGGACCAAGGAGTATGCTGTCCGACTCTGGATTCAGCAAAGCTCTGACCAGGTGCTGCTCAATAACTTTAAGACCACAGTCCCTGAAACAAGAAGGTTGTACCTCCTACTTCAGAACTAATTTATACTCTATCTTTACATTGAGCACAATACATAACAAACACTGAGTTCAGAGCGGTAGGCCAACTGCTATCTTCATCTGAAACATTTTACACCAGTATTCTCCTCCCTAATGGTTACTACGCCTCTGCAATTTCATCTGTAAGTTCTTCTATTCAATAGGATAGGTGTCAGTGTACTATTTGGTAATTCCATGTAGTTTTACTTTTCTCCGACACCTTCTGTTCAAGTTGGAGCATTATATATAGGCCTTGCCTCAGGTTCGCTACTGAACCCACACACATATACAGACATAAATTATTAATTTACATTCAATTTTCATTAAAAGATATCAAATATTTCAAGCTTACCACAATTCATGGAAATAATAAACAGATACGTTGACTGGTGAAGAATAATGGCACAATTTATGGCACAAATTCCGATCTGCCTCTATCTCAGGCTTTTATTTAGAAATAGATAAGCTGATGCTCAACGCACTGTTGCTTCAGAAAGTATTTTTGAAAATCTGGTGTTGAACTGACGCGTCTAAGTGACTATATTGACGGGTCTAACCAATCGTGCCATGTTTACCCAAGCGTTTGAAAAAAAGTACCCATTCCATCCGTCTCCCCTAACAACTAAAATTAGTATTTATAGTCCGACTAATCGTGTTTAGCCTTACATTTATTTCCCGCCAATCAAATAGGAGGTAACATGGGGACCTCTTTCCCGTACAATGGTGGTTTAAAATTCTGCCACTGAGCGATTCTGATTTTGGTGTTGTCTGACAGCACCCTTATTTTATTTTGGATATAACTTGTTAATTCCTAGACTATTTGCATAACACTTAACATATTCTTTGTCAGCAAGTCCTAAGGAACCAAAATATATAAGTTTTATGGGGCTAAGTGGCGGCGTTCCAAATATGTATTTTCTTCTAGGATAGTCGTGCTGTTACCACTTCCTCACTTCCAAACTTTTAGGGTGTCTGCTGTACTGTCAGACTAATGTCAGGATTTCGGACATAAAACAGTAGAATGTCAGGTTTTTAAACATAACTCTCGTTTGGGTAGTGTTTTTTTTTTTTTCACTGTCGATTTGAAAAAACTAGTGCTTGTGGCCTTACACGCGTGATGGTAGTAATTGTATAGCGAGACTGTGGTAGTATTGCCTGCGTTCCGGCTTTCAGCCCCTCCCTTTCTTTCTATCCTTAGTCCATCTGTCTTTCGTTTTTAGTAACATAGTGTATAAAATGACATGAATGGAATTTTAAATCTAGGTCAGCTTGCGTATCTCAAGGTTTTTCTTAGAAAGGCAGTACACGTTTTATCGTAGAAAGCGGGTATTGAAGCAGTAGGCTTTTACTATCAACGTGAAACGTTACAATTTGCAGACGAATTAGAAAACAAGGGGGATTTCGAGTACAGTCATTGTGACAGCACTGTTCTTTACCATTCTTCTTTCCTTTTATTAAATTTATTTGTTAGGCTTTACATTTACGTTTTAATTTATATACGTGGATTAGAATTTCTCACGACAGAAACCAGGGCAGCAAGGCATGTCAATGAATGTTTGGAGCAGGCTTCCTGCCAAGAGGTAAGTTACAGTGGTAGCACCATGCTTCAGAAAGAGCGATAAGGAAAATGATGATGGTGGTGGTGTTTGTGGTGATGGTGATGATGATGATGACGATGATGATAAAGTGATGATGATGATGATAGTTATGATGATGATAATAAGGATGATGACCGTGACGTCTTGAGGATGATGATAATGATGATGGTATAGTGGTGATGATGATGATGATAATGATAGTGTTGATGATGATGATGGTGGGGTTGTGGTGATGATGATGGTGATGATGATACTAATGATGACGATATGGTGATGATACTCATGATGTCAGTGTTGATGATGATGATGATGAAAATATCATCTTCCCTTGTGAGTATACTGCACATCAACTGTCCTACAAACCTTCGATGACTATCATCAACATAAACGCAACAATAAATCATGAGAGAAACTAGATTGATGCCATTTGGTTACATTTATCTCAAAATCAAATACAAACCCAACCAATGACGCTCATATCGACTAAACGTTGCCCGGGCTATTGGCTTATTAGAACAGCAGTAGACAACCCAGGATCTTTAAGGATCTACTTTAGAAACGCTGAGATCTTAAAAGATCTACATGGATAAACTCATGTCTGTTTCCAGTTTTTCGAGTATGTGGAATTTTTTTAATCAATGCACTCTATATGTTACTGCAATCTCTGCCACACTAAAGGGAATTTAGCCAAATGTTAAATTGTGTCAAACTCACAGTCCATGCTTCGGAAGGTCCAAAGTGGATGGCTCCGGCATGAATGGAAAACCTCCATAGAAGGCTCGAATCTTCAGGAACTGGTGTAGATCTACTGCCCTGGTAATGCAGGGGTACGCGGCAACGAAAGAGCTGACAGACTAACTTCAAGAGCACCCATAGAAGGTGAGCTGGATATGGATAAGGGAGAGATGCTGAGGGCAATGAATGATCGCCAATTAGAGAATGAAACTGCAATCGAGGAATCATCAAGGTTAGGTTTGCTGGAATTTGGCATCATATGTAAGACCAGAAGGAATGAATGAGAGGATGCATCCGGCGTGTATGCAACCAACGCGCAACAGGAACAGTTAGCATTCATACCCATCGACGTTTGCTGAGGGAGAATGAGCACCTATGGGTTTTCCCGGAGTGCAGTGACGTCCATTCTGATCAACAATAACAATAACTGAATGTTAACTTCAAAGAAAAAATAGCTTTCTATCTTATACGGTTTACGACTAAAGTGAATTTTAGTAAGATAGCTTGCGGGTTTTTTTTTGTTGCTTGGGATGTGAAAGTGAGAGTCCTTGGTGAAAGTATCATTAACCCGGGGAAAAGATGTGTGGGAGCGTTTATAAGTGCCGGCGAGTTCGAAATTTACATAGGTTAAAAATTCATTTTTTCCCTTCTCCCAAAAACCACAAAATCCATCAAGTGATCCCAAGGGAACTATCGACAGATCAAGAATGACCGGTTACCGACCCCTGATTTAGAAAAACAAAACTTGGCAGGTATACAGTACGTCAGATAATAAAAAACAAAAACCAAAGAAACATGAAAAAACGTCTCACTTATTTTAGCGATTCCAAAATCAGTTGACGCCGCCAAACGACAAATTAGAATTAAGACAGAGAGACATGCCTGTCAATTAGGCCACGTAGCATCCCAAAGGTGATGATAACACTAGTCAACAACCAAAATGTACCAGAAATGAAAATAGCTGATCTTAACAAATTTTGGTGTGCTGAAAACGAAAATGACATTTAAAAATGTTGATTGGCTCTAGTTTTCAAGATATATGCTACTAGTTTATTTAATTATGGTCAATTTATATATATGACACAACTGTTGTGGGCGATTACATAATCTTTTCTAATGACCAATAAAAATGTAACTAGAAGTTGATGATGCAATACTACCTATGATTACATCACCTTTGGGTATAAAAATCGTATCTCTGATAAAATTTTGCCATTAGTTAGTGCATTTGTCCTTATCAAAAGTATCGTAGTTAGAAATGCCAAGGACATGTGTGAACAGTGCTAATAATTTCTGTTATGTATGTGGTGAGGTGACATTTCTATCACAAAAACGAAATATAACTAAAGTGATTAAGAAGGCATACAGTTTGTATTTTGGCTGCAGAATAGGGGATCAAGATAAGAGCTGGGCGCCACACATATGCTGCAATACCCCGATTTTGAGCAAACTACATCCACTAAACCACACTTAATAACCCAAGGTGAACTGAATGAACTTGTAAGAGATCTGAATTTACCGAAGAACAAGGCGGAGCTTTTGGGTTCCAGATTGCAACAGTGGAATCTCCTAGCAGAAGATGTTACAATTTCTGTGTATAGGAACCGCCAGAAGCCGCTTATTACATTCTTTTTCAAAGAGGGTGACCTTTCTGCGTACCACACCATTTCTGGTTTAATGGCAGCCCTCAAAACCAATTACATACCAGAAGAGTGGAGACTTTTCATTGATTCATCCAAGACGAGTCTTAAAGCTGTTTTGTTGAATAATGGTAATGTGTTACCATCAATTCCAGTTGGTCAAGCAGGTCATATGAAAGAAACTTATGAAAACATTAATCAGCTTTTGAAGTGTATAAACTATGATCATCATCATTGGTCACTTTGCGGTGACTTAAAAGTGGTTGCTCTTTTGCTTTGACTACAGGGTGGATACACCAAGTACTGTTGCTTTCTCTGTGAGTGGGATAGCCGTGCACGAAGTGACCATTACATCAGAAGACATTGGCCAATCAGGCAGTCATTGCAGCCTGGCAGTAAGAACGTTGAGAACCCAGCACTTGTCGACACCAGCAAGATTTTGTTGCCACCCTTGCACATTAAACTGGGTCTCATGAAAAAACTTTGTCAAGGCAATGGAGAAAACAGATGAGGCTTTCAAATACCTCATCAGAAAATTTCCAAGACTGAGTGAAGCTAAAATAAGAGAGGGAGTATTTGTTGGTCCACAAATTCGAAAACTTCTTCATGATGACGAGTTTCTTTGCGTGTTGCATGGCGAGGAAAAAGCAGCATGGCTAGCATTTAAGTCAGTGGTGGACAATTTTCTTGGAAACAACAGATCTGATAATTACAATGAAATTGTAGAAAATCTCCTTCTGAAGTATAAGAGTCTTGGCTGCAACATGTCTTTGAAAATTCATTTTCTGGATTCTCATCTGGATTTCTTTGTCAAACTGTGGAGCGGTCACTGATGAGCATGGTGAACGATTTCACCAGGACATTGCTGCTATGAAGACAAGGTATCAAGGCAACTGAAGCCCTTCAATGCTTGCTGATTACTGTTGGACTGTGACAAGAGACACCTCATCGATTGACTACAAGAAGCAAGCAAAGAGAGCTCGAACAGCGACTGAATAATGATGAAATGGGTTCAAATGTGCCTTTTTAAAACATGATATGTGAACTTTAAATAATGTTTTTATTTTTTCTATCATTTTATGTTGAAATATCAATTAATTGAGTATGTAACCACAATTTTTATAATGCTAAAGTAGAAAGACTAGCTGTTCACCCCAGAGAATTAAACAAGTATACATTATTTGTATTACTGTAATGTAAATTCATCATTTAAAAAAAACCCAGAGCCAATTGGTGAATTTCATTATGATATTTGAAATCAGCATGTCAAAATAAATAAAAAATGGTATATTTAATTTCTGGTACAAATAACTTTTGAAAATTTGTTGACTAGTGTAATTTGACGCTGTTTCTGTGTATCGTGTTCTTCTTTTTCTTCTTCTTGTCAACTTGATATCAAGTTGTTGTGCCGAACCTGCAAGATGCTCAAAGGCCACTTTTACAAATAGAAGTAGATGAAAGCAAGAAAGATGAAGTGGCCATACCAAGATTTATGTTAACAAGTCGTTTCTTTTTTTTTTCTCTTCTTCTACGCTCTCTTACTCTCTTCATCTACTTCCTCTATCTATTAATTCTTCTTCTCCTCTTTTACATCTTCTTCTTCTTTTACTTTTTCTTCCTCCTCCTATTCCTCTTCTCTCCAATTATTTTATCTCTCTCATAAAGTTGGCCACCAAATAGTTTCTTCTTTCTCAACTAGGTTGGAGAAAGCCTTGTTGCAACTCTGCTCCTGTCATGAAGCTCACAGTCTAGGAGAATACGTTCTACTGTCTGACTTTCATCCCCACATTGGCAGATGTCTATCTTTCCGATTTTCAATTGGTTGAACCGATAGTATTTTGATCTGCAGTATCGGACGACACAATTGCTTTTCTCTACCCATAATTCACTGTGATTTTTCTTTAATTTCACTACTGTTGTTTTCCTGAAGAAAATGCGCGATACCGTTTTCATATTAAGAAATCGACTAATAAACAAAATCATTATGATATGGCAGTATGTAGAAGGAAAGGCTACATTTGAAATGATAGACTAATTTTTTTTAAATAATATTAGCCGTCAAATTTGACAATGATTTATTATTTCGTTGTGTTATTCTTGCAACTTATTTTCTTCGTTTCACTCCTTTAAAAAATATTTTTCAACTTCCTTTCTTTTCCCTTTTGCTTCGCTCTTTCTTTCTTCTCACTTTTTCTGCTATTCCTCACATTTACCTACTCACACCTTCACACTTTTGAATACAAGCACAAGCTTCTCGCACAAACCCACAGCAGCGGGCATTGCGGAAAATTACTTTTTTTTAAATGTAAGATTTCATGACCTTTTTACAAAACAGAACGACATGCGGCAAGAATATACACAAATTCAGGTCTAACAGACAAGATTATAGCCCGGAGAGAAGCCATCTTAAAGCCGAGCTGATTAGGCATTACTATTCTATTCCAGTTCTCAAGTGGCAAGATCGATAAATAAAATCTCTTCATACGTTCGCTTTTAGACCTGGCCATCTTGATTCAAGATGAGGTTGGCCGGCTAATCTAAACTTGAACTGGCAATTCAATGACACTTCCGGGCACAGAAAGATTGCATCATCATCATCGCCAATCATCATCACTGCTACGTCTCACAAAGAACCACCTCGCTGTGACAGACCTGGCCAGTCGGAAGAGTAATATAGCAACAGTAAAAAGGAGTATATCCATTTACTTAAACTAGCAATCGAATTACACTTCCGGGCCCAGAAAGAGTGCACCATCATCGTCATCACCCATCACTACTGTTCAGCTCCATCTGAAGGATAGGTCTTGAATAAATTTGTGCCAAGCTTTCCTGCACTATGCCATCCTTTCAACGTGTTTTCATTTTTCTTTATTCCTTTCCTTCTGTCTTAAATTCCGTTCTCCGGGTGTTCTTAAAGTCGCCTTCTATTTCTCACAACCCTCGAATTCCAGAAAAATGATAGCTTATAATCGGTTGCAGTACAGATAAACTAAAATACATACAGAAGGACGGACTCGTGGATTCACTGATTAGACATGAACAGCGTAACTTATTGCTGCCATTTATAAATATTCGTATAATTTATTCATATAGACGAGGGCAAAGTTAATGCTTCTAGTCATATTTTATGCTATTCTTGCATGACAGCTTAAAAGAGTGAAACTTTTAAAAACTAAAAAAAAAAAGCTAAATTATTAAAATGACTCAAAGTTTTAATTTAATTATGTACTTGCTCGGCAGTAGGTAACAGTGGAAGGTAACAGTGGAAGGTAACAGTGGAAGGTAACAGTGGAAGGGAAAAGAATTAAAGAAACTGAGCAATGGGGAAATTGAGCCATCCCCATGAGGCAAGTTCAGAAAGTGTACACCCAAGTTCTTTCCCATAATTTCTTGACGGGTTACTTGCTAGTATATTAATATTTCCCTCTGTTCTTTATTACATCATTGACAGTATTCTGCTTTTCTTACAGGAGTGGTACACAAATTCGTATTCAAACTTGACGTATCTCCTTCAACTCGGCAATGAGAATTAAATAAATAAAGAAATACACATTAACGGGTAATTAGAGGCACTCGTAGGATATAAAGAAATAGGAAACTTAACAACAGAAAAACAACAGAAGCGATAGACTTAACAGAACTCGAACCTAGGACCATCAGAACGGTGGCGCCGCTTCATTACGGGAGTGAATCTCGACCAACCGCCCTGCCAATTAGGCACCACAAAAATAGTGCTTCGTGGGAAGGGGTCATTAACACAAACTCTCCACGTAAGTAACGAATTCTAGGACCGAGAAACGACCCAGACTGATTACAGACGCAATCACGCGCATCTCCTTAATACATTAACAAAAATAGTTTTGAATTCTATGGTTGATTGGTGACGACAGCTGCTTGGATCTGCTTGAAGTACCACCAGTGGTTAGTTGCAAAATTAGTTTTTTTTTTTTCTGGTCATAATAAGTTTTAACAGAGGCCACTTTTTTTTTTGGTTCCTAAGTGGGCATATCTACTATTTTAGAAGCAATATTTCAAAAATTAGTTTACGCAATTATTCTTGCAATTATTTTGCTATTTGGATTCATTAATTAATCAATGAAAATGTTATATTCATACAAAACTACTTATTAAAGTAAAAAAATTAATACAGTAAAATATAACATTTAATATTTATAGCTTTTATTAAGATTATATTACTTTTGTATAAAGTAAAGTCACGTGTCTTCCATAGTTTACCAGTTAAGTCTAGTTGGCGGACAAACTTGTGTAGCTCCCGAGGGTCTCTGAAGAGAGAAAGAAAGAATAGGACTAAGGCACCCTTAGGCATGTCGTACAAGGCGACTAATATGAGGTTGTGCCTGTGCCTGACAACCTCATCATGTAACAAAATACCCACAGAAATCTCTGCTGCAAGAGCATATGAGTGATTGTACAGGCGTTCCTACAAGGGCACCAGTTACAATGAAAGCTTCATGCTCAGTCAGGTGTGCAAAGGAAACATGATGATGATGATGATGATAGTTGGGGGAGGGACGGGAATATACTCCATTTTACTGTTGCCATATTATGCTACAGACTGGGCTGGCCTGTCACAGCAGAGGTGGTTCAATGTGAGATGTATTTCATGCAAGGAAATGAGAATATGTTAATCAGTAATAAAACATCCATTTAAATTTCTAATTATTGGACATTTATTACAATTTTTGTAAACAAAAGTTCTGGTGTATGTACTGGAGAAAGGCCGAAGTACAACTGGAGAAGAGAACTGGAGAGAGGCCGAAGTACAACTGGAGAAGAGAACTGGAGAGAGGCCGAAGTACAATTGGAGAAGAGAACTGGAGAGAGGCCGAAGTACAACTGGAGAAGTGAACTGGAGAGAGGCCGAAGTACAACTGGAGAAGAGAACTGGAGAGAGGCCGAATTACAACTGGGATAGAGAACTGGAGAGAGGCCGAAGTACAACTGGAGAAGAGAACTGGAGAGAGGCCGAAGTACAACTGGAGAAGAGAACTGGAGAGAGGCCGAAGTACGACTGGAGAAGAGAACTGGAGAGAGACCGAAGTACAACTGGAGAAGAGAACTGGAGAGAGGCCGAAGTACAACTGGAGAAGAGAACTGGAGAGAGGCCGAAGTACAACTGAAGAAGAGAACTGGAGAGAGGCCGAAGTACAACTGGAGAAGAGAACTGGAGAGAGGCCGAAGTACAACTGGAGAAGAGAACTGGAGAGAGGCCGAAGTATAACTGGAGAAGAGAACTGGAGAGAGGCCGAAGTACAACTGGAGAAGAGAACTGGAGAGAGGCCGAAGTATAACTGGAGAAGAGAACTGGAGAGAGGCCAAAGTACAACTGGAGAAGAGAACTGGAGAGATGCCGAAGTATAACTGGAGAAGAGAACTGGAGAGAGGCCGCAGTACAACTGGAGAAGAGAACTGGAGAGAGGCCGAAGTATAACTGGTGAAGAGAACTGGAGAGAGGCCGAAGTACAACTGGAGAAGAGAACTGGAGAGAGGCCGAAGTACGACTGGAGAAGAGAACTGGAGAGAGGCCGAAGTACGACTGGAGAAGAGAACTGGAGAGAGACCGAAGTACGACTGGAGAAGAGAACTGGAGATAGAAATGAAAGAGGACAAAATGAAAGATATGGAAAAACCTAGAACTGTGAGCTGATGGCACAGGATAGAATGACTTGGCATATGTTTGTTGAATGTCTATACTTCTTGGGAAGCTGAAGGCTGATGATGATCATTATTATAAGTATAGAATGTCATTTAATATAGTATAAACAACAATATTTAAATTTTAAAATATATGAATTCTTATTATGTTACTTATTTCAAAACTAAAGTTAAGCATCTTCCACAATTGGCAGTTAAGTATAAAAGTTTCGTGGAGGTATACTCAATTTTACTTTAGCAATATTACATTACCGATTGGCCAGGTCTGCTACAGCCTGATTCCTTGCGAGATACAAACATGTCTCTCAGGAGTACTTAAAATAACAAGATTTCTCACTAAATGAGGATGTACAGTATGGCAGTCTCAAACTTCCGCTTGCGTCACTTACCTAACGCTCCGATACAGTGAAGCGCATTTGCATATTTTAGAGTTCAGTGCGCAGGTCGTGTAATGGTGGCTGGTCAATTTTTATTCTGACCACGCGCTAAAATCTCTTCTTTCATTGCTACTCAAGATGTTACAGGCCAGACTTTGTTCTAGCATTTTATCTTACTGTGTTAATTCGTATTTGATTTCTTCTTATACTGCTGGTCACCTTTCGTAAATAGAACATTCCGCTGGACGTGGTTTAGCATTGATTATGATGGATGGAAACAGAGCAGCAAAAGATGTCCAAGAAACAACATAAAGATGTCCAGGAAAGAACATAACGATGTCCAGGACAGAACATAAAGATGTCCAGGACAGAACATAAAGATGTCCAGGAAACAGCATAAAAATGATCAGGAAAAAACAAAATGATGTCCAGAAAACAACACAAAGATGTCTAGGAAAATCAAAAAGATATCCTTGAAACAATATAAAGATCTCCAGAAAATAACACAAAGATGTCTAGGAAAATCATAAAGTTATCCTTGAAACAGCATAAAGATCTCCAGGAAACAACATAAAGATCTCCAGGAAACAACATAAAGATGTCCAGGAAACAACATAAAGGTGTCCCGGAAACAACATAATGATGTCCAGAAACAACATAAAGTGAGGGAAAAAACTATTCCTTGAAACAGAAAACGGGAAATGTTGAACATGTGATCAGATAAATATGATTTGACGAAATCTTGGAAAGAACGGAATATCAAAGAGGAGGTGACAAAACAAAGACACTGTTTTGATGACGTATTCCATGGTCGGCTTAAGGTAGTTCCCGATCTATCGTTAGCTCACAACAGACGTTTGAGTAGATCTATGGGTGAAGGGGAGTAATAGAGAACGAATTTTAAAGTTATAAAAATCTCAGACTAATCCTCTGTTGTCGGGATTTAAAAGAGCGGTATTCCCAGAACTAAAAGTACGTTTTTCCTAATTCACAGTGAAATCTCACAAGCTAGCTTACACAGATTCGCTTTAATCGTGAACTGCATGAGACAAGAACGCAATGTTTTATTACTTACTTACTTACTTAGTTGTTCCTCTTCTACTTTATGTATGGTAGTGTAGATATACCGTTGTGACGAAATGTCTGTCCGTCCTTTTGTGTGATCTCTCACACTTCCAGCCCTACGGCAGTATCATTTCTTCTTCTTCATTTTTCTCTCCGATCGCTTTTAATTGGCATTTCATTTTTCCCTTTCATACATTTTACTCTTTATGCTGGACATAGCATGGGGAAAGTTTCTAACACGCCACTCCCCTATGACAGTATTTGCTACGGGAGTAATTCTTATCTTATTGTGTCGTATTCACGCTTCACGAAGACGTGTTAAGTTACGCCAGGTTATTAGACAGTCAGCTACAATATTTTATTGCATAATCTGTCTGACCATCTTTTTAAGCGACGGTGCTTGTTTATCTAAGCTTGTGTTGGGCAGAAGTGCTGAATAGAACCAGATTGGTTTGTCTGGCGAAACACAGGTGACTAGCGACCATCCCTGAGTCATTACGCCAGAAAAACACTGTCACAATATTATGATGGACAGAGGTGTGTTTGTAAGTTTGTACACAAGGGGCATCGGACATAATATTACCATATATGGGAGACGTGACCTTTGCAAAATTTTTCCATGTCGGAAATATTTTGAAAGTACCACACCCGACCTGTTTGAAGATGATTGGAGCGTTTATTTAACTCCATAACAAACGAAGGCGTGGGAAGAGAGGGAATATAGTCTGACCATTTCGCAGTTTTATTTCACTGTGAATTTCACGCTCGCCAAGACACCATCAGAACTCGCCAGAGTGAAGACTAGATTAATAATTCCTTTTGTTAACCGGACCTTTTATTGGAGAACCAAATAAGACTTACAAAGCACAGGAAATCTCTACATTTTAATAAGGAAAACCGGGACTAGGAAACTAAATACACACGAAGTCAGAGAGGGAATCTATTGTAAAATTAAAGACATCCCAGATGCGTGTAAGATAAGGATTCGTCTCTTTTATTCATCTGAGCAACAAGTCTGTAGCCAAGATTGGCGTAAGTTGTGATTTACATTTCATATTGTATTACTAACATGTGAACTAACATATATATGTATATATTACCATGTGAAGTTTAATGGGTGAAACTCGCTATTGGATGTCAAAGTCATTTGAGGCTGGCAACCTCAGCGTATAGAATGATGATTCATGAACCACCACTTCACGAGCTGGTGATTGCTTTTTGATAGTTTCGTAAAGAGAACTAAAAAGCATAAAGTAGTTCCAGGTTCCACATGGAGCATGGAGGGAAAGATGAAAGAAATGATGTACATTCTAAGAATAATACTTACAGTTTCAAAACTTTTCATTCAGAGTAAATGTAAACGAAAATACAATATTCATTTTAAATTGATAGAAGTTTCAAACTTTTCCATAAGTGTAAATATAAATGAAGCATAAATGAATTTATATTGTGAATACTTTTCAAACAGTGGAGATGTAAATTTAAAACATATTTTATCTGTACGTTTAACCTTTCCATTTAAATGTAATGTAAAGCTAAAGCTATTCAGTTTAAATGAAAAGAAAGTTTTATCCCAAGGGATTAAATTTAATTCTCATCGAGGGTAAATTCTGACATGGGATGGTAGAATAGAAGAGGGGGGGGGGGGGGGGCACATAACTGTGTCGGAAAACGCCATACTCAGAAGAGCGTTTCGTTTCTATTTCTATTACCAGTTATTGGTGGTACCAGCAGAACGTACTATCTCTGGAACCAAGTGACGGTAGACGTGGACTGACGTTGTGCGAGACGCCATCATAAGAGGGTCTTATAGACAGAGGCAGAACCAACTTGACCGTTACTCCTTGACGTTCTGGGAACGTGCGGCGTCTGAACTTTGACCAGAGACGAGCGCGAGCAGAGTGAAAGAAACTAACCCAGCTTGAGAAGAAACCACCATTGACAGCTAAGTGAAAATATCCGCTGCTAAAAGTGACCTCCTTTATTCAGTTAAATTCCATTCAAGTAACGAAATCCTTTTCATAAATATTCAAATTATTTTTCTTTAACTGTTAAACCTAAAGTGATTATTAAATATGATTTGTAATGTTCAAAATTTAACTACGATTCAATCCTTTTAAATGTACTACATATTTGTCTCAGTCAAAGTTACTAATCACACACTCTAAACAGAGCTATATTATAATAATAATTCCACTGAGTAACTCAGCGGTTGGGGCCTAATGAGCTAGAATAAACCATTGCTTAAATTCTTCATAAAAGGTGACGGCAGATTACAGAATTAACGTGCTCAGCAACAGCCAGCCCCGTTTTCGCTTTTCTGAATATCTTGTGAAGACTCCCATGTGATAGAAGCTTTACTACTCTTCTATCTACATTTCTGCCAAGAGTAATCTTGTGTAAAGATAAACTCCATTGAAGCCTATAAAAGATACTCTTGAGTTTTGGCCACTAGTGGACGGACCACTACTGCAAAGCAGGGGAGGCAATACCATCATAACCGCAAGCTGGTTATACACATAATGTACATCTTGTCAAACACTAAGCGAATTAGCATCTTTACCACATGACGTCAGACCTTGCTCTGTAACGACGAGTACCCGAGAAAGAGAGAGAGAGAGAGTAAGAGAGAGAGAAAGAGAGAAAAACGAAGGAGGTTAGAATATATATATATATATACTGTCTCACACATAATTTCTCTCTCACTCACGTTATCAAATGCATGCTCTTTCTCATACATTCAACATATTTTCTTACATAATCTCACTTACAAATGGCACACCATTACTCTTTCTCTCGCATACTTTACATCGCATATTCTCTCACACATAGCTCTGGTCTCACGTTCTCTCTCTCTCTCTCTCTCTCTCTCTCTCTCTCTTCTCTCTCGTCATAACCCTTACTCATAAAGCTTCAGTCACATTATCCCTCACGCAATTACTCTCTAACACGCACATCTTTCACGCCCTCTTTCTCATAATACCCTCTGGCAAATATTCTCATAAACTTTCCCTCACATGTACTGTCTCGCGCTCATTCGCACACACGCATATTTACATTAAATCCTTCAATAAACGACTCCAGACCTGAGTCACTTCAAGAACAGCTTAAACCCCGAACCAGAGAAGACAGTCGCAATCATCCAACCCAATCATTAAAGTTTAAAGTAATCATTGCACGGAACCGGTCAGGTTTCAGGGCTATCCGTACTCAACACACAAAGCTACCATTTCGCAACCACATTTTTAAGCCGGGCCAACTTGGCATAAGCCAGGGCTAAGACAACTCCCTGCAGACCGCAAGAAATGTGTGATCGATACCACCCGTCCAAGTTTGATCAGTTTCAATTATTACAGCGTGAACCGTGAACTTTCGTGACAGTTTGTTTTGGTTTTATTTTTTAATTTTTTGTATCTTCCTCAGTCTATCCATTGTATACCGATTCACTTTCCAGTCTACAATTTCACTGTTCTTTTATTCTGTTGTGCATGATGTTTACACGATGACTTGTTTTTCGACGAAGTTGTTTCCATTTGCGTAAGGAAAATTCTTCGAAATTTCTGGTCGAACACTTTAACTAACCACGAACTGCTGACTCGAAGCCACGAAGGAGACATGCGCACCATCATAGCGAGTAGACGCTGGAATTTGGTTAGCCACATCCTTAGAAGAGACCCTACCATCACGTCCAGAACTGCCATGCTATGGACTCCAGAAGGAAAGCGAACGAGAAGCCGGCCAAAAGCTGCTTGGCGGAGAATTGTAAAGGCAAAGATGCAAAACATGAACCAGAGCTGGGACACCACACGGAGGATGGCCACCGACCAAGCAAATTGGTGACAGTTTGTTGCTGCTCAACAAGACGTCACCAGGCGTGATGGTCATTGACTGCTTTGTCAGTCAGCGGCCAAGGATTAAAGAAGAAGAAGATGATGACGATAAAGAAAACATGAAAAGACCGTGAACGGATAGCACAGGCCAGTAAGGCTTGACGTGTAAGTTGTTGAAGGCATGTGCTCCACTTGCGACTGAAATATAATGAATAAACTAGGGGGGTCTTCCACATATGAAGTCACGCAATGTTTGCTAAATCTCCCCCCCCCCCCCCCCCCAGTGTCGCATTTTTTAAATTTTGTCTGGGCAGCGGCCGTATGGCCTACTCTTTACGAGTTCCAACTGCCGTGGGATTTTTAACGTGTGCAACATGCCCATGGGCCCTCCTATTTCTCGCCCTTATCTGAGAAGGCTAGGGATCCGATCTCACTACCCAGGAGATCAAGGGGGAGTATGACATCATCAGAACCACTGGTTCTGAAAGAAAAAAAATTTCCATAAATAATATTCCCTCTACTGGGAATCGAACCTGGCACCTTTAGAATTCGAGGCAGTAGCCATTCCTCTTAGCCACTCCTACCCCCGATTCTATAATATACTGAAAGGACATGGTTAGAAACAGATATATACGAGCAGACGGAATAATAATTTCCCTTTTCGATCCTTACGGAGCACAGTGCTACCACTGTAGGTGATTCCCTTCCAGAAAGCTTGCACCATAGCAGTTATGTGCCCTTGCAGTAGTGGTGTCTGTAGCAATAGTGTTTTAATGATAAGGTCATCGAGATATCTTTTCATTTCCTTCACTATTTTAAGCATTCTGTCTCTTGCTGTCACTTGTTTCTTGTCTTACAACCCCAACTTTCAATCTCTCATCATCGCTTTTGTCCTCAGACACTTCACACCCAATCCATCCACAAGGAAAATGAAAAATGATCCAAAACAAGCATCTCAGATTTAACTGTATGTTCTCATATTATCAGTGGATATAATTGTGTCTGTCTGAAAACTGACCCCGCAAACTGACCTGAAATGATGGGAAAATTATGTTTCTCCGCGACTTGATCTCAGGCTCCAAAATTTCCAGAAAAAGAATCGATTTTCTTCTATTATGCAAATTAACATATGCTCGAGAGAAATAGAGAATTTGCAAGAGGAGTCAGAATACACGCATCTCGGCTGGATTCTAAGGATGTCACAGTGAGAAACATCGAAGAGAGAGAGAGAGAGAGAGAGAGAGAGAGAGAGAGAGAGAGAGAGAGAGAGAGAGAGAGAGAGAGAGAGAGACCATGCGTATAAGAGACAAACAGGGATAACGACAGAGAAATTAGTGGCAGTAAGAGAATTCGAACAGCAAGGTAAAACAATAGTCCCATGTCAGATACTGCTGCAGTGGAGTGAAGTGTTACAGACTTCATTATACCAGGTCTCAGCTTTATAAGGTGGGGGGATCAGTTACCTTATTCGCTGCCTTTTCTTCCCTAACTCAATAGCAGCCTGATACCCATTTACAACTGGGCAGAATGGATCGTTACCCTACTACGTTTTGAACCCTGTATCTTTGCTTCCAGATGCAAGCGCTTTAATCACTATGCCAATCGACATAATTGCAAATTCAAGAACATCATTATCTTTTTTGTCCGAAGTACACTCTCCGAGATAATACCACATTTCAGATGCTTAGTCACTATGGCATGTTTGTCTTTTTTATTATGAAAAGTCTGCGCAGGCGGCAATTATAATATAGCAAAATCTGGTCGCTTGAAATAAGACTGGCGTGTTTGTCTAGATAAACACAGATGTTAGACTGGTACATTGTTATAAAGAGTGAAGTTTTCTGACACCACATTAGAATTACTTATTTGTTTCCGTCCAGCTTGGTAAATGAGACAAACAAATGTTGTCGAATTAGAAAGGTATGGTCGCCTTAGATCACTTGTTATTTATCTTGCCGAAGTGACCTGGGAAATATATCCAGTCCTTATGTATGACCTGATTATAACAAATATCGGGGCATTGGGGAATGACATATCACGTAATAATTTCCATCGATGTCAGTAAATGGCAACACTATCCATCTAGTTCGAAGATCGACCCCCTACCCCTAATAGACGATGCATAGGTGAACTACACAAAATTAAGACTCTCTCTGCAGTAATTGGTTTAACAAATAAACTAAGCCGAAATCAAATTTCGAGTGGGCGCAACTTTTGACTATAAGACCTGGGTGTTTTAAGATTCGTCACTAATTCCTTTCTCGTCATAAGAGAGGACCAGATATCAGATAGGATATTGATAGACTTTGCTAGGAAGTGACTATGGCTAGAATTCGGTTTTGTTCAATTCCAATTCAATAAAAGTCTTGATATTCATGATTCCTAAGACTTTTCCCAAATGATAAAGCTATGAGTTGTACATTTGCAATTATTATTAGCTCACCCGGAAAGACATGCACCTCTACTGCTGCAGTAAAACACTATCGACTAGTATGTGCAAAGGCGTCTAGATACATACCTTTTGTGAAGGGGTGTCTTACAATGTATATTTTCTTATTAATATATGTGTATTTACATGTATAGATATGCTTATTTATGTAAAGTTGTACATGAGGGTGGCAACCTCATCATGTACAATAACTTGCGACATAAACCACCACTTTGGGAACTGGTGACTGTTTCATACAGATTTCCTCACAAGAAACCAATAGAAGAGGTAGCCCATGCTTCATAGGGAGCAGAAAGAGAATGATGATGTCATCATGGGATATATATTTTCATGTCAAAACTTCTATTGGGATTGATAGATATTGTACTCTGATTCATTTGCACTCTTTCGCTGTCCTAACACAATTTCATCTACCCTGATGACCTAAGATTTCATGCTCATCGGGATTAGAAAAATTCAGAGAAAGATGAAATGGTGGAGGAAAATGGAGGTCGCCCTTTTGCTTACACCAGGAGACAACTGATTTATGGGAGATGCTATTTTGGGGTTTTTTTTTTCATTTTCTGGTACTAGTTACTAGTGCTCATCTCTGGACACCAACCACAAGAGACGGGTCTAGGTGACAAAACTTGTGAGATGTACTCGTGCAACAAACGTGATCCCAAAAGCCATTCGACTACTGACATGAGAAAGAAAGTCAAGACTTCACTGATAACCCTTTGCCGCCACCTGGACAGTTCATTGCACGTACATAGCACAGTGAATGGACTCAAACTATCCACCTATATATCAAACCGTCCTATGACGAAAGCTCAAGACGATAACTGCCTTCATATTTGTTCTTCTAAAGTTACCCATCTTCAGTTTTAACCTTGTTTCCACTGTATTTCATAAATAAATATACTTGTTTATATGTATGTAAATATAAATCCTCAGTTGGAGTTAATAACTTGGTTGATTGAGCTTTGACGTCTGCACTAGTAAGGTTCATTTTAAATACATAATATACAGGGCTAAACAGATTAACATTTTTCTGAGTTATCTTCTGCTGGGGGCTCATTAAATACGAGTCAATTGTCACATCGTGACAAAATTACAGAAGTGGACGAAAGTATAATTTTTACAAGAACTAAGAAAACTCAGTTTGTTTGAAATTGCCATCCTAAAAACCACGTGAGACCCCATACAATAGGAGCTTCCCCCTTTTGTACATATGGAGCCGCGGTAGCATAGTGGTTAGTGCACTGGCTTCCTAGCGCAGTGGTCTATGGTTCGATCCCCAGATGAGGCGGAAAATTTTTAGGCCACAAACGGCTCCTGGGTCGACCCAGCCCCAAATGGGTACCAGAGCTACTCTGGGAAGGTTAAGGCGGCCGGCGTGATGCCGACCACATCACCCCTCGTGTGCCGACGGTCAAGATAATATGGGCCTAACACCATATTCCCAATATGCCTCAATGGGCGTGTAACGGGTTCCTTTACCTTTTTTTTTACCTTTTGTACATGACTGCCAAGAGTAATCTTGAGCGACGGTTGCTACCTTTGACAAAAATCATCCTTTTACTCGAACTGCCGGGCCATTCTTGGACTACTACGGCAGATCAAGGCAGACAATCTGCGATAACGTACTAATTTAAAAAAAAAATAATATGGTTTGGAGCATTTTTTTAATCCATTCAGAGAGGATGGGAGGAAGATCAAACTTTTTTGACGATGGAAAGGGGGGGGGGGGGGGGGGGGGGGGGGGGGGGGGGGGGGGGGGGGGGGGGGGGGGATTTGAAAAAAATTTCAACATCTATGGACCACCCATTAGAATAATTCTTCTGTCTTTTTTTATGCTGCTTTCGCTATTTTGTCTTTTTTTTTTACGACCACCATGTGAACACCATGTGATGCATATCATTGCTTTGTCTTTTGTTCTTTCTAGTAAGACAAACAATATTTATTTGATGCACCTCACTGAATAAGTTTGTTTCTTCAAACAACGTTCTGTCAACTATTGCTCTCCCTTCCTTGAATGCGTAGGCCAGGTATATTTTATCGTAAAATTATTTCAGAATTTCTGTCTACCAACATAGGTACGCACCCATACGTTACGGGGGATTGCAAATAGAGCAAAGAATAATAACAGTGTAACCTTGTCATTGTGGAATCTAATACATATCTTGGTAGCAACAAAGTTGGAAGGACAGATAATGATATCAAAATAAGAATTCATAAAGCAAGAGAAGCTTTCATTGCATTGGGAAATATACACAGATCAAGAGAAGCTAAGTCCAACTACAAAATATGAATCAACTCAAATGTAAAGTCAGTCCTATTTTATGGCTCTGAGACATGGAGAAAAATAAACAACATTCATAATTGGGTGCTTGCGTAGAATAGAAGGATTGAAAAGGTATAACAAAGTCACCAATGTGGAACTGATGACAAGAACCAGACAAGTGCCAGTGTGTCACGGCATTATTTCGCACTGACGAAAAATCAGCCGGGCAACACTGAGGTTGGCAACACCGGGATAACTAAACCGGCGAGTCATGTGACGAGGCGGAAACCGGAAAAATTAGGCACGAAGGTGGTCAGTGAGAATCTAGCCTCTTGTCCAGGAACGACGGATATATTTTTCCCTTTGTGCCAGCGTTAGCTGTGAAGTCCATGTCACGGACTATTTGTTAGAAATGATTGCCATGTTTCAGTTCTATTGGATTATTAAGTTATGATTCTAGGACAGTGTAGTGTGTGGATTGGATTTGTTACAGGCCGTTATAAGATGCCGAAGATTTGAGTATTTCTTTGTCATAGATTTTGGCCGCTCATGGTGAGTGGTAGTCATTGCAGTTTATCAGTGTAGTCATACCGTTGAGTATGATACTGACAGTCTAAGTATTTAAGGCATTTCATCGTTATATTGTATTTCACACGTTTGTTGGCCGTGTGAGGCCTTATTGTGTGTGCATAAGCATTAAAGGGAAGTACCTGTAGAAGGCTTTGATTTTCTTATGTCAGCCATTGTGGTGTGGCCGTACTCCTAGTGAAGCGAGCCTATTACTACTATTATTATTATTATAAGTCCACATTACAGTGGGCCTATCTTAATAAATAGCTATCTGACACAGTGGAACAAGAGATGAGAAGAAGACGCTGGCGATGGATAGCACACATTGAGGAAACGTGTTGATAGCATTACAAGGTAGTCCTTGTTCTGGAATCCCTAGGGTAAGAGAGACAGAGGTAGACCAAGAAACACATGGAGAAGAGAACTGGAGACAGAAATGAAAATGATAAAGAAAACATGGAAATAACTTGAGCGGATGGCACGTGACTGTCGTATTTTGGTCTGTATTACAACACGTCAAATTTACCGCTCGAAAATATCGAAGATAAACAGTACAATTATAACAGCCAATAGAATCGCTCCTTTTTCTGTTAGGTATAGGAAAGTTTTTTTTACGTTTAATAGAGGGACCTATTTTGTGCATTTGACAGAACGAAGATATTTTATTTCTTAATAACTAAAGATTTGTAAACAGAAAGGAATAACTACATTTATAGCGGGGATATTACTTAAGAGGTTGGTGCAAATACTTCCTCATGATAATACTTTATTGTAAGAGTAAAATCAGTTTTAGTGATAATTTTACTTCAGGGTAGTCCCCAATTTAGTTAGTTAAAGTATGCGCAGATTTAAATGCACTGGGCTAACTAAAATATTAATAGCTAGAACGATAGAGATCAATTCCTAGTTTTATTAGAACTTTAAATAATTAACATCGACCCAAAAATAAGTAAAATAATTAATATTTAAACTTAGTCACATTGAACGGTAAGGATGATAAACGGGCAGGGGGAAATTTCTTAACGCCAGTTTTTGACTGTCTCGATTGGTCGAGCACGGCGTTATATAAGGCCTTGAACTTGGTCGGATTCTTGCCACTAATATTTTTGAATCATAAGCGATACTAGGAAGAGCGCAAATGTAAACTGTCAATATTTTGCTGTCTGTATCTAAAGCAGACCTAGAGAACCATTGAAAGCCTGTATCAGCTTATGTATTTTACCTGAGGGTAAGCGATATATATAAATATCTGTATATGTTCATGTTTGTTGCCTGTAGTTATCCACGTATGTGTTCGCTGATGTGTTAGAAGGAAAAAATAGGCCAAATGTGTAACGGACTTCCTTACCAACGTGTGTAGTTTTAAAGACGACAGGCCAGAAATGGAAACAGTGTAGGATATTTGCAAATTAGGGTAAAAGTGCGACTGTAAGTCTAGTAGTGTATATGAAGGAGTATCTCATACTGGAACGACACAATGTTCACGAACATAAGATAGGATGACAGGATGTGATAACATGATGTAATCAAGATGTATTTACTATTTTGTACTTAACCTGATTATGGTATGGAAGCAAATCATGGACGAATGGATCTAACATACGATGTATTAAGGAAATGAGTAATCAAACTGAACTGGCTGTGAGGTATTGAGGTAACTGTCCTGTGACTGATTTAATGTTTGTACGTGATGTTGTCTGTATGTAGGGAAAAACTACTGGACCCTACAAGTTTTGCGAACGTCTTTTCATTCCAGGTTTTGTCCTGGTAATATTTCAAGTTCATGAGACATCCACTTGAGAGGAACTATTGTGGTGTACTGTTCTTCATATAAATAGAACGAAAGCCACGTTTCCCAGCCTGAAGTTCATATTCTGTGCGAACCCAGCCAGGATTGGAGATGTCTGAGACTTCAATCAAGATAAGTGGACACATAGATCCACTGTTCAGATGATCCAGCAACAATAAAAATAACTAAAAAGAGAGAAACTAAAAATATTAAAGACTTAAAGTAAAAACTCTTATAATACAGACTTGTTAGAGACTGCAACATTATAACATGATTGATAAACGTGTTTTTTTTTCTTGTGGTGATAGTAATAAAGGCTGTTATTCTGGGATGCTGTATACTGTGTTTTATCAGTGTACGTTGTAAAGATGTACTGGGACTGAATAGTCAACTCAAACAACCGAGCACAGTGTCAGGTATACATGTCACCTTGTCCTGGGACACAATGAGGCCCTGACAAGAATACAGTGTTGACAATGAGTGTTGTAATGAATGTCAATACGCGAATGTGTGACTGTTCTGTGGAGTTGACTGAAGGTTCAAACACTCATTCATGCATATCTAGAAGTTACTTATGCAGACCACTGTAGACGTTTCAATAGTTTAATTTGACGCATACACTTGACAGAATGGGTACAGTTACATGAACACAGGTCGACATCAATAGCATATTGTTGACCCACGGTGTACAATTATAAATTGGCATTCATGTTGACAATCACAATGGAACATCAGTATATCAACGTTCAGAGTTCCATATCTCATTTAAATATCCATCAGGCCTTACTGACTGATCATGTCAGTTAATATATAATGTTTAGCAAATCTTCATCAGGCCTTACTGACTAGTCATGTCAGTTAATCAATAATGTTTACGGTGACTCCTGGACAGAACCTCCTTTAGCATAAGTGTAGCTTGCACCCTAGCGGAGATTTCTTTAAATAGCATTCAGCAAATATCTTCTGAGCGAATGTTAAATCACCCAAGAATAGATTTTCCTTTCATAAGTGTGATCTCTTGATCATCATCGGATAATAAGGGCATCCCTGTTCTCTGGTAAATGATCAACAATAAATAGCATTCCAAAATGGCTTCTCGTCTTGTAAACATCGCTCACCCTAACGATGTACGACAAAGCTTCAATAAAGATTCAATTCTTGAATATCAAAGTTTCCACAAGCATCAGCATAATCTGTCCTCATAATTGCTGTATAGAAACATAACCAGTGCTGCTAGATAATATGTCGTTCTGACATACTGACATAGGTAGATTCATGTAAACGTCTGCCCATCTTAAGCCTAGGAATGAACGAAGTCAGCAAAAGTACGTTTACCTTGACATAGAAATACACTAGCAAGCACAAACGCTCTTCTCCTGGCGTTATGGAATGAACACTAGGGAACCCATGGATTTAACAATCCCAGAAGAAACTATCTTCGTTCCCATAATCAAAAAGAGATCACAAACTTTGGGCAGGTCCACGACATGACTCCCGCCATAGGCTTCATCACCGAAGAACTCTCTAACGTATCTTCATGCGCCGAAAAACATCTAACCCCTAAAGTACAGTACAAGAAAAATAGTTCGACATAAACATACAAAGATATCAAGCTATAGGACATACTCGTCCTACATAGACAAGAACTACACATAGATTCGGGCCATAGACATTCTGAAGCAATAACAATCTATTCCTAACCAAACATAGAATAGATCAAAGTAAATCTAGATTCCTCCGCTGAGTTCGACTTTCAGGAACGAACAAGGAGCGATAACTCACAGAATGAATACCCATCGCCTAATCTGAGTTCTGTCCCTCAAGACCGCAAAACATGCATCCAAAGATAAATATATTTTTATCAGACAAATAAATACATTTTACTTTTGTATGCGTAATCCGTGCCACCAAAAAATATGTGCGCAACAGATTACCACACCCCCCAGAGAAAAAAAAGAAATCATTTTTTTTTCATCTGAGAGCAACATACAATAGGCTCCCAACGCATAAATACTGCGCAGATGAGAAATATCTGGAATTATTTAAGCCAGATTAATGCAAAGTCGAAATATAGATCGCCAGATGAGAATACATCTCAATCTCTCAGAGAAAGCATTTCTCTTAAGCATAAATGTTTCCAGGGAGGTGTCACCAACGCATACTACTATACTTGCAATGACACAATGCATATAACAATTTCAGTTTAAGCATTCTAAGTACATGATTGACAAAAAGAAAAAATCATCAACGAGTACCGGTGAATATATATATCAATGAACGTAGTATCATTACGAATTACAATGTGTATCTATCTTGATATAGAAAAGAAAAATCTGTTGTCGAGTTGGAAGTGTTAAGAAGTCCAAGACTCAACAGTTAAGTGGAATCATGTGGGCATCTAGACAGAATGTCTGCCATCACATTATCTGATCCACGGATAGCTCGTACCGAAAAATGAAAAGGTTGAAGAGCAATTGCATATCGAGTAGACCTCGAACTCTTCAAATTTTTACTCTGTATAGCCGTAAGAGCTTTCTGATCGGTTTCTACTATGAAATGTGCGCCTAGAAGGAATCTTTGTAATTTGAGAATTGACCATACCATAGCCAATAGTTCACGGTCTAAGACCGAATAATTCCTTTCTGCAGCATTAAGCTTTCTGGAAATATACATTACAGGATGCAGAGTTCCAGAGTACTCTTGCATTAGTGCCGCTCCAATCCCAGTGGATGAAGCGTCACTACGAAGAACAAATGTCTTATCTTTAGTAGGTAACACTAAAATAGGTGCAGTAGAAAACATAGTTTTGATCTTATCCAAAGAGGATTGACATTCTTGAGTCCAATGGACTATATTAGGAGACCCTTTCTTTAGCAAGGAAGAAAGAGGTGCCATGATCGAGGACAGATTCGGAATGAATCGTCCATAAAATTGTATGAGACCTAAGAGACTTCGCACTTGCTTTTTAGTCTTAGGAATAGAAATGTTAAGTATTTTACTTGTATTATGGTCCTCTGTCTTTAGGAAACCATGACCGACACGGTGACCTAAGAAAGCAATTTCGCTAAAACCAATACAGGCTTTAGAGGGTTTCGCTGTCAGGTTATACTCGCGTAGAGTAGATAGCAATTCAACTAACCCCGAATAGTGATCTTCCCAAGTATCGCTGAAAAGACAGATGTCGTCTAGGTACGCGATGACATCTGACCGATAAGATAGAATTCGACGCATCATGCGTACGAATGTAGCTGGTGCGTTCATAAGGCCGAAAGGCATGAAATTCCATTGAAAAAGGCCTCTAGGTGTAGAAAAAGCAGTAAAAGGTTTGGCGCGTTCAGATAGAGGAACTTGCCAATATCCTTTGGACAAATCTAGTTTAGTGAAAAAATGAGATTTAGAAAGCCTAGTAAGTAGCTCTTCTAGTAAAGGCATAGGTTCAGCATCAAACTTCGTGACTTGATTCAATTTGCGATAGTCAACGCAAAGACGTATGTTATTGTCTTTTTTCCGAACAATAACCATCGGCGAAGAATACGCAGAAGTGGATGGTTCAATTATTTTTAAATCTATCATCTCATCCAACTCCTTCTCAACCTGTGCTTGAAAATGTATAGGAATAGGATAAGGTCTGACTCTAATAGGATTATGGTCAGTTAGAATAATGTCATGTTCAATGACATGAGTTTGTCCAGGAATGTCAGTAAGGACATCCTGAAATGTTTGTAACATAGCCGAAACTTGTCGCTGTTCTCCTAGAGATAAATCCGGAGAAACAGTAACGTTTTTCCATGATTCACTAGAATGAAGTGGAATCATCGGAAGCGGAAGATTAACATCCGAAAAACTTGTTTCCTCATCCTGTATTACAGACAGTGATGAGTAATGACCATGTTGGACTGGTGAATCGTCCGTTGCCTGGAAAATAGGCTGTAAATAATCCGGACGTTCATGGAATTCCGTAAGCATATTGATGTGGAAGGTTTTATGCTTCCCATCAATATCGACAATGTAGTCAACATCGGAAATTTTCGAGATTATATCGTACGGACCTTTCCAAGAAATAAGAAGTCTGTTTTCCCTACAAGGTAGCAAAACAAATGCTTTGTCACCAGGACAAAGTTGTCGTAAGGTTCTTTTCTTATTGGCAAATTGTCTTGCTTTCTGCTTAGCAAATTCAGAAGAAGAAGTTGCCAATTTGCATGCTTCGATAATCTTTTCCCTCAGCGCGATGACATATTCATAAGAAGATTTCGTGTCATCGGTAATATTATCAGCGGTTATGAGATCATGAAGCAAAGACATAGGGCCGCGCGGTCGCGCGCCAAAGACAAGTTCAAAGGGAGAAAATCCTGTATGTTCATTGGGGACCTCTCTGTAAGCGAAGAGGGCCGCGGGTAAAACCCTATCCCAATCTTGAGGATGATCCTCAGTTATCTTCCCTAATAAGTTTTTGAGTGTTCTATTTAGCCGTTCGACCATCCCATTGGACATAGGATGATAGATACTACTCAAAGATCTCTCTATCTGCAGAGTCGACATCACTTGAGACATGGTATCCGATATTAGTTGGGTGCCATGGTCTGATAATATTTCTCCGGGGAATCCCAGACGAGAAAATATAAGCCAAAGAGCATCTGCAATGTCAGCAGTAGTAATGCTCTTCAGAGGGATAGCCTCTGGCCAACGTGTGCACATGTCCACACACGTTAAGATAAACTGATGTCCTCTAGCAGATTTGATCTTAAATGGACCAATGATGTCTATCGCCATTTTCTGAAATGGTCGAATAGGAATGTCTGCAGCCTGAATAGGTGCAGCATGGCGTGGACCTTTGGATTTGACTTCTTGACATACTATACAAGATTGACAATAAATCCGTATGTCTTTGTTCACAAAAGGCCAAAAGAAAGCCGCAAGAACTCTTGACTTTGTACGGGAAAAACCCATATGTCCAGCACACTGAGAGTCGTGTGCGTGTTGTAAGATTTTAACTCTCAAATTCTTGGGCACAAGAATCTGAGAATGACTTGACTTGTCGGAGTCTTGCACCATACGTACAAGTACGCCATTCTTCATTGTAATCCAAGATTTACGCTTTGTATCTTTATTCGGATCACCTTTCGTTGCAAGAGTGAAGAATTTCTTTAGAGTCGGATCCTCTTCTTGCTGTTTTATAAACGAGTCACGAGAAATTACCAAGGGATCATCTTGGTTATGCACTTCATTATCTTCAGTAGGTGAAGATTGAGGCACATTAAGAGCTTGAGCTCTAGTGACTACAGCATTAGCGGTTTGCATATTCTGTTTTTCCCAAACGGAAATTTGTTGTGGAGTGCATTCTTTGACTCCGTGAATACGACCGATGATAAGATCAGCGATCGGATTCGGCAGAAGACATGCGTGTACATCTCCTGTAAAGAAAGGAGTAGCAATGCTAATGATAGCAGTAGAGTATTTCTCTAAGGTGCCGCCAAATGTTACACATTTGACTACTTTTCCAGTGGCACGAGAAGGATCTACGAGTGACTGCCTCACTCCAATGGTGGTGCACCCCGAATCGAAAAGAACTGCGACTGGAGTACCATCAACTAAACCTCTATTCAAGACAAGAGAACCTCTTCCATCATGCGCGATTGACGCAGGAAGAGCGGGAAGAGGATGGCCACAACTTAAAGTGGACACCGTAGTTGGTTCAAATAATGTTTTGCATTGGGGGCACTGAGATGCTCTCCCAAAATCAAAAGCGGCACATGCCATATTATTAGCATCATCATTATCTTTAGTCTGTTTATAGGCTTCATGTGACTCTTGCTGTGCAGAGTTTGCATGATAATGAGATTTATGTTTTTTGTATTGGGATCTACCTCGATTATTATTGCCTCTGTAATCATTATTATTCCCTCTATTGTAACCCCTATTTGGGTTTGAGTCATAATTCTCATGATTACCATTATCATATTCATTATAATGAGTATCTCTATAGTTATGGTCTTGTTGTCTCCATGATGGATGACTTGGATAGTTCCTATAATGACTTCCTCTGCGGAAATTTCTATAATTATGACCACCTCTGTATCGAGGGCTGTCAGCTTGTCTCCAGTTCTTCGCAGAAGAACCCTGAAATGATTGGTTTCCTTGGTTTTGATAACTATTATGGTTACCTTTTTTTCCAAACTTGTTTTGTTGTCCCTGAAATTTGTGTGAATAATTAGGGTTGTATGGTGTTGCTGATGCAACTGGCATACCTTCTTTAATCTTAGTGTTGCTAAGAGTTATGTCAGGGTGTGCAGTGACGTATTGGTCACAATATTCTTGCATTTCTTTTAGTGTCTTGGGTTTACGCTCATGTAGGAATTCCAAGAAAGGTTTATTAACACATGACATAATCTTGTCCCTGAGCAACAAGTCCATAAGGGCTTCATATGTCTTTTCTGTTTTGGACAACTCAATCCAACGATTAAATGTAAGACGTGTCCTTGCAATGAATTCTGAGAATTCCACCCTGATTCAGGTACCATTTTCTTAAACAAAATACGGTAACCTTCCTCAGTTAACTGATATTTTTTTAATAAAGCTGCTCTAATGACATCATAATTATCCTTGTCAGACTCTTCAACCAAACTTAAACTAGTCAGAGAATCACCTTTCAAATTTTCTGACAATTGATTAGCATACTGTGATTTATCCACATTATGAGCTCGACAGGAGCGTTCAAAACGATCTAGCCAGAATGTAATATCGTCACTGGAAGGATTGAACGCTGGTACCTTGACCTGGTAAGTAAATGGTTTACCATTGTTATCATTTGACTGATTAACATTACCCATATTAGTCAATTTCAATTTTTCCAACTCAAATGCTAACAGTTCTTTTTGATGTTCATGTTCTCTTATTGCTTTTCTCTCCTCAGCCTCAGCTTCTAATCTTCTTTGCTCAGCCTCAGCTTCTAATCTTCTTTGCTTAGCCTCTCTTTCTAATCTCTTTTGTTCAGCCTCTCTTTCTAATCTCTTTTGTTCAGCCTCTCTTTCTAATCTCTTTTGTTCAGCCTCAGACTCTCTGTCTAATCTTTTTTGTTCAGCTTCTTTGTCTAATCTCTTTTGTTCAGCTTCTCTTTCTAATCTTTTTTCTTCCATCTGGAATCTTCTTTTCTCCACCTGCATCTGCAAGTTCTTTTGGTCAGTCTCAGCTTTCAGTTTCTCAATTTCAAATTTTTTTGCTTTTTCATATTGAGTGGTAGCATACTCCTCTAACTTATCACCAGTCTTGCCTAGGGATTTCCCTATCTCAATAAAGTGTTCCAATGTAGACATGATGTCTAATAATGATAGCAATCAGTTGACACAAAAATGTAATCTATTTCCAAATAAACAGGAACTTGATTAATTAGTTCACAATCCCAATCTCTGTGGGAGACAAGCCTTACAAAGGTCTTGTATACTTCCTTGTACAACAATAATAATAATAAAGTACTG
Organism: Oreohelix idahoensis; assembly: GCA_024509875.1. NCBI lineage: Eukaryota > Metazoa > Mollusca > Gastropoda > Stylommatophora > Oreohelicidae > Oreohelix > Oreohelix idahoensis. Next base: position 117,521 of record JAMPIV010005426.1, on the reverse strand, counting down.
GTCTATACTATAACATACGTGTACTCAACTATCTCATATCATCTGTCAACCAAAGACATTAACAAAGGACAAGCATAAAAGACAATATGAAAACAATTGCAGAAATCAACTAAGTCAAATATAGAAATCAATGAAAATAATCACAGAATCTGTGACGACAACTGCAATGAAATCAACAAGACAAATAACGCCACAGTGTATAAACACAAATTGTGTATAGAACTGAAAGATAGGAAAGGATAGACCTACAAATACAAACAAATCAAAACAAAACTAAAGAACAGAAAAAATATTACAAAAACAACGATGAAAAACGCGTCTCAACAACTAACAGAAATAGCAACAGATGTTGCCAGCAAATTTCCAATAAAGAAAATTGCTCCCTATAGAACACTAATATAAGACCAATGTTACTTGGGAAATCTTATATTAGACACACGAATAATATGCAAACATGTAAACATTAAACATAAATACATATATGTCATATAAATGCATATAATATAAAGCAATGTGTTGTAGAAGTGTCTGCAGAGAAGGCTCAGTATTACATTAATATGGTTCAGTTTTTAATCAAATTAAACTGCCACTTTATTAAATAATAGCTCTTTGTTTTAAATTATTACACAGTTCTGCAATATGAACACACAAGAAGATCCACTGTTGACGTGTAGACTTCTAAGTTCAATAGTACTTCTGCTAACACAGTTAAATGTCCTCTTGTAAACAACTTGCCGTGCTACGCTGTCTGTTCTATGTAATTATGCCTGTACGGAGACAAATGTCAACAAGCGGTGACCTAGATACAGTAATCGCTTCATAGGTCACGTGAGGAACTGTCAAACAAGTGTAGACTAACACTGCTGGTGTGTCGTATCAGGCGTCAGGGAAACGAACTGGTATCAGTAGCTGTTAACTTCTGGCAATGTCCACTGTGCAGGTTAAGCCCGGAAATCTGGCCTACCACATTGATAAACGTGTTTTTTTCTTGTGGTGATAGTAATAAAGGCTGTTATTCTGGGATGCTGTATACTGTGTTTTATCAGTGTACGTTGTAAAGATGTACTGGGACTGAATAGTCAACTCAAACAACCGAGCACAGTGTCAGGTATACATGTCACCTTGTCCTGGGACACAATGAGGCCCTGACAAGAATACAGTGTTGACAATGAGTGTTGTAATGAATGTCAATACGCGAATGTGTGACTGTTCTGTGGAGTTGACTGAAGGTTCAAACACTCATTCATGCGTATCTAGAAGTTACTTATGCAGACCACTGTAGACGTTTCAATAGTTTAATTTGACGCATACACTTGACAGAATGGGTACAGTTACATGAACACAGGTCGACATCAATAGCATATTGTTGACCCACGGTGTACAATTATAAATTGGCATTCATGTTGACAATCACAATGGAACATCAGTATATCAACGTTCAGAGTTCCATATCTCATTTAAATATCCATCAGGCCTTACTGACTGATCATGTCAGTTAATATATAATGTTTAGCAAATCTTCATCAGGCCTTACTGACTAGTCATGTCAGTTAATCAATAATGTTTACGGTGACTCCTGGACAGAACCTCCTTTAGCATAAGTGTAGCTTGCACCCTAGCGGAGATTTCTTTAAATAGCATTCAGCAAATATCTTCTGAGCGAATGTTAAATCACCCAAGAATAGATTTTCCTTTCATAAGTGTGATCTCTTGATCATCATCGGATAATAAGGGCATCCCTGTTCTCTGGTAAATGATCAACAATAAATAGCATTCCAAAATGGCTTCTCGTCTTGTAAACATCGCTCACCCTAACGATGTACGACAAAGCTTCAATAAAGATTCAATTCTTGAATATCAAAGTTTCCACAAGCATCAGCATAATCTGTCCTCATAATTGCTGTATAGAAACATAACCAGTGCTGCTAGATAATATGTCGTTCTGACATACTGACATAGGTAGATTCATGTAAACGTCTGCCCATCTTAAGCCTAGGAATGAACGAAGTCAGCAAAAGTACGTTTACCTTGACATAGAAATACACTAGCAAGCACAAACGCTCTTCTCCTGGCGTTATGGAATGAACACTAGGGAACTCATGGATTTAACAATCCCAGAAGAAACTATCTTCGTTCCCATAATCAAAAAGAGATCACAAACTTTGGGCAGGTCTACGACATGACTCCCGCCATAGGCTTCATCACCGAAGAACTCTTTAACGTATCTTCATGCGCCGAAAAACATCTGACCCCTAAAGTACAGTACAAGAAAAATAGTTCGACATAAACATACAAAGATGTCAAGCTATAGGACATACTCGTCCTACATAGACAAGAACTACATATAGATTCGGGCCATAGACATTCTGAAGCAATAACAATCTATTCCTAACCAAACATAGAATAGATCAAAGTAAATCTAGATTCCTCCGCTGAGTTCGATTTTTATAAACGATACCAGGAGCGATAACTCACAGAATGAATACCCATCGCCTAATCTGAGTTCTGTCCCTCAAGACCGAAAAACATGCATTCAAAGATAAATATATTTTTATCAGACAAATAAATACATTTTACTTTTGTATGCGTAATCCGTGCCACCAAAAAATATGTGCGCAACAGATTACCCACCCCCCAGAGAAAAAAAAGAAATCATTTTTTTTTCATCTGAGAGCAACATACAATAGGCTCCCAACGCATAAATACTGCGCAGATGAGAAATATCTGGAATTATTTAAGCCAGATTAATGCAAAGTCGAAATATAGATCGACTGATGAGAATACATCTCAATCTCTCAGAGAAAGCATTTCTCTTAAGCATAAATGTTTCCAGGGAGGTGTCACCAACGCATACTACTATACTTGCAATGACACAATGCATATAACAATTTCAGTTTAAGCATTCTAAGTACATGATTGACAAAAAGAAAAAATCATCAACGAGTACCGGTGAATATATATATCAATGAACGTAGTATCATTACGAATTACAATGTGTATCTATCTTGATATAGAAAAGAAAAATCTGTTGTCGAGTTGGAAGTGTTAAGAAGTCCAAGACTCAACAGTTAAGTGGAATCATGTGGGCATCTAGACAGAATGTCTGCCATCACATTATCTGATCCACGGATAGCTCGTACCGAAAAATGAAAAGGTTGAAGAGCAATTGCATATCGAGTAGACCTCGAACTCTTCAAATTTTTACTCTGTATAGCCGTAAGAGCTTTCTGATCGGTTTCTACTATGAAATGTGCGCCTAGAAGGAATCTTTGTAATTTGAGAATTGACCATACCATAGCCAATAGTTCACGGTCTAAGACCGAATAATTCCTTTCTGCAGCATTAAGCTTTCTGGAAATATACATTACAGGATGCAGAGTTCCAGAGTACTCTTGCATTAGTGCCGCTCCAATCCCAGTGGATGAAGCGTCACTACGAAGAACAAATGTCTTATCTTTAGTAGGTAACACTAAAATAGGTGCAGTAGAAAACATAGTTTTGATCTTATCCAAAGAGGATTGACATTCTTGAGTCCAATGGACTATATTAGGAGACCCTTTCTTTAGCAAGGAAGAAAGAGGTGCCATGATCGAGGACAGATTCGGAATGAATCGTCCATAAAATTGTATGAGACCTAAGAGACTTCGCACTTGCTTTTTAGTCTTAGGAATAGAAATGTTAAGTATTTTACTTGTATTATGGTCCTCTGTCTTTAGGAAACCATGACCGACACGGTGACCTAAGAAAGCAATTTCGCTAAAACCAATACAGGCTTTAGAGGGTTTCGCTGTCAGGTTATACTCGCGTAGAGTAGATAGCAATTCAACTAACCCCGAATAGTGATCTTCCCAAGTATCGCTGAAAAGACAGATGTCGTCTAGGTACGCAATGACATCTGACCGATAAGATAGAATTCGACGCATCATGCGTACGAATGTAGCTGGTGCGTTCATAAGGCCGAAAGGCATGAAATTCCATTGAAAAAGGCCTCTAGGTGTAGAAAAAGCAGTAAAAGGTTTGGCGCGTTCAGATAGAGGAACTTGCCAATATCCTTTGGACAAATCTAGTTTAGTGAAAAAATGAGATTTAGAAAGCCTAGTAAGTAGCTCTTCTAGTAAAGGCATAGGTTCAGCATCAAACTTCGTGACTTGATTCAATTTGCGATAGTCAACGCAAAGACGTATGTTATTGTCTTTTTTCCGAACAATAACCATCGGCGAAGAATACGCAGAAGTGGATGGTTCAATTATTTTTAAATCTATCATCTCATCCAACTCCTTCTCAACCTGTGCTTGAAAATGTATAGGAATAGGATAAGGTCTGACTCTAATAGGATTATGGTCAGTTAGAATAATGTCATGTTCAATGACATGAGTTTGTCCAGGAATGTCAGTAAGGACATCCTGAAATGTTTGTAACATAGCCGAAACTTGTCGCTGTTCTCCTAGAGATAAATCCGGAGAAACAGTAACGTTTTTCCATGATTCACTAGAATGAAGTGGAATCATCGGAAGCGGAAGATTAACATCCGAAAAACTTGTTTCCTCATCCTGTATTACAGACAGTGATGAGTAATGACCATGTTGGACTGGTGAATCGTCCGTTGCCTGGAAAATAGGCTGTAAATAATCCGGACGTTCATGGAATTCCGTAAGCATATTGATGTGGAAGGTTTTATGCTTCCCATCAATATCGACAATGTAGTCAACATCGGAAATTTTCGAGATTATATCGTACGGACCTTTCCAAGAAATAAGAAGTCTGTTTTCCCTACAAGGTAGCAAAACAAATGCTTTGTCACCAGGACAAAGTTGTCGTAAGGTTCTTTTCTTATTGGCAAATTGTCTTGCTTTCTGCTTAGCAAATTCAGAAGAAGAAGTTGCCAATTTGCATGCTTCGATAATCTTTTCCCTCAGCGCGATGACATATTCATAAGAAGATTTCGTGTCATCGGTAATATTATCAGCGGTTATGAGATCATGAAGCAAAGACATAGGGCCGCGCGGTCGCGCGCCAAAGACAAGTTCAAAGGGAGAAAATCCTGTATGTTCATTGGGGACCTCTCTGTAAGCGAAGAGGGCCGCGGGTAAAACCCTATCCCAATCTTGAGGATGATCCTCAGTTATCTTCCCTAATAAGTTTTTGAGTGTTCTATTTAGCCGTTCGACCATCCCATTGGACATAGGATGATAGATACTACTCAAAGATCTCTCTATCTGCAGAGTCGACATCACTTGAGACATGGTATCCGATATTAGTTGGGTGCCATGGTCTGATAATATTTCTCCGGGGAATCCCAGACGAGAAAATATAAGCCAAAGAGCATCTGCAATGTCAGCAGTAGTAATGCTCTTCAGAGGGATAGCCTCTGGCCAACGTGTGCACATGTCCACACACGTTAAGATAAACTGATGTCCTCTAGCAGATTTGATCTTAAATGGACCAATGATGTCTATCGCCATTTTCTGAAATGGTCGAATAGGAATGTCTGCAGCCTGAATAGGTGCAGCATGGCGTGGACCTTTGGATTTGACTTCTTGACATACTATACAAGATTGACAATAAATCCGTATGTCTTTGTTCACAAAAGGCCAAAAGAAAGCCGCAAGAACTCTTGACTTTGTACGGGAAAAACCCATATGTCCAGCACACTGAGAGTCGTGTGCGTGTTGTAAGATTTTAACTCTCAAATTCTTGGGCACAAGAATCTGAGAATGACTTGACTTGTCGGAGTCTTGCACCATACGTACAAGTACGCCATTCTTCATTGTAATCCAAGATTTACGCTTTGTATCTTTATTCGGATCACCTTTCGTTGCAAGAGTGAAGAATTTCTTTAGAGTCGGATCCTCTTCTTGCTGTTTTATAAACGAGTCACGAGAAATTACCAAGGGATCATCTTGGTTATGCACTTCATTATCTTCAGTAGGTGAAGATTGAGGCACATTAAGAGCTTGAGCTCTAGTGACTACAGCATTAGCGGTTTGCATATTCTGTTTTTCCCAAACGGAAATTTGTTGTGGAGTGCATTCTTTGACTCCGTGAATACGACCGATGATAAGATCAGCGATCGGATTCGGCAGAAGACATGCGTGTACATCTCCTGTAAAGAAAGGAGTAGCAATGCTAATGATAGCAGTAGAGTATTTCTCTAAGGTGCCGCCAAATGTTACACATTTGACTACTTTTCCAGTGGCACGAGAAGGATCTACGAGTGACTGCCTCACTCCAATGGTGGTGCACCCCGAATCGAAAAGAACTGCGACTGGAGTACCATCAACTAAACCTCTATTCAAGACAAGAGAACCTCTTCCATCATGCGCGATTGACGCAGGAAGAGCGGGAAGAGGATGGCCACAACTTAAAGTGGACACCGTAGTTGGTTCAAATAATGTTTTGCATTGGGGGCACTGAGATGCTCTCCCAAAATCAAAAGCGGCACATGCCATATTATTAGCATCATCATTATCTTTAGTCTGTTTATAGGCTTCATGTGACTCTTGCTGTGCAGAGTTTGCATGATAATGAGATTTATGTTTTTTGTATTGGGATCTACCTCGATTATTATTGCCTCTGTAATCATTATTATTCCCTCTATTGTAACCCCTATTTGGGTTTGAGTCATAATTCTCATGGTTACCATTATCATATTCATTATAATGAGTATCTCTATAGTTATGGTCTTGTTGTCTCCATGATGGATGACTTGGATAGTTCCTATAATGACTTCCTCTGCGGAAATTTCTATAATTATGACCACCTCTGTATCGAGGGCTGTCAGCTTGTCTCCAGTTCTTCGCAGAAGAACCCTGAAATGATTGGTTTCCTTGGTTTTGATAACTATTATGGTTACCTTTTTTTCCAAACTTGTTTTGTTGTCCCTGAAATTTGTGTGAATAATTAGGGTTGTATGGTGTTGCTGATGCAACTGGCATACCTTCTTTAATCTTAGTGTTGCTAAGAGTTATGTCAGGGTGTGCAGTGACGTATTGGTCACAATATTCTTGCATTTCTTTTAGTGTCTTGGGTTTACGCTCATGTAGGAATTCCAAGAAAGGTTTATTAACACATGACATAATCTTGTCCCTGAGCAACAAGTCCATAAGGGCTTCATATGTCTTTTCTGTTTTGGACAACTCAATCCAACGATTAAATGTAAGACGTGTCCTTGCAATGAATTCTGAGAATTCTACCCCTGATTCAGGTACCATTTTCTTAAACAAAATACGGTAACCTTCCTCAGTTAACTGATATTTTTTTAATAAAGCTGCTCTAATAACATCATAATTATCCTTGTCAGACTCTTCAACCAAACTTAAACTAGTCAGAGAATCACCTTTCAAATTTTCTGACAATTGATTAGCATACTGTGATTTATCCACATTATGAGCTCGACAGGAGCGTTCAAAACGATCTAGCCAGAATGTAATATCGTCACTGGAAGGATTGAACGCTGGTACCTTGACCTTGTAAGTAAATGGTTTACCATTGTTACCATTTGACTGATTAACATTACCCATATTAGTCAATTTCAATTTTTCAAACTCAAATGCTAACAGTTCTTTTTGATGTTCATGTTCTCTTATTGCTTTTCTCTCCTCAGCCTCAGCTTCTAATCTTCTTTGCTCAGCCTCAGCTTCTAATCTTCTTTGCTCAGCCTCTCTTTCTAATCTCTTTTGTTCAGCCTCTCTTTCTAATCTCTTTTGTTCAGCCTCTCTTTCTAATCTCTTTTGTTCAGCCTCAGACTCTCTGTCTAATCTTTTTTGTTCAGCTTCTTTGTCTAATCTCTTTTGTTCAGCTTCTCTTTCTAATCTTTTTTCTTCCATCTGGAATCTTCTTTCCTCCACCTGCATCTGCAAGTTCTTTTGGTCAGTCTCAGCTTTCAGTTTCTCAATTTCAAATTTTTGTGCTTTTTCATATTGAGTGGTAGCATACTTCTCTAACTTATCACCAGTCTTGCCTAGGGATTTCCCTATCTCAATAAAGTGTTCCAATGTAGACATGATGTCTAATAATGATAGCAATCAGCTGACACAAAAATGTAATCTATTTCCAAATAAACAGGAACTTGATTAATTAGTTCACAATCCCAATCTCTGTGGGAGACAAGCCTTACAAAGGTCTTGTATACTTCCTTGTACCACAATAATAATAATAAAGTACTGGTCTATACTATAACATACGTGTACTCAACTATCTCATATCATCTGTCAACCAAAGACATTAACAAAGGACAAGCATAAAAGACAATATGAAAACAATTGCAGAAATCAACTAAGTCAAATATAGAAATCAATGAAAATAATCACAGAATCTGTGACGACAACTGCAATGAAATCAACAAGACAAATAACGCCACAGTGTATAAACACAAATTGTGTATAGAACTGAAAGATAGGAAAGGATAGACCTACAAATACAAACAAATCAAAACAAAACTAAAGAACAGAAAAAATATTACAAAAACAACGATGAAAAACGCGTCTCAACAACTAACAGAAATAGCAACAGATGTTGCCAGCAAATTTCCAATAAAGAAAATTGCTCCCTATAGAACACTAATATAAGCCCTATGTTACTTGGGAAATCTTATATTAGACACACGAATAATATGCAAACATGTAAACATTAAACATAAATACATATATGTCATATAAATGCATATAATATAAAGCAATGTGTTGTAGAAGTGTCTGCAGAGAAGGCTCAGTATTACATTAATATGGTTCAGTTTTTAATCAAATTAAACTGCCACTTTATTAAATAATAGCTCTTTGTTTTAAATTATTACACAGTTCTGCAATATGAACACACAAGAAGATCCACTGTTGACGTGTAGACTTCTAAGTTCAATAGTACTTCTGCTAACACAGCTAATTGTCCTCTTGTAAACAACTTGCCGTGCTACGCTGTCTGTTCTATGTAATTATGCCTGTACGGCGACAAATGTCAACAAGCGGTGACCTAGATATAGTAATCGCTTCATAGGACACGTGAGGAACTGTCAAACAAGTGTAGACTAACACTGCTGGTGTGTCGTATCAGGCGTCAGGGAAACGAACTGGTATCAGTAGCTGTTAACTTCTGGCAATGTCCACTGTGCAGGTTAAGCCCGGAAATCTGGCCTACCACATTGATAAACGTGTTTTTTTCTTGTGGTGATAGTAATAAAGGCTGTTATTCTGGGATGCTGTATACTGTGTTTTATCAGTGTACGTTGTAAAGATGTACTGGGACTGAATAGTCAACTCAAACAACCGAGCACAGTGTCAGGTATACATGTCACCTTGTCCTGGGACACAATGAGGCCCTGACAAGAATACAGTGTTGACAATGAGTGTTGTAATGAATGTCAATACGCGAATGTGTGACTGTTCTGTGGAGTTGACTGAAGGTTCAAACACTCATTCATGCGTATCTAGAAGTTACTTATGCAGACCACTGTAGACGTTTCAATAGTTTAATTTGACGCATACACTTGACAGAATGGGTACAGTTACATGAACACAGGTCGACATCAATAGCATATTGTTGACCCACGGTGTACAATTATAAATTGGCATTCATGTTGACAATCACAATGGAACATCAGTATATCAACGTTCAGAGTTCCATATCTCATTTAAATATCCATCAGGCCTTACTGACTGATCATGTCAGTTAATATATAATGTTTAGCAAATCTTCATCAGGCCTTACTGACTAGTCATGTCAGTTAATCAATAATGTTTACGGTGACTCCTGGACAGAACCTCCTTTAGCATAAGTGTAGCTTGCACCCTAGCGGAGATTTCTTTAAATAGCATTCAGCAAATAACTTCTGAGCGAATGTTAAATCACACAAGAATAGATTTTCCTTTCATAAGTGTGATCTCTTGATCATCATCGGATAATAAGGGCATCCCTGTTCTCTGGTAAATGATCAACAATAAATAGCATTCCGAAAAATGGCTTCTCGTCTTGTAAACATCGCTCACCCTAACGATGTACGACAAAGCTTCAATAACGATTCAATTCTTGAATATCAAAGTTTCCACAAGCATCAGCGTAATCTGTCCTCATAATTGCTGTATAGAAACATAACCAGTGCTGCTAGATAATATGTCGTTCTGACATACTGACATAGGTAGATTCATGTAAACGTCTGCCCATCTTAAGCCTAGGAATGAAGGAAGTCAGCAAAAGTACGTTTACCTTGACATAGAAATACACTAGCAAGCACAAACGCTCTTCTCCTGGCGTTATGAAATGAACACTAGGGAACTCATGGATTTAACAATCCCAGAAGAAACTATCTTCGTTCCCATAATCAAAAAGAGATCACAAACTTTGGGCAGGTCCACGACATGACTCCCGCCATAGGCTTCATCACCGAAGAACTCTTTAACGTATCTTCATGCGCCGAAAAACATCTGACCCCTAAAGTACAGTACAAAAAAAATAGTTCGACATAAACATACAAAGATATCAAGCTATAGGACATACTCGTCCTACATAGACAAGAACTACACATAGATTCGGGCCATAGACATTCTGAAGCAATAACAATCTATTCCTAACCAAACATAGAATAGATCAAAGTAAATCTAGATGCCTCCGCTGAGTTCGACTTTCAGGAACGAACAAGGAGCGATAACTCACAGAATGAATACCCATCGCCTAATCTGAGTTCTGTCCCTCAAGACCGCAAAACATGCATCCAAAGATAAATATATTTTTATCAGACAAATAAATACATTTTACTTTTGTATGCGTAATCCGTGCCACCAAAAAATATGTGCGCAACAATGATGATTCACGGAGGACCATATTCAACTCCTATTACGTTACCAGCCAGGGACGTAGATACCAAGATTGTGAACGAGTAATTGAACTGTAATTGCTTATATAAATAAATATAAACGCATATTATTGCCTTTTATGGAGAACATTCCATATTATTTATTTCATTTTGTAAATACCTTATAACCTGATATTAAGTTTCCTAACCAAAAGAAAACAGGTTTAGGAACAATAAATTGTACATACTATTATTCAGTCTTGCTTAATTATTCTAATTAAGTCAATGTTCTGTTTGATAGATATTACATGTTAATAATTAATTACCCCTAGATAATTAGCCATACAAAAACAAATATATAACCATTATTCATTGTGGGATATGGAGAGGTAGCAGTTAGATCTTCAGGACCCAACACTATCATCATTTACATAGCTTGACCCCACTTTGATGTCGATACACCCTTACTCTTTTCAGAGAAGGGGGTATTTCTTTTAAGACCAGTCTCTTATATGGCACTATCCTGGTATCATCTGATACATCTTTTAGTCCAGGATATCTTTACTTTCAATAACATCCAAACCTCTCGCGACAGTGACGAAGACTTGGCATGGGTTTGTTGAAGGCCTATGCTCCTTGGGGAGCTAAAGGGTATTGATTGATTGAACCTACCCATGTTATTTAATACGTCGACTAAGGAGGGTCGGTCACGGGATCGGATAATGCATCCTATATAAACTAAGAGCCAAAACAAAGAAGAACCTAACCAAATATGAACACATGAAGAGGGGAATTAGACATGCGCATGCAGGGGATTAACAAGACATGAACGCGTCATTAACGGATAGGACAGGAAATAATGGCTTTGCGTTTCACAGGGCTTGTGTTGATCCCCTGTAGGTTAGAGGGCCATTGAACTCGTGGCATGGCATCACCCCACCAATTAGTGGGTTTGATTTATTTTTACGACTTCTACCAATGTAGTGCCCGCTGAATTGGGGGGACTACTCTGGGAGTGCAAGTAAGCCCTGGAGCTCATCCCCAATTTCACAACTGTAAAGAGTAAAAACTCAAATTTCTGGGATTCGAAAGAAGAAGAAGAAGAAGAAGAAAAAGAACACGAAGTGTGCTTCACTTGCAGCCTGAAGGGTAAAGAAGTTATGATTGGTTTGGTTTGAAGGACTATCTTCATTGCACACGGACAATTCTATCAGTGCTCCGATCTCCTGCCTTAGATCACACAATGAGGATCTCAGCACAGTGCACGAACTCTGTAGCACCAGCGAGAATCCCAATATGTGTATATAGGAATCACACATTCTATAAATATTTTTTTATGTTGAGTAGGCTTCTAATTTTTAAATTTTGCCAGGGCATCGGCCTTATGGCCTACTCTTTACGATTTCCAACTGCCGTGGGATCTTTGAAGTGTGCAACTTGCACATGGGACCTCCTATTTTTTTGCCCTTATCCGAGAAGGTTACGCATCCGATCTCATTACAAATGATACCAGGGGGAGTATGACATCATTAGGACCACTGGTTCTGAAAAAAAAATTTCCAGAAATGATATTCTATTCCCTCAACTGGGAATCGAACCCGGTACCTCTAGATTTCGAGGCGGAGACCACACCTCTTATTCGCTCCAACCCCTTAAAGGAAGAAATAATGAAAACGTCTGCGGTACAAAACCTGGCTGTAGTCATGGGTTTTTTTGTTTTGTTTCTGGTGCTCTCCATTTTCTTTTTGTAACTTACACAAAATTACCTTGACCCTCGCAACGTGGAAGATTCATTTGGTGAGTGATACATTTAAACAAAACAAAAATAAGTAATTTCAGTTGTTTTTTTTTTAGTAACGACACACATGATTAGTATTTCACAACTGAGTTCGAAAAAAGATAATGGATTCAGGAAAACGGCGTGTTAGTTTCTGACACGGCAATATTTTAGTATTCGCTCCCGACACGGAAAAATAAAGTGACTATAATTCTTTCGTCCTCACGATTCTTTTCCGACTAATGACAGGATTCCTGCCACAACCGGTTTCCCTGTTTCCTGAAGGAAAATAATAATGTTTTCTAACGCGCCCTGTGTGAGGATGATGAGTTCGGTTACTTGTGTTTACATACAGGCGTCTTTCTTTTAAAGAGTTTTTTTTTTTTTTTCTGAACGGAGAACGGGGGAATAGTGGCACAGGGTTGGAGGATTTTGTTCTGTCACGCAATCAAGTCCGGCCTAGTTAGGTTCAGGATTTTGAAGCACAACTAATCAAGATTAAATATTAAATCAGCAAAATACCCAGATTGTCTCGAAAGTCTGGAATCGTAGGGGAAAATAATTGATTCATATATTTCGATCATTTCAGCACCATGTGCTTGCTGACTGGGGTATCTCGTTTATATCTGTGTATCAAGAACTATGGTATACATAATGAGCGTGTTATTTGAATAAAACTGTATTACCAAATATAAAAACAAACTTCTATGTGATTCCAGATCTATTGTGGCAATACTGTGTTAACATATAAATAGGACAGAATATATCAATCAATCAATAACCTTTAGCTCCTCAAGGAGCATAGGATTTCAACAAACATATATCAAGTCCTCCTGTCACGTGACATCAGCTTACGTTCTTTCTACGTCTTTCTCATCATTTTCACTTATGTCTCCAGTTCTCCTCCCGACGCATTTTTCTGTCAATCTCGAATCAGACGTGAACAGTAGGCAGACAAGGAGCAGATGTGATTAGTATAAGGTTGTGCATGAGGCTGGCGACCCCATTATGTAAAACAAACTGCCACAGACGTCACCCATCCAAGAGCATGTGACTGTATTGTGCGGCGGTGTCGTCTCCCCTGCTTGGCATTAGTGGTCTGACAATGGCCACACTTACAGTATAAGGATGAGGGTCTTCAAATGTACCAACCTTCGCTCATGATTACTCTTGGCAGACATATAAATAGAAGAATCATGCTTCTACTTAAGGGAGCTTCAGAGGATTTTAAAGAAAAGCAAGCATAACAACTGAGATAACCTAAGCTGTCATAAAGTTATTATTCTCCCGCCCCTTCTGTGAGGAAATATATTCGCTCGTATTTCTGAGCCTCCAGCTGAAGGTGATTTAGCAAAATCTTCAATCAAAAGCTCTATATGTACTTAGAACAACGTGAGTCACACGGGTGCAGACATACACTTCGCTCAATAGTGATTAATCCAACAATATCTTTACAGCTACAGATAAAAAGGTTTAATAATCACTTATATTTTAATTTTGTAAAATAAATAAAGTTGTTTATAAAAATGAAGAAATGATATTCCTCATCATCGGATGATCTAATATGTGGTGGAAATTATGAAAAATTTGGAAACGTCTAATGGTTGCGCTGTTATGCTACTTGCCTTCCATAGTAGGGTCGGTTGGCGTCTGCTTCAGTTGCTGTTGGTTCCCACAGGTGCCTTAGATTGTACTTCTCTTCAATAGTCAAATATTGTGAAAGCAGCACATCCCTTGCAATAAGGCTGGGGTAACTGATTAGATTGTCAAGAGTCTTCTAGACCCGTCTGATGTTGGTGCCTAGCGTCGACTGCTGGCAACTTGTACCACAACCTGAAAGGAGACAAATGTCTCTGCTAAGCAGTGGGTCTCTTAACATAGTCATCAGGCGACCTCCGCGTCCATCCACCACTTTATCTTCTTCAGAAGTGTTACCCTCCCTAACGTTTATTTTAACCCCAGTGAGTCGAATGAAAGCTTTTTGACAGCAGAAAACGACAATTGGAATATATATACGTATGTATATGAAATTTCCTAAAGTGCTTGTATAATAAATATGTACACCATGATATCATCATCCACTCCCTGCTCTCTATGGAGCCTGGGGCTACCTCTGCTGTTGGTTTCTTATGAAGAAACCCGCACAAAGCAGTCATCAGCTCTTGCAATGGTGGTTCATGAGTCAAGCTACTTGTAATGGTGAGATTGCCGTCCCATATGCCACTGTACATCAATGTTCAACCGTACGTACGATACGTTTTTTTAACGATACAATACGTATTACACGCGTATGGTAAAACTTCCGTACGTTGAAATACGGTGCATCACTGCGGCAAATATTTCAAAATAAATTTGCTTCTAATTGATACATGTTATGCTGTCCTGCAGAAGCTAGACAGCTGAAACTAAAAACAATTTAATTTACTTATTTTTATTTTAATATCGAGCACAAATAACAGAAGGAACAAAACTTTTCATTACAAAAATGGGCAAATAAACGTATCTGCAGCGACCATCGGCAACTAATCTTTTTATATAAAAACTAGTTTTTTTTTACACATGTACCAATGACGCAATTTCACGCCATACCTATGGAAAGCACCCCATGTCAAACTTGCGCATATTAACTTAATATGCGTAATATAATATAATATACGTATTATTCGCGTATTTAATTTTTTGCCTATATTTTATTCTCAGACAGTCGAACATTGCTGTACATCCATAAGCAAATTATACATGTCAAAATGCAAACATAAAATGACAAAACGTACATATTATAAATTATAATAATAATAATAAATTCTTTAAGCACCAAACACGGCGCATAAGGCAGAAACCAGTGCTCTCCAGGTTGTTCGTTGTGACGCCACTCCTCTTAGCTCTTGCACATTATTTAGGCCCAACGTTCTTCCTTCTCTTATTATTGTTCTTCTGAGTGTTTCTTTTGGTCTTCCTTTTTTCCTCTTACCCTCAGGAACCCAAGTGAGCGCCTGTAGTGGTATTCTGTTGTTTTGCATTCGTAGGACATGACCGATATATGACCATCGTCTTTTCCTTATATAGTCGGAGACATATTTCTGCCTAGAGTCTTCTCTTATTTGTCGATTAGTCTTGAATTCTTTCCAACTGATGTTCATGAGTTTTCTAAGACATTTGTTCTCGAATGTATTCAGCTTGTTCTCCAATGATTTTGTTATTTTCCAACTCTCACAGCCGTATGTTAACACTGAGATAACATTTGAATTAAACAGACGAAGCTTGGTATGTATATTCAATGATCGTAATTTCCAAATGTTAGATAATCTATTGAAGGCGCTAGCTGCCAAAGCAATTCTAGTATGGATTTCTCTTGTTGTGTCACCATCCTGAGTCATTTTACTGCCTAAATAATATTATAAATTACCCCAAGCTTTTTCAGGCGAACACAGACTTTTGCATAGCAAACGTCCGAATATTGTCGGGCAACTGATTTAAGATGCCGTCTCTTTCAGGTGAGTTAGATGTCTAACTTAGAGCACTTGAAGTTGGATAATAGAACTTAAGGTGCAAAGTTTTGTCTCTGGAGTTACGCCCTTCTAATCTTAGAATTCATTTCCAGTCCTATGGCCTGTCCTATACTTGGGTTCTAATTTTCCGTGTTCCTGGCTGTCTATGATTTCTTCTTGGCCAAACTGGAATTCAGTGAAGTTGTCTTACAGCGCTGTAGCATATAAGCGAAATTTTTCTCCTACGCACCCAGGTTGCTACTTAGAGGAGAAGTCCGATCAGGAGCAGTCTATCTTAGCATCTCAAATGCCAAACCAATTGCAAATAAGTGTCTAATTTTGGTAGGGGTTCTCCCCCACTATCCTCATACAGAATATTACTACAGACAACATAAGATATTGCCCTTTACATGTGATTTTCAAACTCCATAATCATATAAGGTCTTGCCACTTCCATTGTTACTTATCATGTTTACTACTTCACAGACTTATCACTGATAATATCTTCCATGCTGTTTTTTTCTCGTAGTTGAATATCAAAACAAATTCAATCTGCCAGAAGTAGTATATCACTGTCCGTGTCTTAATCTTTAACCGGATTGTCACCTACCAACATCACAGTGAAATCGATCATGTATTTGGGCACGTCTTGTTCGCGACCTGACACTTTATCATGCGACAGCATAGTTTCGTGTATCTTCCCAGACAAAAAGTCTGGGTTAACAATAGGAATGTCGCTCAGTGTAGACTCTTACTCTGTCTGGAGCTGGCGATAAGCGACAAGTCAACGTGGCAAGTTCGCTGCTTCGCTAAGCGTCGCCAATAACAAAGGAGGAAATAACCAGGAGAGAGATGTGATACGTTGACCTCGGTCGGGGAAAGCGTACACTATAGATAACTAAAGAATACGCAGGCAGAAGGAGTGGTAGATAATACTCTTGGAGAGGAGTGAAGACCCAAATAAAAGAACGAACGTATTTCGTGACATGTGAGCAGGCTTCCTGCAGGGGACTAGCTGCCGTGGTAGCTCCAAGGAGCGCAATGGAAAATTATTATAATGATGACGACGACGACGATGATGATGATGATGATGATGATGGAAAAATACTTATCAAATAACCAGAAGAGACGTGTTTTCTTTTTTTAACAAAGTGACAGTCCCATTGACAGAGTGGTTAGGTCGCTGGTCTCTTGCGGCATGATTCACAGTATCATCACGCTCCAGTCTACCCAGCTGTAAATGGGTACCTGACTTTGCTCTTGAGTTAGGAAAGATAAAGCAGCAAAGAAAGGAACTAGTCACCCCACCTCTCGATGGTTCACTTAGTAGCGGGAAATCTCTAACACTTCACTTCCCTACGGCAATATCTACTATGGGACTATATTGACCTTTATAGTACAGTCAAACGTTTTTAGCCACTACTATATTGACCTTTATAGTAAAGTCAAACGTTTTTAGCCACTACTATATTGACCTTTATAGTAAAGTCAAACGTTTTTAGCCACTACTATATTGACCTTTATAGTAAAGTCAAACGTTTTTAGCCACTACTATATTGACCTTTATAGTACAGTCAAACGTTTTTAGCCACTACTATATTGACCTTTATAGTAAAGTCAAACGTTTTTAGCCACTACTATATTGACCTTTATAGTACAGTCAAACGTTTTTAGCCACTACTATATTGACCTCTATAGTACAGTCAAACGTTTTTAGCCACTACTATATTGACCTCTATAGTACAGTCAAACGTTTTTAGCCACTACTATATTGACCTTTATAGTACAGTCAAACGTTTTTAGCCACTGCTATATTGACCTTTATAGTACAGTCAAACGTTTTTAGCCACTACTATATTGACCTTTTTAGTACAGTCAAACGTTTTTAGCCACTACTATTTTGACCTTTTATAGTACAGTCAAACGTTTTTAGCCACTACTATATTGACCTTTTATAGTACAGTCAAACGTTTTTAGCCACTACTATATTGACCTTTATAGTACAGTCAAACGTTTTTAGCCACGTTTGCATTTTACTTTTTTTTAAAATAAGAACAATTTTATGAGGCCAATAATCCCTGATCCAACACTAATTAAAAGAAAAAAATCCGATTGACCTATTTTATGGAACTAACTGGATATTGCCTTGTCCATAGGTCGAAAAAAAAACTATATTAGTGGGCGGTCTACGTTTTACGCAATAAAATCCTCGAATCCTGAGCGATTTATAAAAACAGTAATGGGCAGTCGTTCGATGTGAGTGGTTCTTAGAACAGTGAAACGAAACAGTGGATGTACAATTAACTAGTAAGATATAACCAGATTTGTGGGATCTTACCGCGAACATTAATTAAAACAAGGAAGCTGGAAATCAGATTTCGTAAAACTTACTGTCTGAGAAAGATGACACAATAATAAATGATGAGAAAAAAATCATATTTCGTAAAACTTACTGTCTGAGAAAGATGACACAACCATAAATGATGAGAAAAAAAAAAAATCAGATTTCGTAAAACTTACTGTCTGAGAAAGATGACACAACCATAAATGATGAGAAAAAAAATCAGATTTCGTAAAACTTACTGTCTGAGAAAGATGACACAACCATAAATGATGAGAAAAAAAATCAGATTCTGGGAAAGGTAAAGGTAGTCCCATCGTAGATACTGCCATAGGGGAGTGAAGTGTTAGAGACTTTACTAGACGTTTGGCAGATAGATTCCGCGAGCACTTAAATGACATTTAGCACAGAGAACAGAAACCTGTGGCCCTTCATTTCAATAGCCCAGACCATTCCGGTCCCTTTGACATTCAGGTAACTGGTTTACACTCTTGCTTTCTCGACGACCGTTGTCGATTTTCTCTAGAGAATCGCCTTATTTTCGAAATGGGTTGTCTTTCAATTAATGGTCTTTGTCCAACATCATTTTGCTTGACTCTGTTATTCATTGGCTTTCCTATATTTCAGACTTCTTTATTTCATCTGTCGCTTTTTCACGATCTTTCTTTTATAAAGTTTTATGTTTCTATTTCCGTATTTTTATGACGTCACATTTAATTCATTGCTGTTGGACGCCATTGTGACTATTGTTCATTGATTGCCCGATTCTTTCAGTGGAGAGTTTTATAGCAGGACTTTTTAAATTTCATTGTTTATTAATTCCATTTTCTGCTTTTGATTTTCGTTGATTGTTGAATTTCGTGTATTGATATATTATTTTAGGTTGTGTAGTTTCCTTGCTTTATTACTGCTCTTCATCTGTGTTTACTTGTATTACGTATTTGAAGTCTGTAATCTATATTTCTTGTCCTTGTTGCCTGCTTGTAACTGTGGCTGACAAAGGGTGAAACCCGAAACATCCCTTGTTTCATGTGAACCGTTAATTTGTAAAGCTGATTCAATGCCGTTTTATTTGTTTATGCATATAATATATATATATATATATATATATATATATATATATATATATATATATATATATATATATATATATATATATACTAGGTCCAGCATAGAGAGATGAGATAACCACTTCCCTTCCTTCTGCCGTTTCATTCTCTAACTCAAGTGCAAAGTCAAGTACCCATTTACAGCTGGGTAGTAAGAAGTGTGTTGATACCATGAATCGAACCTGGCTCCTTTGCCACGAGAGATCAGCGCTCGAACCACTCTGTTAATCGGATGCTGAGAATAGTGCTGTCTGAAAAAGATGAAATAACCATAACAGATGCGAAAAAAATCAGTGTAGGAAATTAACTGTCTGAGAAAAATATTATGCAACCGTCAAAGAGAATTTTTTAAATTCAGTCTGGAAAATGTACTGTTTGAGAAAGATGACGCAACCATAAAAAATTGGGATGGGAATCAGATTCATGCCAGTGCATGTTCTGTAAGAGATGACACATGTTATGTTTGTCAATCACAACATGCGTCGGAGACTAGCACTACACTTCGTTGTGGTCACACTATTCCTGCAATGTCCTCGTGTGAGAACTTGGGAATTCTCACACTCCATCAAGGATTTTTGTATGGACAGAAAGTAACAGTTTTAAGGGACACCGGATGTACCACTGTCGGAATTCGGAAATCGCTAATTGATACCTCCGCATTTACAGGGAAATCTGTTAAATGTGTTACATTTGATGGTAATGTAGAATGGTTCCCGGAGGCACGGGTCCACATTGATACACCTTTCTTTACAGGCACGGTGGATGCCTGCGGATTGAGAGATCCGGTAGCTGAGATAATAGTTGGAAATATACCAGGAGTTAAAGAGTGCATTCCACAGGAGATTGCAACGTGGGTTGAATCGCACCCACTGGTGGCGAATACTGTTGTAACTAGATCGCAACAGTTAGCTGCAGATACGGCTACACCACCTACTCCGGTAGTGGATAATGTTATTTCACTTGGCATGAGTGCGGATACTCCAACTGTTGTTGCTGGTATGTGTGTTATACATAATGAATTTAACAAACTTCAGTTACACGAATCTGTTACGAAAGACAATAAAACTCATGGTATTTATAGTTAGGTTATTTCACCTGAGGGTGAGGTGGTTCACAAATGATCAATATAATAACTAAACAGTTTTTGGCTGTACTGCGGTCAGAGCATGTTCTGGGGACAATCATGATTTTTCTGCTCCTACAACATGTCCTGTTAATGATCATCAGGCTAAACCCATTGGTGATGATCTACGACATGCTCATTTGGGAGTTGTACTCGACATAATCATACGGATAATCACAGGTGTCACCATGATTATCACACTATTACGACATGCAATAAACAACATGCAAGTAATAATACTTCTGCGCATTTGATTAGCATGAAACGTGGGAAATTTATTGATTCTCGGTCTCAGTTTAATTCTGTCCGAGATCATATTTCACCAAATCGCACTATCTTGGTGCGCAATTTACCTTCGAGCGCAATTTGGTATACACTTAGACAATTTTTTCAGCGTGTCGGAGATGTTGAATTTGTTCGTATGTTTGCACTTCAACATTCCTCCCACCAACTCGCATTTGTTCGTTTTTCTCGGTACTATGATGCTCGTAAGGCTGTCAAATTCAAGAATGGTTCTTTTTTTGCACACCATTATTTAGACGTGCAACTCGCACACAATTCTACACCACGAACTTTGTAGCTGCGTTGGTCTATTTCTTTCTTCATTCTTTACCAGAATGGTCTTCGATACATCCATAGTCTATCATACTACTTCCTATATCTCTTGGCATATGATATTTTTATTTCAGTAATATTGACATTACTTTCTTTTCGGATATTATATCTGTTATTTCTGTCATCATATTGATACTTACATTACATGTGCTTCGGCCTTGTAAACGCTCCTGCGACTTTTGTGCGCATGGTGCGCCGCCTTCTTGGCGATCGAAAAGATGTCATCACATACATCGACGACATCTGCCTATTTCATGATTCTTGGGAAGACCACATTAATGGGTTAAATTCTCTTCTTCTTACATTACGCCAACACGGTTTGAGTGTGCGACCTTCCAAGGTCCAAACAGGTTGTCGGGAAATTTCATTTCTTGGTCACCGTATAGGTAACCATCGATTATATCCTGATGACATAACTGTCAAACGAATCTTGGCTATTTCTATTCCTACTATCAAGAAACAAGTCAGAAGCCTCTTATCACAAAGTCCTTCCTAATTTCTAAACAAATTTCTGCTCCGTTGTCTGGACTGCTTGCCAAAGGTAGTCCAAATAAAATTAAATGGACATCGGAGTGTGATAATGCTTTGATAAAACTTAAGAACTTATTCTCGACTCCACCTATTTTGTTATTGCCAAACTTAAACATTCCATTTGTGATTCAAACAGATGCTTCAAATTACGGCATCGGGGGATGTTTACTACAGTGGTACGAGGGCATGCCACCGGGGAACGTGAACTGTTGGCTGTGGTCTGGTGCCTAAAAAAACTGTCCAAGTATTTGATTGGCACACATTTTTACATACAAACTGACCACAGTCCTCTAACGTACATCACGTCCAGGACCATGCGTAATGCGAGAATCCATCGCTGGTTTTTGCTACTTCAAGAATTCGATTTCACTATTGTGCCGATCTCTGGAACTGATAATAATCTTGCGGATCTCCTGTCCAGGAATTATACAGGACATATGGACAGTACCGCCCAATGGGCTGATCACCCGTTGGCTTGTCACACCGATTACGGAAACAACGGCAGATGGATCTATCTGTTGTTGCCCTAAAGACGCCGCTAGGCGTGATGGGAAACTACAACAGAGAAAATCAATCTGCTGTTGCCCTTAAGACGCCACAAGGCGTGATGGCCTCTGACTGCTTGGTCGGTCTTTGGCTAAGGACGGAAGAAGAAGAAGATGGACAGTACCACATGACTTTTATTCAAATTGTTCTAGTACTCATTATGATGCATGTTTGACATTTTTGTAATTTCCTCATAAGTACTTCGATTAATTATTAATATCATTACTTAATACTTACTTAATTACGTACATACTTACTTACTTACGTACTTGTGCTTCCTCTCCACCACTCTCACACGTGCCACAAGTGTCACGTTTGGGATCGAGGGGGGTGATGTTGAGGACTGTTGCATGATCAGTGAGCATTTTTGGTTTGAACTTGATTCAGATGGTCGCACCATGCAACACCTCACTAGACCGATATGAAATAGTTCGCGCGTGGCGATGCATGACGCGTTAGACTTAGTTACGGAGAGTCTTTGTGTGGCCTTCGAGCCTTATGGCAGTGTTTGGAATATGTGTGGCATGGCCACTAACTTATGATAGTGTATTTTTTTTTTTTTCTTATCCAGCGGCACTTGGGCTTTCAGCCCTTCGGCCCAATGACATGTCATTGCGAGGCTGGGGAACCTGAGGACTTTCCTTCTAACCCGGTCAGGAGCTTCGCTCCTTCCCATCCACAGAGGGTTTATCACAGGAGCCGTTCAGGCTATTCAGTCAAATTTCCGGCCGTAAACATTTCTTCAAACGCCGACGCCCGGGTTTGAACCATGAACACCTGGTCGCCAGTACAACGCCGAAGCCATTACACCAGCGCGGCTCCCATGATAGTGTATAACCGTAAATGTAATGCTGGTAAAGCAATAAAGTTAAAATGTGTAAGGACCATTGAGTCCGGAGTTATATAAGTCGGTATACTTAACCGCAATAATTATTAAACGCGAAAATCGTGAAGTACGATCGCGGGTAGAATATGTAAGGCTGACAGAGCCTGGCGAGCAATGCCAAATATAATATAGACATAGTTGTTATATATATATATATATATATATATATATATATATATATATATATATATATATATATATATATATATATATATATATATATATATATATATATATATATATATATATATAAGGCAGAGATCCTAATAGAACTGTAACCAGGCAGATTAATACTGCGTGAATAATAATAATTGTGCCAAGCATTTGGTTGAAATATAATTGAACGTTAATTAAATCGGCAAAGTAATAGACATGCAATGTCTAAGAAACAGTAGACTCTACGCTGTGATGTATCAAGTGCTCTTGATGTGAACTATATTCATTATTGTCGTTCATTCATATTGAAAGGATGAATAATCATTAAAGCATTGTAAGTCGTCAAAACTAGACTTATTTTAATGAAGTCGTTACAACGTTCCAGTTATGACTGTCTTTTAAAATAATGACCGTTGACCTTCACATGTATTGGTCACAAGACTACATATTCAGGAAAATACATACTCTGTCAAAACTAGAAAATGGAATGAATCAATTCAACACGGTCAGAGAAATATATATGAAGTTTTATTGAATAAACGTTTGAGATGCAACCACCTGAAAGAATTACTAACGAATCTATGGTTGTAATACAAAATCGATACCGGGTGTAAATCAGAACAGATGATCTAACAATTGCAAGAAACGTAATACAAGATTATAACCCATTCAATCAGAAAAAGTCCGCAACAGAAATGTAATCTGAGAAAGATGATATAACAATATAGTATTAAAAAACAAAAATCAGAGTCAATGAAAGTAGTCTGAGAAAGAAAGATGACACAACAATAAAAGATGAGGGGAAAAAATCAGACTGTGAAACGTACTGTCTGATAAAGATAACACAGCAACAATTAAAGATGAGAAGAAAATCAGAGTTTATAAAACGTACTGTATGATTAAGATGACACGGTGATAAAAGAGAAGGAAAACATGAAGAAAAAAACAAATGAAAAGAAAATGAAGGGACTAAATCATGCGCGAATGTATTTTAGAGCAACAACGAGTGAAACTGTCTGGTCTTCTGATCAGAACAGTGAATATAGAAAATAGACAAGAAGGAAAAAGATAGTGTAAATCAACATCTACACCCACCCCACCCCTCCAGTCGCTTTTTTTAAACATAAAAAACACAACAGGGTAAACAGAGATATTTTAAAAGAACAGTAGCTAGGAGCCGCGCTGGTGTAATGGTTACCACACTGCGCTGGCGATCAGGTGTTCAAGGTTCAAGCCCGGGCGCGGGCATCTGTAGGATTGTCATCGACCGGGATTTTGACTGAATAACCTGAACGGCTCCTGTGATAAACCCTCTGTGGATGGGAAGGAGCGAAGCTCCTGACCGGGTTGGAAGGAAAGTCCACAGACTCCCCAGCCTCGCAATGACATGTCATTGGGCGGAAGGGCTGAAAACCCAAGTGCCGCTGGTTACGAAAAAAAAAAAAAAAAGAACAGATGCTGACACTGATTTCTTCGAATATATTGAAGTCGACATTTGAGAGTGAACGCAGAAGAAGATATAGAATGGAGAACACTATATACTCAAATTATAACCCACATGTGGTTGACCAGGGTATCCCATGCGTAAGTCAAATACCAGTTTTCTTGTGCACGGCTAAGAAAAAAACCAAACCAAAAGACCATGAACAAGATTGAGGTAAGGACTTGTTCAAGCTTTCATGTGTAGAGAATACACTATTTAGCTATTTTTCAGGGCTGTGGAGTTGGAGTAGTGGAGTCTGCTGTTTTTTAGTGGAGTCGGGGTCGGTATCTGCTTCGTACATTCTCAGACGTCCTCTCTCAGACGTCCACTCTCAGACGTCCACTTGAATGTTTTCAAAGAAAGCAGTAGTCAGCTTGAGGCTATTTGAATCCCCGTAGAGCTTTTCCACGAATCGTACTGGTGTCGGCCATATGCGCTTTCTCTGTCCCGCATATGTTGGGCAACTTTGAAGCAGATGTTCAGCAGTCATTTTATCAGTGTCACAGTTACACTGATCGGTAGTTCCTAATTTTAGCTTGTTGAATAGATGGTATCTCAATCTGTTGTGGCCAGAGCGGAGTCTGAAAATTACCACTTGTTCTCTTCTGTTGAGCTGGTAGTATGTATCATTTTGTGTATGACCTGGATGCTGTACATCCCACTTGTTTCTGTATCTGATTTCGATAATATTCTTTGCCTCCTCGAGAGTTACGCTTGCATCAGGCTGAGGTAGATTTCCACCTTCCTTTGCCAGTCTATCAGCCGGTGATGTTACAATGAGATGAGATCCATTGGATCACAACACTTTTGAATCGTTGATATAATTTGTGGAGCACTCCCAAGTCTGTATTAATTTGGTTTTTCAACGCTGCAATTACTGACAGTGCATCGGTAAAGAAAGCAAATTGTCTCTCTGTGCTTTCCTCTGTCGGTATAAAGTGTCCCGTCTCCTACGAGACTCAAGTAACACACATCCACGTTTAATTAATCCCTGCAACATTTTAAAGCAGTAGAACTCCTAAAACCACTTTCATGTTAAAGTACATCCATTTGTACATAATCTAGGAATATTTCAGTTGCTTCTGATCATAAATAAATTTTTTATCACAATTAGAAATGTGTTGGCACATTTAGAAAGAGCACACAAGAGATGAAAATAAACTAGTTTCACCGTCAATTTCTCCGCCATTGTTAAAATGAAACTATTTTGCTTCATGGTGTATGGCAAAGCAGTCATTTGTTATTTTGTATTACTGTATGAATGAGTGAATAGTTTTAAATGTAGTCTACGAAAGCCACGTATTCATTTATTCACACACATACCATACTTATACATATAACTCCGTATAAGTACATAATGTTATGACATATCACAAGTTAACAAAAACTATATAGTAGGAGTCTAGATTGGATTCGGAGTCGGACTTCTAAAATATCCGGAATCGTAGTCGGACCTAAAATTTCCGAAGTCGGAGTCGGACATTTATTTGGGCTGACTAAACAACCCTGCTCTTTTTGCACGAAGCAGTATTTTGATTGTACGCGGGCCCAAAAATGTTTTTCAACTAGTGATGTTTTAAACAAAGTGTAAAGATAAATACATACGAGAAAATATCTCGAATTGCATCTACAATAGTTTTAAACTGCTCAAGTGCAGATGCATGGGAAGCAGATCATCCAGCCCACACAAAAATGATGCATATTACCAGCTCAGCAGAAGTGAACAAGTTGTAATGTTCAGACTCCGCACGGGCCACAACAGATTGGGATACCATCTATTCAGCAAGTTAAAGATAGGAACTACAGATGAGTGTAACTGTGGCACTGATAAAATGACTGCTGAACATCTGCTTCAAAGGTGCCCGACATATGAGGAACAGAGAAAGCGCATATGGCTATGACTTGACCAGTACCATTCCTGGAAAAACTCAACGGAGATATCAACAGCCTTAAGCTGAACACTGCTTTCTTTGAACATATTCAAGGTAACGTCTGAGGGTGAACGAAGAATAAAAAGAAGTTTTAAATTGCTGAGGAAAATATTCCAGTGTTGTTTTTTATCCTGTGAAGTGCAGAGGGGTCGTCCACATATGACGTCATGCAATTTTTGCCACTTTAAATTCCCCCTCACCCCTTTGTCACACTTTGTCACACTTTGTCACAAAAACTCAGATCCCCATTAGTGTGACGTTACAAATTTCCCCCCCCCCCCCCCCCCCTCTTTCTCTCCCCTTTCCCTATACTTTTTTAAAGAAATAATGTTTAATTAATCCAGCTTTCACAAATATCTTTCTTGTTATGTACCACTTCCAAACACGAAACAGCGTTTAACCCTTGTCACACACAGCTTAATGCTTTCACATTTTGCCCTCAGAAGAAGAAAAAAAATTGTTAACATTCATGTCAACACTCATACTTTCACCTTACTAAGCTTCTGTCTGTTTTCCCATCGAACTGTTATCGGGACGGAGTTAACATACTATTCTTTATTTGTCTTTTATCTGATTTTAATAAATAGTACACTTTATTTATTCTACATTTTGATTGTAGGTATGTACTACATTATATATATGTGTGTGTGTGTGTGTGCGTGTGCGTGTGCGTGCGTGTGTGAGTGTGTATGTGTGGCGAAAGGTTTTTCCGAGTATAGTTGTCAGTAGAAGTTACTAATAGAACCGAAAAAGAATTCTGCCTGAAAAGAATATAGTCCCAGTGTCAGAGAAGAGCACTGGTATCACAGGATAGTCACGGCTGTGATGGTCTCTACTTCAGAAAGTAATCAGATTAAGTCAGAGCCTAAGATGCCACCTTAGCTAGTAACTAACCTATGATAATCAACAATTCAATAAAACTCAACATGCAACAATATAAAATTGATAAGTGACAGGATTACATATACTTAATCATTTATTATGTACTTCTTCTTCTTCGTTCGTCCTGAAAAGGACGTTGGTTACGTTGTGTCCGTTTACAGCGAAGCTGCGATATTTGCGCCTTTCGGCCAAAACATCCGACTTCATCATAGCATTTTTGGGACCGGGTTAGCCTTCCCTCTTCGATCCGTACCCACTCAGCCAGACTGCAGTGATGCAGCCTGTTTCCAGGACCACCACTTGGAGGTGGAGTAGGGTCTTGGTCAGCTCTGGTTCGCGGACCCTGACGCAAGCTGTCTAGCTATGGGTCGCTGACTGCATTTCTCACTGTTGACGCGTCTTAGGTCCCATTTTATAATGCACGTCTGTCCTTGGTTTTCTTCTTGTGCATTAATATGAATGACGAAAAATGTTGAAATTGGATGAATAAAAGATTAATTACACAATTATTCAATAGTTGAGTTGAAATTATTCATTAATAAAAAGTCCAAGCTGGAATCTTCAAATTAAACAGAATGTCCTTTCAAATTTCCTTTAAAATAAAATGTCACTTGTCTTGTCTATCTTCTAGGAGAACAGTTTCTTCATCATGACACAATAGCTTAATTCTCTGTTGACCACTCACAGTGGCTGTTTGAATTGTTACACTGAATACTTAACATTAGGTTCTGTGAATGCCTTGTGGTTATACTTCACAGCAATATCAGTTGTAGGTCTTGTACCAGGCCACAAAGCACAGAAGGGGCTGGATACTCGAACAAAGATGGCAATATGGTGTTTCTGCGTTGGTCCAGGAAGACACTATTGATATAAAGTTCTAGACCTTTCTGGAGTATAAAACGAATGAACCTAGCCACAATATGTGACAAGTGGCTAGTCTTTGGTTATAGGTTCCACAAGCCTATGTGTCCATGAATGAGAGTGTTCAGAATGTTTGCATGTATAGGAATGATACATGAATCTGTTCTGATCAGGATAGCGAGACAAGACAGGTGTCTATCCGCATAAACATTCTAAAACAATACATGAATAAATCTAATACATTGTTCACATAATTATGATGCTACCTTCTCCTTTCACATTCTGGAGTGCCAAGTCCATTATTCCAATATAATAACTTTCTATTGACCACTCCAACTGATAATCGTTGGTATGCTTCGAATTCCTCTACACATCCAAAACTAATTTTCAGTTCAGTCCTCTGGTCTGATCCTGATACAATTTTACTATAAGAAGCTGTAATAAAGCAATTATTTATTCATAAATTTATATACCCTCTTAGAATAGACGCAAAGTACAGAACAGACTCAGTTTTGTGAAGTATAGCTGCACAGCATATAGTTGGTAAAGGTTTCAGCCCCGGCAAGCGTCTCCTTCCTTCAGTCTATCTTTCTTCTGCTGTGTAGGTAAGGTTTAAATAGTCCGCTGCTGGCCTTTACATAGGGAGGGTGCTGCCGTATCGGAGGGCAAGAGGTTGCTACAGTTTCTCCCTCTGTTTAGTTCTGCGTTTTGCGTGCAGTCTCAAGCGAGTTGTGTTAGTTTGGCCCAGAAATCTTCTTCATGCTTCTCAACCCTGTTATCCATGACTTTTATCTATATCTCCTTTTACTTTACAGAACTTCTGCTTTCTTTCTACATGAAGTTTTCCATAATTGGTTCCGATTTCGGTTTATACCAAATTTTGAACGACGATCGACACAGCAGTTTTCATCATGCTGGCGCCTTTACCTTCAATTTTCTCCAACAGTAATGCACACAGCAACTAGTCCAGGGGAATGAATATAGCTGGTCTTATCCTTCAAAAAACGAAATCACTGTCTTTACTTTCTGTCACTCCATTCACTTGTACGACACACGAATCCATTATATACTAACACACTTTCCCTTCCTCTGCAGATCGCCTTTATAAAACCTGTTCGTCAACAAGCGAGCTTCGCGGCGTTTGATTGGTTGCCAGTTTTCCTTTCTTTCTATCATAACAAGGCATTTGTATTTACATCGCGCTACAATAAATAAATAAATATAAATATAAATATAAATATAAATATATATATATATATATATATATATATATATATATATATATATATATATATATATATATATATATATATATGTGTGTGTGTGTGTGTGTGTATTTATGCATCTGTCGCATAATGCCTTATTCGTGCGTCCATTATCTCTGTCTATCCTTGTGCTACACTCCTCTGTGTCAGTAATTGCAGATAATATTTTTCAAAGGAGCTACACTCCCATAAAACCATCCCATATTGTACCTGCTTAGCCAGACATCAACAGTAAAATCTGCACTTAGCCAAGGAGCGTGACATCAAAGATTAAACCTTGTTTGACAAATTTTGGTTCGCCAGCCACTTATTGACTCAAGACGCAGTCAATTGATAGATAAGCGAGTCGGATGCTTCCGTTTAGATTTGTCGGATTAGTAGAATGGTGGTTTGAAGATAACATGTGTCTAATTTTCCTGGCATGATTTGCACAAAAAACTCATCTTTATATCTGACACCGGGGTATATGGCATAACTATTTCCGGTGAGGTCTTGTCCCAAATAAACATTGGCAACAAGATTGTAGAATTAGAGCAAGGCATATGGCATAATGATTTCTGGCGATGTCATATAATAATGTTAGTTACACTACCGCATATAGCGATGCCAATAATTGTGATGATGGGTAATTGAAAAATGTACTAAACTAAGACGTCTCAAATTGTTATTGGGTTCCACCCAACATAAACAAATGAAATAAAATTTTAGGTGGGCGGGATTTTTCAGTAAAAGACCTGAGACGATTCTGTTTCTACACTCAGATTCCATTCTCATCAGACGTCAGGATAGGGGTTAATGATATGTTTTCTTTATAAGACATGAAAAATATTGAAGTAGTAACCTGTGAACTTTACAGTGTAAAGCTAATAACCAAATCAATAGATTCACAGTCCGAGGAAATCTTCCTCAAATGTTAAAAGTTAAGGTTGTACAATAACAAGTAATCTTAGCTCGCCAGGGAAATGCTGCATCTAAACAGCTGCAGTAACGACTATTGGCTACCCTGTGCAACGGTCTGGATAATACCCATTCATATTCAACGGGTAATGTACTTTTCTTATTTTATATGTGAATTTTACCTGAATGAAATGTTTATTTCTGTAAAGTTGTGTATGAGGCTGGCAGCCTCATCACGTAAAATAACTTGTCACATAGACCATCACTGTAAGAGATGGTGGCAGCTTCGTGCGGGTTTCCTCATAAGGAACCAATAGCAGAGGTAGCCCCAAACTCCATAAGGGGCTGACAGAGGATGACGACAACATATATATATATCACATCCGAATTAGAAATATTGATATAAAAACTTATATATAAATATACCATTATGTTGTTGTCATAATATATATAACAAATCTGAATATTTATTCCATATATCACCATATTTCACAAGTTCTATCAAAAAATGATTCTATCTTTAAAATAAAATAAAAACGAAAATAAATCAAATATCAATTTTTAAAGTTAACCATCTTCATTCTTTACCCATGTTTAACAATATTCAACACAAAATACAAGTATATATATATATATATATATATATATATATATATATATATATATATATATATATATATATATATATATATATATATATATAATATCTTGGTTGCGTGAATTTGATGTCTGTACCCGTTTGACTCATTGTTTTTAAAGATGTGTATACAGAGCTAATAATACAATTAATACTTTGCTTAATTATCCGCTGCTGGGGATCATCAAATACGAGTCATGTGTTACATCGTAACTGTCGTACAGATACGTTGTGAGTTATTTTTGTCCCGTCTGAGTAGAATGGATGGTGATAGGTACGTGAGAAAGGTGTGAGAAATAGATTTCACGGGTGATAGTTTAAGGAACAAAATATGTCTATGGAATGAGTAAGTTTCTCTATTCCATCCTATCTATACGACTATAATTTAGTACAAGACAACCTTGCCCTCCTCATACATATAAATATAAGTTTAACTACACATACACACAGCTATGTGACAACAAGACACACAAACGTGAAAAACTACGGTTACTTGGGTATGGGTCTGACCAACACAAAGTTAAGTTTCTTTGTTGTTTATTATCATTACACTTGACAACACCAATATATCTAAAGAAAGATCAAATAAAAAAAGATTTAAAAACATATGAAACAGCAGAATAAATGTGCCCTCCCCTTATGAAGAAAAGAACCCAAAAGGTTAATAACCCAAAGGTCGAAGGTTTGCACTATGTTACAGAGTAAACAGTAAAGTAAACAAGTTCCTACTATATACTACCCAGTAAAGTTAACAAGTTTAAGCAAATCCAATTTGGGTAAAATCCCTGTAACAAAGAAAAATATTCACTCTCTCTCTCTCTTTCATACAGTGGGCACTCAATCACTCTTACCTACTCTTGGTGATATCCCTTGGAAATACAATTATCCCTAAAATATATGTAATGTCAAGTTCGATTGCTAAATTTGCCCCAGTTCATCCTCTAACAAACAAAGACTAGTAAGGTGAACGCCGAATCTGGTGTGGGTTTTTCCTGGATGAACACAATGTCACCGCCAATAGTTGATGCAAGAGCGTGATCTTGGTGTTTACAGTTAAAAGAGGAAAATACTTCCAATATTGGGAAACATCTGGTTGCGAAAAATGTTACAATTGATAAATGATGATAATCCTATCGACTGACTCCATGATAGAGTGCCGATTCTGAAACAGCGTAAATTCTGGATGCTACGCTTGAATACGACTGTCAGAAGTCGGGAATAAATGTTATTTTTGCACACCCCAGTGGGCTGATAAAAGTGAAAAATATTGCTGGGTTTGGTAAGTCCAGCTAAATTTATAAGTTAAAATGTTTCTCAGGTATCTTTGGCACATCTCGCTCACAACTGAAGTTGGTGACGCGCAAGCCAAGAAAAGAGACAACATTAACCAATCAGAAAAAAGACCGCTGGACGCCCTTGTGATCAGGTCTGCTAGGAATTTAAGAAAAACAATTACGGAACAATGTTACTTTTCCGTATAGCTTTACATAACAGACGGGGACAAGACGATCTCTTTTCCACTCTGTCAGTCCTGATTACATTTAAAAGGCACACGGTGTTTTCTTTTATGCCTACACTATCGCACGTCGCTTAAGTAGCTATTAATTTGGTCGGCATCTGATAGTTTAGTCGTATGATATTAAATAATAGGCACTTATAATAAATACGCGCAATGAAATAAGCGTGAATTCTTTTCTGTGACTATCAGTCGCGCCTAGCATATAAATCAGTCAACTAAAACCTTCTCTTCTTGTGTGAGAAAGCGTGTGGTGAAAACTAACATTATA
Organism: Oreohelix idahoensis; assembly: GCA_024509875.1. NCBI lineage: Eukaryota > Metazoa > Mollusca > Gastropoda > Stylommatophora > Oreohelicidae > Oreohelix > Oreohelix idahoensis. The sequence continues at coordinate 84,426 of JAMPIV010005426.1, read as the reverse complement.
ACTGAACATCTGGTATGAAATAGCTACGCGTTATTCTATTTCACTAGTTTTACCAGCTAAAAAATCTAAGTGAATTATAATGGTAAAAGCTAACACTTTTAAACACGTAAGCACTAATTTCTATTACCGAAAAATCAGAATGAAAGATCCCCACGAATGCTAAAACACATTTAGCGAAATGGTTCTAGAACTGCGTGCTTAGACTATCCAAAAATTCTGAGTGACAACTGATAGCAGGTTTAAGAAAACACTGTTTATATATCATTATATTTCTCTTGATCTATCGATGAAGTTACTTTTCACGTTACCATGTGTAACGAGAATCAGAAACGGAGATTCAAGATAAAAGCTTTACGGCCAGTCTTTCGTCGAGGTTTCAACCGACATCAAAAGACTTATAGTTCCCTAACGGTTTTCTTTGTACGAATGCCCGCTTCTGAAGATCAAAGAGCCCAGGGGTTTCTGACTTCCCCTGAGTACGAACTTCAAAAGATTCTATGTTATTCACGTGCGGTCTGTCAGGTATCGTATGATTGACAGATAAGCTCGCGTGATAAGACGAGGTAAACAAACCTGATTCGCTACCTGTTATGACGGGCAGGTCACGAAAGTTTGTAAACACTTCGTTTGCTTGAGTTCCAAGAGAAGAGGCGTGGATAAAAAAAAGTACGCTTGTGTAAGTAAAGACAGGCAGTAAATGCATGGTTTTGCTAGCAAATCATAGAGCGCTAACGGGATTACAAAGACTGTCAGATTACTGTAGGCTCTATTTCCATTATACGTCACAGTAACACATATTTTTTCTCACAGAAGTGGGCGTGGGATACAAAGTTTACAACAAACTTAATAAATGCAGTTGTTGTACTTGCCATCCTGTAAATCCCTGTGAGACACCCTGAAGTAGGAGAATCCTCCTTCTATTTATATCACTGCCAAGAGTAATCTTGAACGAAGGCTGCTACCTTTGTTTAACTCATCCATTTACTGTTGGGCCATTTGTGGACCGCTGCGGCAGGTTAAGTGAGACAAGCCGCGACAATATCACTAAAAATCAGTTTAAGCTAACGAGGTTACACACAATATACTTTTATTCAAACACCGTTTATGAAAAAAATCGATCCTCACTCGTAATTTTCAAGTGACGTCGCATTTCTTTATACCTCCTTCCCCTAGCATACTTCGTCAGACAATTTAAAACCCCCTCTCCGTCAATGCGTGACGTCATATGTGGACGACGACCCCCCCCCCCCCCCCAGACATCAGGAAATTGGGATATCATCTATTCAACAAGCTAAAAATAGAAACTACCGATGAGTGTAACTGTGGCACCGATAAAATGACTACTGAACATCTGCTTCAAAGATGCCCAACATATGAGGAACAGAGAAAGCACACGTGGCCATCGCCAGTACCATTCCTGGAAAAAACTTTATGGAGATACAAATAGTCTCTAGCTGACCACTGCTTTCTTTGAAAATATTCAAGTAGACGTCTGAGAGTGTACGAAGTAGCACTCGGCACCTTTGCCACGAGAGACCAGCGCTCTAGCCGCTCTGTCCGTAGGACGCTCTAAAACAAATAACGAAATGATGAAATAAAGTAAGTACTCACGTTTAACTGGAAATCAAATTCTTTCAATGGTGCCACCAGTTTTCTTCAAGCTTGTGGTAAAACGTGTCTGATGAGTCACATGACATTCCACTGGAGCGAATGACAACAAAATGCATTTGACAACACTCAACTAATTCTAATTTCTTTTTCCCCCTCTCTAACAGTATGTTAGTCCTCAGTTGACAATCACAAACTTCAACATTTTTTCTAAATCTAAGAATGCTATTAAAGGCTTTATATGTCAATAAATAAATATAACAAGAAAAACGATCGTGAAATAAATAACACACGAACAAGAGCCTAAAATATTCAAATAACCGACTGAATCACTTTCTGAAATGGCAAACGCAGTTTCATCGGTTAAAATCCCGCTGACGGTCTGACTACCGTTGCGTAATAAATTGCGTTTGTGAGTGCTTCATTACTTCCACCTCTATCATATTTCAGTCGTTTGGTTAAAATTTGTCAAGTAGGTCTTACACAAAAATAAAAATTCGGCGGCTTAAAACCATCTGTAGTGTTAACAGAATATAAATCCATAGGGCAGCAGCTACAGAGATGTGAACAATAGTTTGATAAATTGTTTAAACCACGTCTCAGCGCTGACTTTTAGCTTATCTAGCTAGGAAATAGGGGAGCTGTAGGCTGATGTGCCAGTTTGGATGTTTGAAAGTTCAGCAAGCAGAAATAACCAATAGATTACTGCGGTCGCTTCACAAGCACGCGATCTTTTGCATCAGCAGGCGAAGCCATTCCGTCCGTTATTTTTCGTTGTAGGTTACCAACGGGCAGAAAGTCAGTGCAAATGTGACAACGTAAATTGGTAGCTGCGGTCAAAATGAAAACGAGTAGTAAATATTTTTTTAGCGTGAACTTACACAAAAATGTTTACAAATGTATTTTTAAAAAACTGGAATATCAATTCAAATGTATGAAAATAAAACCGGAAAATTTATTTATACGGATTTTTTTAATAAAACTGGAAAATTTTTCCAGATTTATGAAAACAGATTAATGAAAATAAAACATGAATATTAGTACACATGTATGAAAATAAAACGGGAATACTGTGTATTTACACAGATGTATGAAACTAAAACTGAAATGTTTATACAAATGTATGGGGGGAAAGCTGGAATATATAGATATATGAAAAAAAGTGAAATATTTATACAGGTGAATGAAAATAAAACTAGAATATTAGTACACGTGTATGAAAATAAAACTGAAATATTTATATAGATGAATGAAAATAAACCAGCTAATAATCACTCTGTTCCATTCTTACTTAATTCTAACAACACAATTCCTATTTGTTTTGTGTTGCATTTTTTTTCATAAGTGTGGCGTGATCGTCTCCCCTGCTTCGCAATAGTGGTCTAACAATGGCCAAACTTAGAGTATAATGATGAGGGTAGTCAAAGGTATCACTCTTCGCTCAAGAATACTCTTGGCAGAAATATAAATAGGATAATGATACTTCTACTTTTGGGGACCTCACAGGATGTTAGAGAACATGCAAGCACGACAACTGAGGTCATCTAAGCTGTCATTATTTTTTTTAAACCAGCGGCACTTGTTCTTTCAGCCCTTCGGCCCAATGACATGTCATTGCGTGGCTGGGGAGCCTGTGGACTTTCCTTCCAACCAGGTCAGGAGCTTCGCTCCTTCCCATCCACAGAGGGTTTATCTCAGGAGCCGTTCAGGTTATTCAGTCAAAATCCCGGTCGATGACACTTCTTCAAATGCACACACCCGGGCTTGAACCTTGAACACCTGATCGCCAGCGCAATGTGGTAACCATTACACCAGCGAGGCTCCCCTAAGCTGTCATGAACTTTAGTATTCTCCCGCCTCTTCTATGAGGTAATTTTTGACCCGTGTTTTTTTGCCCCCGACTGAAATGATTTAGTAAAATCTTAATCTAATAGCTCCTTTACGATTATGTATTTAAAGCAATATGAGTCATACTGGCACAGACATACAATTCACTCAATAGTGATTAATCCCACTATAGCTTTAAAGTTACAGATAAAAAGGTTTAATAATATTTAAAATAAATGAAGTTGGTTTAAAAAAAAAAGAAAACGAAGATATCGATCATCATCGGATGATTTCAACTGCTGTGGGCTTATTGAAAAAATTTGAAATGTCCAGTGGTTGATCTGTTATGGTACTTAGCTTCCGGTGGGAGGTCGGTTGGCGTCTGCTTCAGCCGCTGCTGGGTCTCACAGGTGCTTCGGGCAGTACTTCTCTTCAATAGTCAAGTATGGTGGCTATAACATGTCTCGTGAAATGCGTACGAGGTAATCACATAGGTTGTCAAGCGTCTTCAAGATCCGTCTGATATTGGTGTCTATAGTTCACTGCTGGCTACATGAACCACAAACTTGTACCACAAATTCGAATTTTTTGGGCGAATTAAACACAAACTTTTTGCACAGGTAACGTCCAAATATTGTTGGGCAACTGAATAAAGACGCCGTCTCTTCAAGTGGGTAAGGTGTCTTAACTTAGAGCACTTAAACTATGATCTTAGAACGCAAAGTGCTTCTTCTGAGGTTACTCTCTTTTAATCATAGAATTCACGTCCTGTTCTATATTTGGTATCTGATATTCTGTGTTCCTGGCTGTCTATGATTTCTCCTGTCTATGAATTTAAAGTAAGTGCAGTAGGCTTACAAGACGCTAGGGTATAACGAACATTTTCGCTTACACACCCATATTGCTTCGTGACCAAGAAGTCCAATCAAGAGCAGCATATCTTAGCATCTCAAATGCCAAACCAATGGTAAATAACTGTATAATTTTGGTAGGGGTCTATCCCCTACCACCCTCTTCTTTTATGTAAAACATTCTATATGACACATAAAATATTGTTTTCAAACTCTATTGCCATATAAGGTCTTGCTACTTCGTATGTATTTACCATGTTTACAACTCACTATTTCATAGATCTATCACTGTTTAATTCAAATGTTATCTCAGTGTTAACATACGGCTGTGAGAGTTGGAAAATAACAAAATCATTGGAGAACAAGCTGAATACATTCGAGAACAAATGTCTTAGAAAACTCATGAACATCAGTTGGAAAGAATTCAAGACTAATCGACAAATAAGAGAAGACTCTAGGCAGAAATATGTCTCCGACTATATAAGGAAAAGACGATGGTCATATATCGGTCATGTCCTACGAATGCAAAACAACAGAATACCACTACAGGCGCTCACTTGGGTTCCTGAGGGTAAGCGGAAAAAAGGAAGACCAAAAGAAACACTCAGAAGAACAATAATAAGAGAAGGAAGAACGTTGGGCCTAAATAATGTGCAAGAGCTAAGAGGAGTGGCGTCACAACGAACAACCTGGAGAGCACTGGTTTCTGCCTTATGCGCCGTGTTTGGCGCTTAAAGAATTTATTATTATTATTATTATCATCACTGATAACATTTCACCGTGTCACTTTATCGTAATTATCCATTAAAGCAAGGTCTGTGCGAAAGCAATTGCCTTGCTTTCCGTGCTCCAACAACAAATTTGTTATCTTACTGTCGGTGTCTTAATTTTTACCAAGATTGTCATCGGCCGTCTTTTTTTTTTAACACTGCATATTTGCTAACTGCGGCGTTATCCCCAAATAACGTTTGTTCATCCATATTGGAACACTGTGAACAACGTGTTTTGTGTATTTTCCCAGACAAGAAATCTGGATTAACAGTTGGAATGTCGCTCAATGTAGACTTTTACTCCGTCTGAAGCTAGCGATAGGAAAAAAATCAATGTGGCAACTTCTCGCTGCACAAACAGAGGTCAATGTGGTTTACAAAATAGGTCATGCGCTCAGGTAAAATTAGGGAGTGACAAATTAAAACAAGATGTCATTAGAAAACCTGGAACTATGAAAGCGAAAATAATGTCAAGGAGCGGTTTAGAAAAAGTGCACAGAAAAAGTTAAAAGGATGGCACAGGAAAATGTAACGATCAAAGATTGACTAGTCACGATATCTTCCTTATAAAATTCCATTCAATGTTCGTGATATGCTGTAATTACAGTACTATTAAAATGTAGAAAAAAAAATGAAATAAGTTTTTTGAATAAGTTTTACAAATGAACAGTATACTAGTAATACAGAATGTTTCGGGATTACGCTTAGTTACAGCAACAAACAGGTAACAACGATGACAAATGTTGAAAGGTTATGAGGACAGCTATATAAGTGACTAAGTCTATAAATGTCTGGGTCGCTTAAGGGTTATATTATTCCATAGTTGAGCATAGTGTCGTGAGAACGACCGCCGATAATGAGACACTTTTTACGCGCTTAGTTGGCTGTGTGTCCTTTCATTATTCACTCTCGCTGTAAGTTGATGGCTTCATTAGGATAGGCTCGATTCTACAGGGAGCCTTTTACTGTTATTACATTCCTGTTGTCTAGTGCCCTAACAGCAGAATTGCCCTGATAAAAGCAACATTCTATAAAATGAAAAGTATTTTATGAGACAGTTCTTTGTCACTGTAAGTAAGAAAGAGAGTTCATCAGTGTTATATAGAACCAATCCTGACATACAGAAGTAAAACCAGGAGATCTAGTAAACAAGAAGGAAAAGTATTAGAAACCACAAAGATGTGGTTTTACAGAAGAATGTTAAAAATACCATGGACTGCTAAAAAGTGTCATCAGGATGTTCTGAAAAAGGCCAGTGCGCAAAGGAAGCTTATTTGTCATGTTAGAAAGAAGCAATCCACTTTGGATATGTTATGAGAAGAGGACAGTTGGGATATATGGTGATGACAGGTAAGATTGATGAGACGTCTGCAACAAACATTCATGTATTCTTGCAGCTGTAGTTTCTGTAGCAATCTGTTATTACCGGATGAGGTTGGCAGCTCCATGCACAACTCTATATTAATCGCCTGGCACGACATGCCTGAGAGAGGGGTAGTCCTATTCTTTGCTTCATCTCCTCAGAGAACCACTAGAACTAGACAAGCATATCATACAAGTTACTCTATAATCTGGCAAAATGATCTAATCTCCCCACACATTTCATGGCTACTTTAGCTGGAGAAGATGACGAAGAAGAAGGTGATTCTGATGATGTGAAGGGAAGAAAAACTTAGCATACAAGAAGCATGGGGCTGATTACCCCATCCTGTAAAAAAATGTTAAACCATAAAAAAGTCGACACACAATGCACAGGGTGACTAAGGAAAATAAAACTCTGCCATCCAAGACAAGAGAAGGTCATCTGGTAGGGAGGCGTATGACGCAACACGAAGAAAGTCGATAGGAGTCTGTGTTGCTGACTAACCTTCTTTCTTCTAGGAGAACCTCCAGATTTGGCACCTGGAATGTTCGGACGTTGAACGAACAAGGTATAACGGTACAGATGGCAACAGAAGAAAAAAAAAACAATAAAACCTGTTGACATCATTACCAGACAATCCCTGTTCAGGAATCCCCAGGGCAAGAGTGGTACAGGAAGGCCAAAGAACACGTGGAAAAGAGAACTGGAGACAGACATGAAGGGGATGAATAAAACATAGAAAACCTTGAGCTGATGGCACGGAACGGGAAGACTTGGCTTAAGTTTGTTGAAATGTTCCTATGCACCTTTGGGAGTTGAGAGATAAAAGAAGAAAAGAAGAAATAAACACAATAGCTTGAGAAGAACCAGAAAATGGGAAGAGAGCAAGCTAATTTAGAAGATAGCAATTAAAATGAAGCAGATGAAGATAAGAGGGGAAAGACCAGCAAAAATATCAATCATAAGATAAGGAAGAAAACAAAGTACATTGAAGCGGTAGGCACAAATCCGACCCATCCACGGTACCCAGATTCCCCGACCACTGTTACATCCGCCAATCAATTATTCGTTACCATTTCAAAATAAGTGTATTCCAGTACATGATAAAACTTGTGACGGCTTGCAGTGTTTTAACCTAATGAAAGCGGATCCTGGTACGTTACTGGTCGCGATAAGGGTTGTATGGACGATCTTGAGGTCACTACCTCTCTCAGACTGATCTTCTGCTATCTGTCAGACTGGAAGCTTCTTCTTTTTCACTCTCAGATAACATATCTATCTCTCTGATAAAGTTGGTAGTCAGTCTCATACTTGTCTCGTCACAAGACATTCTACTTTTCATCAGCTGTGGTACAGTCTACCCAGGCCAAAGCACGTAATGTAACTTTTTTTAAAGAACACTTACTTAGTAGTTCCTGTTCTACCCTGGAGTGTAGAGGTTTTCCAGAGAGAGCGCCATACTATTCTATCAGCTGTCTTCCTCCTGGCCTGATTCCATTCTAGTCCTCGATTCTTCAGCTGTTACTGTTATTGTTGATCAGAATCGACCTCACTGCACTCCAGGCAAACCCATAGGTGCTCAGTCTCCCTCAGCAAATGTCGAAGAATATGACTGCTAATTGTGCCTGTAGCACGCTGGTTGTACATACGACGGATGCATCATCTCTCACGTCCATTTCTGCTAGTCCCACGTTTGATGCCAAACTCCAACAGTCTCAGCCTTATTGATTCACCCATTGCAGTGTCTTTATCTAGCAGGCGATCATCAATTGCCCTTATTGTCTCTTCCTGATCCATGTCCAGTGTCCCTCCTATGGGTGCTCTCAAGGGCAGTCTGTCAGCTCTCTCATTGCCACGTACCACTGCATGACCAGGACAGTAGATCCACACCAGTTCTTGAAGACTTGAGGATTCTATTGATATTTTCCATTCCTGCCGCAGCCATCTGTTCTGAACTTTCCAAAGCATGGCCTGAGAGTCTGATTATAATATAACTGCCCTGGTTGAGGGAGTTTCAGACAGCCACCTCAGTGCTGCAGTAACTGCCTTTACCTCCATTCTCATACTCCAGTCTGTTCAGCAACGACCCTGCCCTTTATTCTCGCAGAGAAGCCACATCCTGATTTCTCACCACGCACTACAAACCCATCAGTGTACACAATGGCGTCATCATCTCCAGCATGATCACTTATCAGCTGATTAATCTCCAGCTCTGCTTTTCCATTGCCCCAAGATCTGCACTTTCTGCCAAGGCTAATTATGACTTGCTGGTCATTTATCCAGTTCTCCCCTGACTTACTCCACTCTTCCTCTTTGGATATATTTTCAACCCTGCTCACCTGACCAATCGTAGCCTTTTCCTGTGCCATCCATGACAGCGCCATCTTTATTCTTGCTCCTTTGATCTCAGCTACGTTCTCATGTAGTGTGTGTCTTTTGTCGGTGGTTACCCGCATATTGGCTTTTTCCTGGACCATCGCATATCTTGATCTAATCGACAGCAATCCGAGCATGTATCTCATTGTCACAATGAGGGTATCTCGCGTGCAGCCCAAAACTAGTCGCATACCTTCATTTTGAACGCGTTCCAGTCGTTCACCTTGAGACACTGACAGAGTGAGTATTCCTAGCCTATACTCGGATTACTGAAATCACAAGCCAATGCGAGCCTACAGCTGTGATACAATCTACCCAGGCCAAAGAATGCAATGCAACTTTTTTTCAAGAACAAACGAAAACCACAGTATGACATTTTTTGATATTCTGTTATCGTGTATGTGTGTGTGTATTTTTTTTTCCCAAAAGTAATAACCATCTAAAACTGATCTGCAATTTTATTCACGAATTTTCCAGAAGAGTTAAACTTCTGCGACTAGAATTGTGGGGAAGGAGCTCATATCAAAAGATCAGATGATGATGGTGATGATGGTTATGATGATTATGATGGTGATGGTTGTGGTGGTGACGACGTTGAGGATAATGATGATGATGATAAGTGGATGAAAGTGAGAGGACTATCAACAATATCAACAATAAGATAAAGAAGATAACAAAGTATATTGAAGTGGAAGGCACAAATCAGACCCATCCACCAGACCCAGATGCTACTACTGCTAATGCTTCCGCCTTTTTTTTACACTCTTTTATTTATCTTCACTTGTATGTCACTTTCATGTCACTTTCAAATCTTGCAATTGATTTTTCAACCACTTCCAGATGAGCATAGCTCTGAAACTTGGCATAGTTGTGTATTCCCGATGACAATACAATAATCAGTCAATCATTTACTAATTTAATATTGTAATTATGACATTATGAGTAATTAAACTTTTTCGTAAAGAAATGTAAACAAATCAGGGGCCATAATCAAGTTAATTAAAAATTCAAGAGTACGTGGTGTGCTTTATTTTTTTATATGCGTAAAACAGGGCAGTACTCAAACAAGTGTCTAGCTAAATCAAGGAAAACAATCCAAATTGCAAAATTTTGAATCAAGGGAAAGTCGAGTTCGATATCTAGATGGCCTTCAAATTTAAGAAATTGATTGCACCAAATTAACAGGCACAAAGCCATGTAATATTGACGCTCTAAAAGAAATGGATCGCTTAAAAAATTTTAGACCAGATTTACAATAAGTAAAAATACTGTTTATGTTTCAGTATGTCATAATTTTTCTAACACTAAAAAGAAGAAAATAAAAAAATATTTTAAACACACGCTTTTAAATGCACTAAAAACCCAAAAATAATTTTTCAAGGAGTATATAGCTTGCAGTAAAAAAATGTAACATTAAATTGACAAAAAGCGTGGGGCGCTGATTCTGCATGAAATTAACTTCTGCGTTATACTTCATTAGACACTTATGGATAAAATATATCTTCTTCTTCTTCTTCCGTCCTTAGCCAACGACCGGCAAAGCAGTCAGTGGCCATTACGCCTAGTGGCGTCTTAAGGGCAACAGCGAATAGATTTTCTTTGCCGTTGTTCCCATCACGCCTAATGGCGTCTTTAGGGCAACGACAAATCAATCCGTTTGCCGTTGTTTCCGTAATCAAAGTGACTGGCAAACGGGTGATCAGCCCGTTGGTATAAAATATATGATAAGCGCTTAAGCACCCCATGCAGTTCCTACAATGTTTCTGTCTTCATTTCTCAATCTTTTTGTAGTACTTTAACTCTTCCGGTGATTATTCCTTTTGTATCTGTCCGTTTATGCTACGATTAAGACTTCTCAGCAATAGAATTACCAAAGTAGGCTTGCAGTGTCAGTCAAAGCAGTACCATTGCCCCGATGGCCAGTAACTTTTCAGGATGACCTAGGCCGGTCTTCATGGATACCGTAGCGACATGTGGGACACCCCCACACCATACTTTCTAAGTGCCCAGCAATCCCCTATATCCACGAATCAATTATTAGTTAACATCTTAAAATAAGTGTCTTCCAGTACATGACAAAACTACTATGACAGCCTGTGATGTTTGTAACTTAATGAAACTGGACCCGAGTAAATTATTTGTTAAAATAAGAGCTGTGTGGGGAGATCAAAAGGGCACTATCTCTCTCAGACTGGTCGTCTGATGTTAGTAAGACGGGAACTAAGTAATTGGGAAAGTAAGAAACTTTCTGGAAGGAATTCAAGAAGTGCAGGGAATTAGCTGTGATTATTATATTTCCTCAAGTAAAATAAAGTACTACAAAATCCACGGCTGCAAGAGCATGTGACGGAATGGTGCCGTCTTCGTGCAAGGAGACCAGTGAAACGAAATACGTTCATTCTTTTTTTTTCTGGTCTTTCTCTCCTCTCCGACATTATTATCTACCTTTTTGATACGTGCGAATTCTTCCAATATGTATTGTGTTCGCATTCCTAGTTCAAGGTTTTCTTGTCACATCTTGTTCTGGATTGTCAATCCCTTAATTTTACCTGAGCGCGTGACCTAGTTTTGAAGAGAAAAAAAACAATGACTTTGTTTGGGCCAAGAGAAGTTGCCACATTGACTTTTGTCTTATCGCCAGCTTCAGAAGGAGTAAAGGATTACACTGGGTTAATTCAGACTTCTTGTCTGGGATTATACAAGAAAACCAAGTTTTTTACAGTGGTCCAATACTGATGAACTTACATTTTTTTGGAGATAAGGGGACATATGTAAATGTGTCGTGCTAAAAACCACGGCCAATGACAATCTGGGTGAAGATTAAGACACGGACGAGACGATAACGAAGGTGGTGTTGGAGCTAGGCAATCTTTTCCGCCCAGACCTTGTTGTGATCAATAATTACGATGAAATGACAACCTTGAAAGAGATTATCAGTAATAGATTTATGAAGTAGTGAGTTGTAAACATGATAAATACCCACGAAATTAGCTTCTTCTTCTTCTTGCGATCGCATCTTTGATGATTACACCGTCAGACGAGTTCTCATGATGAATTCGACTGTTGTTTGAAGTTCCTCTTTAACTCCATATAGCTTTGAGTTTAGTGTTGAGTCATTCGGCCAGTATATCTTTCTTAACTGGTCATACAGAGGACAGTCCTGTAGAACATGCTCAGCAGTTTGTTCGTTTAATCCACATGTGCACAGTGGTGAAGCAGACAATCGTAGCTTGTGCATGTGTTTATTCAGTTTGTTATGCCCTGTCCTGAGTCGAAAAATAGTTATCTGTCCCTGCCGGTCGAGAGTGTGATAGTCGTCTTTGGGTTGGTTCTGTTCTCTTCTGATAGTCTGGATAGCTCTCTTTTTCTCAAAGTATGTGACTTCATTATCTTCTTGTTCACATTCTCCTCCCTTTTTTGCAAGTTTATCTGCCTTTTCATTTCCGGGTACACCACAATGAGATGGTACCCACTGAAGTATGGTTCTCTTTTTGGCAGCTACCTTGTTTAGTTCATTTCTCAGATGCGGGAGTTTACCACCCTTGAGAGCTTGCAGGACAGACAGTGCATCTGTGAGGATGACTACCTGGTGGCAGTCAGAGTTGGTGTTATAAATCATATTTGCAGCTTGCTCTAGAGCTTGAACCTCAGCTGTATAGTTGGAACAGAATTTACCAGTGGGAATGTGCCTAGTCTCATAGTGGTTGTCAGGATATGAGATAAAGATACCGGCACCTCCATTCCTAACAGCATTAGTTGCTGATCCATCTGTATAGGCATGTATCCATGATTGATCGGGATAGCTTTCTTGGATCATACTCAATGTAGCAGTTCGTTTTTGCAGATCATTATACTCACATCCACTTGTGAGACCACTGACTGATGTATTAATTTGGAGGGCACTGCTGGCCTGCTCCCATGGTACAGGGTATAGGGTGGGCTTCAGTGGTGTTGTCTTCATGGATAGGTCTTCTTGATGCTGTCTTATAAGTCTTTTCCCCCGATGCACAAAGCTGCTACGCTTTAGACGTCCCAATGCCAGATCATCTAGTCTTGCCTTCATTGGGTGCATTGGCATACTGTTGTACTTTTCCATCTGGATCATGGTTTTTGTGTCTCTTCTATGGGACAATGTCTGTAATCCAGCAACCTTCTGCATCTCTGTTATTGGTGTAGTTTTCATGGCTCCTGTAATGAGCCTGAGAGCTTGATTTTGCACCTTGTCCAAAGACTGCAGATGTGAGTTAGCAGCTGATGACCATGCTGCTGAGCTAAACTCTAAGTGTGGTCTTATTACTCCATTATAAATCTTCTTTAGATTTCGTTCATTTGCTCCCCAGTTGGTACCTGCTAATTTTCTGAGTATGCCTAGTCGTCTTCGGGCCTTTCCTTCTGCATTTTCAATATGCTTATTCCATGTAAGCCTTTGGTCAAATGTCACCCCAAGATAGGTGGGGTAGCTTTCTTCCTTGATCACGGTTGTCCCTAGGTGTATGTTAGCTGATTTGTCCTTGGGGGCGAGGGAGAACAGTGTTGTGGAGGTTTTGTCTGTGTTTATTGTGATAAGCCATTTCTCTGCCCATGACACTAGCATGTCTGCTGCCCGCTGCATTCTATAATTTGCTGTGGTGACATTTTCATCAGCGCACCAGAGTACTAGGTCATCTGCATATAAGGCAGCTTTAACTCCTGCAGGGAGATCTTTCACCAGGTCATTGATGTAAACAAGGAAGAGTGTTGGGGAAATTACTCCTCCTTGAGGTACCCCCTGATGGAGCAACACTTTTCTGCTCTGCAGACCGTCAAGAGTGACTCTAGTTCTCCTGTTATGCAAGTATGACTGGATCCATTTCATCATGTTGCCTTGGATTCCACTTCTCCTAAGTTTTGCAATGAGGCCATCTTTCCACACCTTGTCAAAGGCCTGCTTGAAGTCGACCCAGATCGTTAGGACCTTTTTCTTCTCCTGGAAGGCATCTTCTATTGCTTGAGACAAGTAAGTAACTTGGTCTTCTATACTGTAGCATTCTCTAAATCCAGCTTGTTCCGGCACCAGGATCTGCTCAGACTCTAAATACCATTTCAATCTGTGGTTGACTATTCGCTCCATAGTCTTCCCAACACAGCTTGTGAGACTGATTGGCCGGTAACTTGCAGCCTCGGTCTTACATTTCCCTTTCTTTAGTATGGGTATTGTGATGGCTTCTCTCCATACTTGGGGTACCGTTCCTTTCAACCAGCTGTGGTTGAATATCTCAAGCAGTTTTGTCTTTGCTGCTGAGCTCAGATTTACTAGCATTTCGTTGCTGATTTTGTCTGGGCCGGGTGACTTTTGAAACTTAAGCTTGGAAATAGCCTTCTGTAGTTCTCCTAGTGTGATGGGTTCCCTCATTGGGGCAGGAGTATCTGTCTGTCCCATGGTTGCCAGTATTTCTTTTCTTATCTCTCTCTGATGATCTATGTTAATGGGTAAGTTGCTTTCTGAACTGTATCTTCTAGCAAACAAGTCTGCAGCTTGTTTTCCTCTGAAAAGTTTGCCACCTTCATCCAATGTGATAGTCTGCCTAGGTGAGGAACGCTCTTCATTTAGAGACTTGACTAATCTCCAAAGTTTCCTGCCGTCTTTCTCAAGGTTCAGCGATGCCGTTTTAGTTCTCCAGCTTTTCCGTTTTTCTTCTAGCTTTGTTCTCTGAAACTCTGCTACAGCCTTTTTCCATTTGTTGTGAGTTTCAAGTGAAGGCTGAGACTCTGCGTCCTTTCTAGCCCTGTCCATAGCTTCCTGACGTTCTTGGAGTGTGCTGGACCAGTATGGTATGTAGTTACGCCGGCATCCTTTGGGAATGGTTTCTTTTGCAGCTTGTAGTATGCATCTGTTGAAGTCTTTTACCACTTCATTAATGTCTCTGTTCTGTACCTTGAGGGTAGACAGCAGCGTGTTCACCTGATGCCTGAATAAACCCCAGTTGGCTTTTTTGTAGTTCCATCTTGTAATGGCTGGGCCTGTACTGAGAGTTGCACTCTGGACAGTAAGAAAGATTGGGCGATGGTCGCTTCCCCCTAGTTGGTCTCCTACTTCTCTACTAATAGATCCAGCTATATCTGGTGTGGAGAAGGCAAGATCTGGTGTTGAAGTTGTGTGCCATCCTCTGGAGTAGAAGGTAGGAGTATCTGTGGCATTATTGACTAGGATTAGGGAGTGATCATCTTGCCAAGTTTCAACCTCTTCACCTCTGTGATCCAGATGGTTATAGCCCCAGCTCTGGGAGTGGCTATTAAAGTCTCCAACTGCTATAAAGTTGGTGGCTGGTACCTGTATAGAGCTGAGACTCAGGGGTTTGTTGTTCGGACAGTAATAGTTCAGGAGTTCTATTTCCATCTTGTCTACCTTTATCTGCAACAGCTGATATTCTGCTCCATCCATGAAGGTTTTCCTTTCGTGTGCAGGAATGTTATTCCTTACAAGAGTAAGTACTCCTCCTTTTCGTCTATCTTTTCTGTCGGATCTGAAGCATTGATATCCCCTTATTTTAAAGGTTTGATCTGCTTTCAAGTGAGTCTCTTGGATACAGCAAACACTGACTTGCTTCTCATACAAGATGTTTTCCAGCTCTGTCTTTTTGCTGTATCCAGCCTGCTTGCTGTTCACTCCCTCTGCATTCCAGTGCATCATGACAAGTGGCACTCTGGGTTTCTCTTTTTCTGTTTTGTTTTGGTCAGTAGTTCTCCTCCGCCGTCTGCTGACTCCACAAGACGGTCTAGAGGGTCCTCCAGTAGCTGAGGGTGGGCTCTGTCGAGGCTCAGAGCCCGGCACTGCACCTGCCTGGTGGAGCTCCACAGGGCGAGCACCAGTACGAGATTTATTTGACGGTGTACTCTCCATAGAAAAAAAAAAGCGAGTTGCGTGATACTGTGGTTTCCGGTGCGCCTTCTGGCCCAGTATCTATGACTTTAGCACCTGTTCAACGGGAGAGTGGGCTCATCCCTAATCTGTTTATGTTCCCAGTAGTAGACTATTCGCAAGCAGCCTGGGGGTGTCACTGCTCTGCGCGGACCTTGTTTACCGAGGCGGCGTCCGAGCTCGTATGGTGAAAATATGGTTGCATTATCTTCAAAATAGCCCTGTCTTTCCTGCCATCCTGCAACTTTGAGTTAGGGAGTTCTGAGCTCCAGTCTCTTTCCCAGGCATTTTATCCTGGCCTGGCACGCATACAGAGGACCCCACTTCTGGTTCTAAGTTAGCAGTTGGGGATAGGTGGGGTAGCACACTGTGCATTCCCCGTCATCCAGGGGGCTCTCCAACTATGCAGAGCTTGCACAATGCTGTGCTCTGGTTCTGGGCTCACCCAAGGAATCCTCACGTCCTGCACAGAGCCACTTCCAGATACCCACCACCTGCCAACCCCCCATTGTAGAAATCTCCTGCATGCGGCCATCCAGTCAAGAGCCAGTATTAAGTCTGGTGCCCAAGTGATTTCCCCAAGCTCAGTGTGCAATTCTGGGTTCTCATCATGCTGCAACACAGGGGGGATTGTGATGCTCAGCCATCTCTCTCAACTCTGCACCGATAAATGACATCGGGGACTTAACTGTGTCTCAGTACTGGGAGGCCCCGTTTCCGGGTACACCACACACAGCCAGTTGAGGCAACGGTCGCCGTGGGCGTGTCTTCAGTGGGGAAGTTGTGGAGTCTTCCTGTCCATGTTCTTGCACATCCTAACACTGCCCGCAAGACATCGGAGGTTTGGAGAGTGGCCTTCTCTGCTTTTTTGAGCCGGGGTGGGCTCCCCGGGCAAGTCTCGATGGGGATCGGGACGTGTCCACGCGCCAGTGGGCCCAGCATCGGCCGCATCTGTTGGAGGACTTGCTCTGCCAGGTTTGAGTTAGTAAATTCCAACTTTGTCATCTTCTTGGCATTGTGATGCTGGGGTGCCTGTGGATTTCCTAACGCCCCGGGTAGAAGCCAGAAGTGTACTGTGCCAGCTCTGGGGGAGATAAAGGGGGTGTTTCTGCGTCTCCTTGTGATACGTAGCCAAGGTAGGGCTCACAGTGCTCTTTCCCCGCCACCAAATTGCCTGCTGGTTACGCCGAGTTCTCCGAGGCTCTAGGCATGTGACCAAGAGTTGAAGGCAATAGGATCGTCACGTCCTGAGTCTCTGTGCCTGTACGATGGGTTCCGATCTTCAGGGAGCAGTCCACACTCGTTCCTACTCCCAAGACTTGTTCAGTATCCATCTGGCTCCTTCCCACCCACAGAGGGCGTGTACGGTGTAGTGCACCGGTTTTATTATCGAGGTTTGCTCCTCTAGATCCGTTGTGTTTAGCCTGAGGATTCGCACCCTCAGTTACCAGGACTACCTCGAGGAGGGTGTGGCTCTTCACCACGCACAACGATCTTGGGGTATGAGAGGTTTTGCTAGGCCAAGAGACTAACACCGCAATGGTCGCTCCTTTCATGAACAGAATTCACTAGGCCTAGGGTGAAGCAAGGGGGGAAACCCACTACCCACAACACCAGCACATCATACCCCCTGTCTGTAGACTTTGCCCCACGAAATTAGCAAGACTTTATAAAGAAATTGAGTTTGAAACCAACATCTTTTGCTGTTATGTGGAATAGCATACATAAACGAGGGTAGTGGGGGATATTTCTTCTTTAAACCTTAGCAGTCGACTGTCAAAGCAGTCAGTGGCCATCACGCCTGGTGGCATCTTGTAGGACGGCAACAAACTGCTTCCACTTTGCTCGGTCGGGAGCCATCCTTCGTGCAGTGCCCCAGCTCTGATTCACTCTTTGCATCTCAGCCTCCCCAGTTCTCCGCATAGTTATTTTTGGTCGGCCTTTCTTTCGTTTTGCTTCCGAGGCTAAATCCCCTTCACCCCTTGTCTTCTGACTTACATGACCAAATAGCACAACTAATTAATACATGATAAAGCTCTTTCTTTCTACTTGATAAAGATCAGTGTTGATACAGTTTAACCTTCGGTCACCAGTGTTGGTTGTATGGTTACAATCGTGTTCGAAGGGGTGTTGTCACAGTGTAGACAAACACAGGTCAACTCGACCTAAGCAGTGATGTATTGTTTTGGAGTGAGGATGCAGACAGTACGCGAATGCTTGAAAATGTTCTGAGAGTTGACAATAGGGCAATCTCACTCACTCGTGGCATGAAGTGTAAGACGAACTACTGTTTACGTTTTCTTGCATTTAATGGACACACACTTCGACGACACAGGAACAGGAAACATCAGACAGGTTTCATGTAGCATATAAATACAATGGGCGATATAAGTCAAGCATTCAATGTTCTGGTGGGCAATCGCCTCATACTTCAACTGACTGAACGCGTCAGTGAAAATGAATATGTAAACATCAATAATGGTTCACTGATCGAACCTCTTCTTGGCTAAGTTTTCTTAAGTTGTACATTCATCGAAAGTTCATAGCAACCATGTTCAACCACAGTAATGGGTTTTCCATAATAGGAAGATCTCTGCATCATCGTCCGATAATAAGAGTTGTTTTCTGTTCTCTTGACAATGATCCGTTGTGGTAACGGGAATTCAAGATGGCTATCTCCTTGAGTTTCACTCACCCAGGAGGATAAATGATGAGCCGCAATTAATTCAAAATCTGAACATAAATGTTCTCAATGGGTTTCCATGCAGTTCTTAAATCTATAAGGTTGCTTCATGAAAATATCTTAGAGCTGTTGGATAACCTGTCATCTTCATCAGCATTCAAACAATCCTAGCTGTACGAAGATAAGCTTGCCATCTAGGCCTAGCAAAACAGAGTTCATCAAAACAAAGGGTCTGGTATTACCTTGATTTAGGAATAAACACAATATAGAACATTAGGAGAATCTCTGACCATATGATCTTGCAGAGAAACTATCTCCTTCCTAAAAATGATTCACAGAGATCACTTTTCAACATCCCTAAAGGACCAGCCCAGAAACACACCGCCATGACATCAGGCAGTTTTCGTCGACACTCTCGACGCATGCGTAGAAAAGCCTATTCACCCCTTAACGTCAGACCGAGAAATAGGCCGACATAAAAATAGAAAAATATACGATATAAGACCGAATCTTCTTAAATAGACACGGAATACATATAATTCCGGGCCATAAACATTATAAGCAAGACCAATTTGTTTTCTGGCCATAACAAATGAGAAATGACATAGACCTAGCATTCATACGCTAGATCGATGTTCAAGAGAGATCACCCATACAACAAAAGTATAAATTAATCATGGGTAGTCTAACTTTGACCGAAAAATATTTCTTTTCATATCAAATAGTCATACTGTACATTCCTACTTACAGTAATCCGTGCGTCGCATAATTCCACACAAAAGAATATGTGCGCAACAGATTACCACACCCCCCGGGGAAAAAAATGGAACATTTTTTTTAAAAATACATCTACGAGCAACATACACTCGGCTCACAACGCACGAATAACAATGCGCAGATGATAAGCATTCCAAACAAATATAACGCCTAATGTGAGGCTACGTCGTCATATGAAGCGACAAGTGAGAATATATCTCAAGATCTCAGAGAAAGTATTTCTCTAAGTATAAATATTTCCAGAGAGGTGTCACCAACGCCTACTACACTACTGGCAAGGCCACAATTTATACAATAGTTTATCCAATAATTTTCATATTAGATATCTTAAGTTCATGATTACCACAGAAGAAAACATTTAAAAAAAGACCCGGCGGTGAATATATATCAATGAACCGCTAAGTAGTGATACAATCAATATATCATATATTACATATGTGTACATATTTTAATATAGAGAAAAAAAACTGTAGTAGAGTTAGACCTGTTAGAAATCTCAGGATCTAACAGTTAGGTGGAATCATGTGGGCATCTA
Organism: Oreohelix idahoensis; assembly: GCA_024509875.1. NCBI lineage: Eukaryota > Metazoa > Mollusca > Gastropoda > Stylommatophora > Oreohelicidae > Oreohelix > Oreohelix idahoensis. The sequence continues at coordinate 64,738 of JAMPIV010005426.1, read as the reverse complement.
GACAAAATGTCTGCCATCACATTTTCTGAGCCACGGATAGCTCGTACCGAAAAATGAAAAAGGTGAAGAGCAATCGCATATCGCGTTGATCTCGCGCTCTTCAGATTTTTATTTTGAATAGCTGTAAGAGCTTTCTGGTCAGTTTCCACAATGAAATGCGCGCCAAGAAGAAATCTTTGAAGTTTAAGAATTGACCAAACCATAGCCAATAATTCACGGTCTAGGACCGAGTAATTCTTCTCTGCGGCATTTAGTTTTCGAGAAATATACATCACAGGATGCAGAGTTCCAGAGTACTCTTGCATTAGTGCCGCTCCAATCCCTGTGGATGAAGCGTCACTACGAAGAACAAATGTCTTATCTTTAGGAGGTAACACTAAAATAGGTGCAGTAGAAAACATAGTTTTGTTCTTATCCATAGAGGATTGACATTCTTGACTCCAACGGACTATATTAGGAGACCCTTTCTTTAGCAAGGAAGAAAGAGGTGCCATGATCGAGGACAGATTCGGAATGAATCGTCCATAAAATTGTATGAGACCTAAGAGACTTCGCACTTGCTTTTTAGTCTTAGGAATAGAAATGTTAAGTATTTTACTTGTATTATGGTCCTCTGTCTTTAGGAAACCATGGCCGACACGGTGACCTAAGAAAGCAATTTCGCTAAAACCAATACAGGCTTTAGATGGTTTCGCTGTCAACTTATGCTCGTGTAAGGTAGACAATAGTTCATTTAACCCTAAATAGTGATCTTCCCAAGTATCACTGAAAAAACAGATGTCATCAAGATATGCAATGACATCTGCGCGATGAGATAAGATCCGACGCATCATGCGTACGAATGTCGCTGGGGCGTTCATAAGGCCGAAAGGCATGAAATTCCATTGGAACAGACCCCTAGGTGTCGAAAAAGCAGTAAACGGTTTGGCGTGTTCGGATAAAGGAACTTGCCAATATCCCTTAGACAAATCTAGTTTAGTGAAAAAATGAGATTTAGAAAGCCTAGTAAGTAGCTCTTATAGTAACGGCATAGGTTCAGCATCAAACTCCGTAACTTGATTCAATTTGCGATAGTCAACGCAAAGACGTATGTTATTGTCTTTTTTCCGAACAATAACCATCGGCGAAGAATATGCAGAAGTGGATGGTTCAATTATTTTTAAATCTATCATCTCATCTAACTCCTTCTCAACCTGTGCTTGAAAATGTATAGGGATAGGATAAGGTCTGACCTTAATAGGATTATGGTCAGTTAGAATAATGTCATGTTCAATGACATGAGTTTGTCCAGGAATGTCAGTAAGGACATCCTGAAATGTTTGTAACATAATCGAAACTTGTCGCTGTTCTCCTAGAGATAAATCGGGAGAAACAGTAACAATTTTCCAGGATTCACTAGAATGAAGTGGAATCATCGGAAGCGGAAGATTAACATCCGAAAAACTTGTTTCCTCATCCTGTATTACGGACAGTGATGAGTAATGACCATGTTGGACTGGTGAATCGTCCGTTGCCTGGAAAATAGGCTGTAAATAATCAGGACGTTCATGGAATTCCGTAAGCATATTGATGTGGAAGGTTTTATGCTTTCCATCAATATCGACAATATAGTCAACATCGGAAATTTTCGAGATTATATCGTACGGACCTTTCCAAGAAATAAGAAATCTGTTTTCCCTACAAGGTAGCAAAACAAATGCTTTGTCATCAGGACAAAGTTGTCGTAAGGTTCTTTTCTTATTGGCAAATTGTCTTGCTTTCTGCTTAGCAAATTCAGAAGAAGAAGTTGCCAATTTGCATGCTTCGATAATCTTTTGTCTCAGCGCGATGACATATTCGTAAGAAGATTTTGTGTCATCGGTAATATTATCAGCGGTTATGAGATCATGAAGCAAAGACATAGGGCCGCGCGGTCGCGCGCCAAAGACAAGTTCAAAGGGAGAAAAACCTGTATGTTCATTGGGGACCTCTCTGTAAGCAAAGAGGGCCGCGGGTAAAACCCTGTCCCAATCTTGAGGATGATCCTCAGTTATCTTCCCTAGTAAGTTCTTAAGTGTTCTATTTAGCCGTTCGACCATCCCATTGGACATAGGATGATAGATGCTACTCAAAGATCTCTCTATCTGTAGAGTAGACATTACTTGAGACATGGTATCCGATATCAGTTGGGTGCCATGATCTGATAATATTGCTCCGGGGAATCCCAGCCGAGAAAATATAAGCCAAAGAGCATCTGCAATGTCAGCGGTAGTAATGCTCTTTAGAGGGATAGCCTCTGGCCAACGTGTGCACATGTCCACACACGTTAAGATAAACTGATGTCCTCTAGCAGATTTGATCTTAAATGGACCAATGATGTCTATCGCCATTTTTTGAAATGGTCGAATAGGGATGTCTGCAGACTGAATAGGTGCAGCATGGCGTGGACCTTTGGATTTGACTTCTTGACATACTTTACAAGATCGACAATAGATTCGTATGTCCTTGTTCACAAAAGGCCAAAAGAAAGACGCAGGAACTCTAGATTTAGTACGGGAAAAACCCATATGTCCAGCACACTGAGAATCATGAGCGTGCTGCAAAATTTTGACTCTCATATTTTTGGGCACAAGAATTTGAGAATGAATGGACTTAGTTTAGTCTTGTACCATACGTACAAGTACGCCATTCTTCATTGTAATCCAAGATTTACGATTTGTATCCTTATTTGGATCACCTTTTGTTGCAAGAATGAACAATTTCTTTAGAGTTGGATCATCTTCTTGCTGTTTTATAAACGAGTCACGAGAAATTACCAAGGGATCATCTTGGTTATGCACTTCATTATCTTCAGTAGATGAAGTTTGAGGCATATTAAGAGCTTGAGCTCTAGTGACTACAGCATTAGCAGTTTGCATATTTTGTTTTTCCCAAACGGAAATTTTTTGTGGAATACATTCTTTGACTCCGTGAATACGACCGATGATAAGATCAGCGATCGGATTCGGCAGAAGACATGCGTGTAAATCTCCTGTAAAGAAAGGAGTAGCAATCCTAATGATAGCAGTAGAGTATTTCTCTAAGGTGCATCCAAACGTTACACATTTGACTACTTTTCCAGTGGCACGAGAAGGATCTACGAGTGACTGCCTCACTCCAATGGTGGTGCACCCCGAATCGAAAAGAACTGAGACTGGAGTACCATCTACTAAACCTTTATGTAAGACAAGAGAACCTCTTCCATCATGCGCGACTGACGCAGGAAGAGCGGGAAGAGGATGGCCACAACTTAAAGTGGACACCGTAGTTGGTTCAAATAATGTTTTGCATTGGGGGCACTGAGATGCTCTCCCAAAATCAAAAGCGGAACAAGCCATATTATTAGCGTCATTATTATCTTTAGTCTGTTTATATGCTTCATGTGACTCTTGCTGTGCAGAGTTTGCCTGATAATGTGATTTATGTTTTTTGTATTGGGATCTACCTCGATTATTATTGCCTCTGTAATCATTATTGTTTCCTCTATTGTAACCCCTATTTGGGTTTGAGTCATAGTTCTCATGGTTCCCATTATCATATTCATTATAATGAGTATCTCTATAACTATGGTCTTGTTGTCTCCATGATGGATAACTTGGATAGTTCCTATAATGACTTCCTCTGCGGAAGTTCCTATAATTATGACCACCTCTGAATCGAGGGCTGTCGGCTCGTCTCCAGTTCTTCACAGAAGAACCCTGAAATGATTGGTTACCTTGGTTTTGATACCTATCTTGGTTACCTTTTTTTATCAAATCTGTTTTGTGGTCCCTGAAATTTGTGTGAATAATTAGGGTTGTATGGTGTTGCTGAAGCAACTGGCATAATTTCCTTAACCTTAGCATTGCTAAAAGTTACGTCCGGATGTGCCGTGACGTATTGGGTACAATATTCTTCCATTTCTTTTAGTGTCTTGAGTTTACGCTCATGTAAGAATTCAAGGAATGGTTTACTTATGCTTGACATAATCTTGTCTCTGAGCAACAAGTCCATAAGTGCTTCATATGTCTTTTCTGTTTTGGACAGCTCAATCCAACGATTAAATGTAAGACGTGTCCTTGCAATGAATTCTGAGAATTCTACCCATGATTCAGGTACCATTTTTTAAACAAAATACGGTAACCTTCCTCAGTTAATTGATATTTTTTCAATAAAGCTGCTCTAATAACATCATAGTTATCCTTGTCAGCCTCTTCAACCAAACTTAAACTAGTCAGAGAATCACCTTTTACATTTTCTGACAACTGGTTAGCATATTGTGATTTATCCACATTATGAGCTCGACAAGAACGTTCAAAACGATCCAGCCAGAATGTAATATCGTCACTGGAAGGATTGAACGCTGGTACCTTGACCTTATAAGTAAAGGGTTTACCACTATTACCATTTGACTGATTAACATTACTCATATTTGTCAATTTCAATTTTTCTAACTCAAATGCTAAAAGTTCTTTTTGATGTTCATGTTCTCTTATTGCTTTTCTCTCCTCAGCTTCTCTGTCTTATCTCTTTTGTTCAGCCTCAGCTTCTCTTTCTAATCTTTTTTGTTCAGCTTCTAATTTTTTTTCTTCCATTTGAAGCTTTCTCTCCTCAGCAGCAGCTTTTCTCTCCTCAGCAGCAGCTTTTCTCTCCTCATCTTTATGAATTTTCTTGTTGGTTTTAACTTCCCTGTAATAATTCAACTTTGTGTCATGTAACTGAGAAGCTAAAGTCTTCTCCTTAGCAATACTATCTTTAAGATCTTCTCTCAATTTTGTCATCTGAGATGTAGTTTCTAAAACCTTAGCTCTCTCCTGCAAGTTCTGGCCATAACAAATGAGAAATGACATAGACCTAGCATTCATACGCTAGATCGATATTCAAGAGAGATCACCCATACAACAAAAGTATAAATTAATCATGGGTAGTCTAACTTTGACCGAGAAATATTTCTTTTCATATCAAATAGTCATACTGTACATTCCTACTTACAGTAATCAGTGCGTCGCATAATTCCACACAAAAGAATATGTGCGCAACAATACACAAACCCCCACGCGCGTATATACACTACAAATTATCAATAATCAAATGCGGTTATACGGACCTCATATTTACATTACACCGAGCTTACCGCCTAACCTTATACAGTTAATTATCTCAAAAGCCGCTACACAAATCATAGATACTGCTAGCTTATACACAGTAAAATTTAAAGACAAAACTTACTCTACACTGTTTCTAGTTTTGTATAAGTCAGCAATTGATGGCACTCTTGACTAATAAAATTTAAATTAAATCCCAGAAGAAAGCTTACTCTAACGTGCTAAAATCTTATAGAAATAAAACTTCCTACACAGCTATTAATTTATGAAAATACCCAACGATACAGAATTTATCGAACTGAGCAGACTGCAAAATGGCGCTTCTTCACGGCACAAAATTCTTGAACTAGTGAGCGATGAATACTTTTGACGCTCACTATTTATATTATGAATTAGCTGATGCAATTTCAGTCGCTGTGAGTCATCGCGTCAGGCATTATCTAACAGGAACCGCTTTTAACCAACCTTTGACCTCCTGTCATGCCTGCACATAAGTTAAATCTAAACCACCCAATCATATCATAAGCTAACTTATCACTCAGTGTTTACCGAGCAAATCGCAAAACTATTCCTGCTCACGCCCCGAAATAATACGTAATATTCGGTAACCCTCTGACCTTCTATCTACCAGAATAATTTACTGGTTCTGCATTAACCTGGGTCGTGCTTTCCCCCATCCCTACAAATAAAAGGGTTGGTGACGGTGGTCTGATTAATCCAAACGTCCAAGAAAAAATAACCCAGAATTAATAACTAATGACCTCGACCGCCTAATAATAATTAAAGAATGCAAATAATTACATGGAAAAGAAAAATGGGGCGAGTTGAAAATAAAAATAACAGTAACTCATCACATATATATGTTGCAATTGTTGTCTTTCGCTATCCAAAAAGCACTTTCGTCCGACTCACTGAAGTTAAACTTAACACTACAAGAGTATAAATTATTCTGAGGAAGATGGAAGTGGTGAATGGAAGCGGCAGGCGCCTAACGTTCATATCAGGGACCAATTACTCAATAGAGGCATTTATTTCCATCTTTTTAGTACAAGTTTGTTATACAAGTTTGTGGTATCAGTTGCAAGCAGTTGACACTAGACATAAACATCAGAAGTGTCTTGAAGACGCTTGACTGGACAACCTAAGCGGTTACCTCGGCCTTGTGCAAGAGACGTGCTACTGCTACAATATTTGACTATCGACTAGACATACAGTCCGAAGTACCTGTAGGAACCAACAGCGGCTGAAGCAGACGCCAACCGACCCCCGCCCCCCACCCCAGACGTTAAGTACCATAACACATCAGCCAAGGGACATTTCAAATCTTTTCAGTAAGCCCACCACAGTTTAAATCATCCGATGATGATCAATATCATTTTTTCTTTTATCAGCAGCCTTGTTTAATTTAAATCTTGTTAAACTCATAAGTGATTATTAAACCTGTTGATTTGCAACTTTAAAGCTATAGTTGGATTAATCACTACTGGGTGAATTGTATGTCTGCACCCGTGTGACCCACATATGAAATACATACACATACAGAACTATAACATTAATGTTTGCTCAATCACCTTCAACTGGAAGCTCAAAAATCACGAGTCAAAAATTACCTCATAGAAGAGACGAGAGAATAAAAAGTTCACGACGGCTTAGATGATCTCGATTGCTGCGCTTGCTTTTCTTTGACATATATGACGTCCAATTAAATAGAAGCATCATTCTTACATTTATATCTCTGCCAAGAGTAATCTTGAGCGAAGATTGACACCTTTGACTGCCCCCATCACTATACTCTAGGTGTAGCCATTGTTGGACCACTACAGCGGAGCAGGGATCCAGACCTCCATGACGACCCAGAGCTAGCTGGTAGGACAATCTCAGAAGGACCGAGGACTAGACTGAAACCAGGCCAGGAGGAAGACAGCCGATAGAATAGTATGGCGCTCTCTCTGGCAAACCTCTACACCCTAGGGTAGAAGAGGAACAACTATGTAAGTAAGCATTATTTATTATTATTATTATTACATTTCCAGTGTGGTGAGAGCAGAGTAATACAGGGTGTTGATAGAGTCCGTGTGCAAACGATAGAGACACAAGGTAAACGGCATATCCCCTTTTTTTTTACAAATTGTCTAAATAACACGTCCTAAAACGAACAATAAAACATTCCGGCACCTTTTCATGAAAATATGGAAAATGCGTGCATTGCACCGTGAAAGCTAAACTGACCACCTATCACAATACCTCGCAGGCCATTCCATTATTTTGTCGTGCATTTGACCATAAGTCGCCATAAGTTTAACTACAAAGATCCAGTGAAACTGAAGTCGAATGGCAAGGAATGAAACGATGTTTTGGCGGATTACTTCCTCACGAAAACATAATTTGTTACGTTTAACACAATACAGTTAACACTTTCTTGTAATGAGCAGTAAATATTCTTCTTAAATCAGAGGCGGGTCTACTATGAAGCTTATGAAGATTGAGCTTCAGGGTTCCCAAATCCAAGAAGCCCCGAAGGGCCCCTAACATTAACCGAAATGGTTGAAAGTTCTAAAATCCAGTCCAGTTCCTTCTCTTGCGCATTGCCAAAATGTCCTTGAGGTTCAAAGTCTTATGAGTTGTTTCATGATGTATAGATATAGATATATAGTACTTTCATTGAAACATTGACATTTAACTATTGGTATTTTCCATGGCGGAGCTGGGTTGGTCATGTCCTCAGAAGAGACCCCGATGCCATCACAAGAACAGCTATGCTTTGGACCCCTGAAGGAAAACGAAAGAGAGGCCGACCAAAAACAACTTGGCGGAGGACTGTGGAGGCTGAGATGCAAAGAATGAACCAGAGTTGGGGCACTGCACGAAGGATATCCACCGACCGAGCAAAGTGGAATCAATTTGTTGTTGCCCTACAAGATGCCACTAGGCGTTATGGCCACTGACTGCTTTGACGGTCGGTGGTTAAGGATCTAAGAAGAAGAAGAATTTTCCATGGCAGAGATATAGAGGAAGATGAGGGGGGACTGTAGTAAAACGTGGAGTAGGGAGGATGGGTATGGGAAAAATCGAAAACAGGTGATTTTCTGTATAATGTGTTTCTTTTCCCCCCCCCCCCCCCCCACACTTTTTGTTATAAAAGGGGCCCCTCCAAGAGTTCAAGCCTCATGACCCCAAAGTGTAGACTCACTGCTGTCTCAAATTGTTATGGACTTCAATTATGTGAGCCATACCACCCAACTGACGTTTTCTTCTACTGTCAGCATTTTCAATCAGTTACAAGATCCGAAATAAAATGAAAGAAAAAAATGACACAAAATTGATACAGTTAACATTTAAAAAATGAATCATGCTTTTATATACCGGTTACACTGTGCTTGTATCATCACTGAGTCAAAACCCTTTAGCTCCCCAATAAGCATAGGCCTCGACGAACAAGTATACCTGTCATAGGCCTCGACGAACAAGTATACCTGTCCTGAACCATCAGCTCAAGTTCTTTCCATGTGTCGTAACTTGTATACTGCTGCAACTGCAACAGTCGTTGTCACTGGGGTTGGCCTATGGAATGTGGTCAAGAAGGTCTCCAGAAAGTGCCTCGGTAAGAAAGAAAGAGGCCTACTCGAAATAAGGACAAGAAGAAGAGAAGGCGAAAGCTCTCCACTAGATAGTGTTTCCTAATAAATTATGCAATGTATTTTATCTCCGTACGACCTTAGCTTCTGCCCTCAGATCTCGATAAAGAAAGAGCCCCCAACCTCATCTAAATGAAGGATTTCACAAACAGATATATAGTTAACACAGACAGCACGAGTGATACGTTAACGAAGTAGATAATGATTGTGACGTATAATGGAAATGTAGCCTACAGCTTCTGACAGTCTCTCGTGACCTCGTTAGCGTTCTACGATTTGGTAGCAAAACCATGCAATTTTCTGCCTGTCTTACTCACCTTTTAATCCACGCCTCTTTTCCTTGAACATAAACAAACGAAGTTGTTTATCAACTTTCGCGACCTGCCAGTCATAACAGGGAGCGAATCACGTTTGTTTATCAAGTTTCTCACGCGAGCTGATCTGTCAATCATCGGATATCTGACAGACTGCACGCGGGAAAACACCGGACCTTTTTGAAGTAGTCGCACGGTAAAATTATTTCCCCGACTACCCTTTGAAGTTCGTACACATAGTGTGATGGGTTTTCATGTTATGAAATGATGTTGATATTTTTCCTTAATGTACTGAATGAGGCCAGCTGTGAAGGTTCCTGACTCTAACAAATTTAGGGTGAGTTATCAGGATACCTTTCTGCTACCACCTTATGGACTCAAGCAGACTTATTCTTGACTAGTATGAATGATAGCTACGTCTAATGTCTAGGGATATGCAAGTGTGGTGTGATGGTACTTTAACAATAATACACCTCTACACAAACAAGTATTAAGGTCTTTGATTAAGGAAATAACACCTCGGATAACTTTCTACAATTAATAATTTTCTGTATGATTTATTTGGTCCTGAACCTAGTATTCTTCTGGTCAGGACTTTTAAAAATGAAAAGAATTCAAGGTATATACAAAATATAAAATTTAGACCCACAGGGACAAGTGTCCAAACAATTACTGTTAAATTATCCTAATAGTGTTACTACAATCTGTCTATAACTGGTTTCTAACACTGGATAGCTGTTTGGGATTTTTTAAATCACTCCCAGTCTCTTTACAAATTAATGTCATTGTTCATTTCAGTATGGAAATATTGTATTTCTTGTATACAAGGTATGTTGCTCTTATAGCTGATGTAATGTTGGGGTACCAGATATTTCACTTATCTGGCCCACTGGAACTGTTTGACTTCTTTCGGCCGAATGACCACTGCTCCAAAAGTAATAGGGGGATACTGGCGACCCCTATCACTACTGGTCTCCAAAACTTCTCAACAGCTTTCACATAGAGCTCTGGCACCTGACTAGTGCCAGATAAGACCCAGAATTCAATGAAAAAACACAGGTACGTTGAATAATAGCAGATTCCAGATGTACTGCTGGCTGGACTGTGATGCCTATACCTTCATATATCTTTGCTTTTATAAGGCTAATCACTTTTCACAAAATTCACAACGTCCTGATCTCGGGACTATCTTCTACAAATGGCGTCAAGCCGTTGAATTTTCTTAATAATATAAAAGGCTTTGGCCAATAAACGAACGACAATTTTGAAATTTGAAATTAAAAGCAAAACATACTTGATTTTTGGACACTACCAAGTTTTTCCCTCTCTCATTCTTAGATCTCTACTGCTAAATATATTTTGTGTTAAGCCATCCCATAATTTTTCTCCCCCTTTTCTGCCCCGTTCTACAACAGACTACTTGTAACCTTTTCCTGCCTTTTTCAAGGACGCGTCAAAAAAGTCACCGTTACTGCAAGTCCAAACGAGCATGTGTTGGTCTGTCTGTCCGAACAAATACCGTCTTTTGTCTATAACTTTATTTCTATCTGTCGGATTTTTGATTCGAAAGCATATTACCCATCAGAACAAGACCCGCTCTAAGACTAGCTAACTTTTATGATCATAAACCTATTAATAAAGAATTCAATATATTTTCCATTTTGGTGTTCGTTGTTTTCTAAGTTTCCACTACTTGAATGTTATAAAAAAAAACGCATCAGATCTTCCTTTTTCCCGATAGGAAGTAATTATGCGTGCGTGTATATATATATTTTTCCACAGTGTCTATGGTTAGAAATGTATTGGCTGGCGGGGTATTTTTAAATTTTCAAACTTGCGACTTCGTTTTCGACACAAGCTAACGGCATGTCTCGCACTGTTGGCCCGAGTAGCTAATTCAAACCGCTAACACTTGACAAGCCGGCAGCAGGTGTCCGCTCTCTCAATCTTATGCGTTTTATTCTTTCTATCTTTCCTAGAACCAATACGCTAGTAGTTTTTCAATTTTTTATCGTTAACCCTTGACGGGCGCGTTTTCTGGCGCTGTAAAGAAGACGAGTTACAACTTTACTAATTTTATTTCTACTTCTATTATTTTGACTTTAATATATAAATAATTAATGATTTTATCGTTGCATCAATGTACTTCACCACACATCTCCCCACTGAAGAACTTGCCTGATGCTAGTTCCAAACAGTGATACACATAGATAAAATCAACTCCCTACGCCTGCTGAATACTCTGATTTGGATCACAGGGATGCCTACTGAGGAAGTCTGCACCCACGATCAGTGACCCCGGAATATATTCGATGGTAAATTGATATGGCTGTAATAATAACGACCATCTTAATAATCTGGCATTTTCATGCTTGGCCTGTGATAAGAATACGAGAGGCTGATGATCCGTTTGAACCACGAATGTTCTACCATATAGATAGATCTGGAACTTCCGTATTGCCCAGATCAAAGCTAGACATTCTTTTTCGCTTGTTGAATAGTTTTGCTCCGCTTTGTTTAACTTGCGGCTAGCATAAGCGACTGGGTTCAGCTCTCCCGCTGGTGACAAAGATCTTTGCAACAACGTAGCCCCCAGGCCCACATTGCTTGCGTCACTTCTCACCACAAATTCCTGACTCAAATCAGGTAATTTCAAGATAGGCTTGCTTGTAAGTTTTTCCTTTAACTCTTGGTAGGCTGATTCACATTGGGCTGACCAAACAATTCTATCAGGATTTCCCTTGCGAGTTAAATCCGTCAGAGGAGCACAAATAGAGTTAAAATTTTTGATATATTTCTGATAGAATCCACACAACGACACGAAAGATCTCACGTCTTTCTTTGTTTGTGGCCTAGGTGCTCTCTGCAATTTTTCAAGGTTCTTGGGGTCAGGGGTCATACCACCCTGAAACACAGTATGTCCCAAGAACTCCAACTCTTTACAACCAATACAACATTTTGTTGGTCGAGCCGTCAAATTAGCCTCCCTTAGTCTATCAAACAGCATAGTCAAAGAGTTAATGTGTTCCTCAAATGTTTCTGTAGCAATGAGGATGTCATCCATAAAGTTTGTGATGCATGGGTTATTTAGTGGATCCAACAATTTTCGCATCATCCTAGAAAATACACTCGGAGCATTTTTCAACCCAAAAGGTAACATGTTGAATTCGTAATGCCCTTCCGAAGTGCTAAACGCCAAATAAGGTATGACCTCAGGCTTCAATGGAATCTGATAATAGCCTTTGCTCAGATCCACCTTCGAAAAATATTTTGCCTTGTTTAGCCTGGCAAATAATTGATTTGTGTCAGGTAATGGATCCACCTGATTCTCTGTGACAGCATTCAGTTTCCTGTAATCTATACACAGACAATGTTCTCCCGAGGGTTTTCTCAGCAAAACCACACTGGAACTATATGGAGATTCGCTATGAGAAATAATCCCTTCTTTCAATAGGTACTCAATCTCCTCTTTCAAAGCTTTCTCCTTGGCAAACGGGATCGTGTAGGATCTCATGCAGATCGGTGTTGGGTCTACTAGTTTCATGTCATATTCTAACAAATTCGTGTGCCCCGGTTTGTCTGTTAACACGTCTGTATGCTCAATCAGAACCTTTTGAACCTGTTCCCTCTGTTTTTTCGTCAAGTGTTTACTGACTTTTACATGTGCCGGTGTCTCACATGTTTTTAAGGGATACTCATGGGATGTGAGCGGTTCATTCTTCATCCCTGTTGCTATCGACAAGGACAGTAAATGTGTTCCTTCCTAGATTTCCCTGTCCAGATATTTCTTTAGAAGGTTCACATGATATACTTTCTCTTTCCCTTTCTTGTCGATTTTATAATTTGTTCTAGACACCTTCTCTAGAACAGTATTTGGACCTTGCCATCCAATTTGTAGTTTGTTATGCCTGCCGGGCAGTAGAAGAAGCACCTTCTCTCCCACAAATAATTCCCTATCCTTTGCTTTCTTATTAAAATAGGCAGCATGTTTTTTCCTGGCTTGTCTGGGATTATCATTTGCAAGTTTCCAGCCAGTTTTAAAACGAGTGGTCAGCTCGTTCACATATTGGTATGATGAGGTAACAGTCTCTTCTGCCTTCTCATCTGTGCAGGTCCTTAACAAGTTACATATGGACTTTTAATTTTACATACTTATTTTTCATGGCACCTGTCAGGTCCTTTACATTAGAAGCCTTATTGTGAGGACTTTTCTTCCTAGAATCATCACTCACAAATCGTCCACTACCAATTCTTTTCTTGGGGTTTTCTACCCACTTTAAGTTCATTGTGAGAGATCTTCGCTCTCTTTTCGTTTCCTCCAGTTTATATAATTCTGACCGAGGGATTGTCAGCTTAGTCTGGGGTAAAACTGCTCGTCGCATGGTGGCCATTCTAATACATTCGAGTGAAGACTGTGTGTGAAAAGGGGGTTCCCATTCCACTGTGTCTACTTTATTACAATTATTTTTATTTCCAGGCCTAAGTTTGCCCCGTGGCGTGTCTAGGTTCTGATCAATTTTCCCACTTGTGGGTGTTCCCTCATGAAATACGCCACATGCTTCTACAAGATTCTCAACGATGACCATCATATCTGGCCAATAATATTTTTGAGCTACTTTTTGGCAGATGGTACCTACTTTCTCGTGGTCCCCATCTTTTCCAACATGTAAACTCCGTATTACGTCTGCCTTAAACATCTTGGGAAGTACCAGTTGTCCGTGACCATTTGAACCAGTCCCGGCCTTCCTATATAACAATTTTTTCTTTATGTAAAATTCTCCTTTGCTTGGGGGTGTATGGCAGTTACGCAATTTTTGAAAGCACGGCTTCAGTGACCTATCCTCAGCCTGTGCCTTCCTCATCTCTTCTGAATGAGTATTTATAGGTTCATATTCTTCCTTTCTGGATTGTGATCTGGTCTGCACTGTTGCCATGACCAGAGGTCTCTTGGGAGCCCCAAGAAGACATAACGACACCCTAATATCAGAGGGTAGATGGGTGCGTCGATCACTGCTGCTCTTATTACTCCTTCCACATAGCGAGTTTTCACCGTTATCCTGGCAATGGGAAGTTTCATAAGTGGTATGTCCGTGGTCGCCCCTTGTATCTCCACTGTTTCGGTGGTATACTGATCTGGGTTCACCAAGTGCGCACTCACAACAGAATCAAAATCTAAGCTTGTATCATAGAGACACCTAATGGTGACCCCATTGCAGACTATATCCTCACACACTGGGGGGGGGGTGATAAGGTTCCTGCTGTCCAGTAGGTTTATCCTTTCCTCCCTTGTTCCCCATCTTCATAGCAGCAAATCCAGAAGTTTTCTTATGACAAAATTTGATGTCATGACCTTCCCTCTTACACCATTTGCAATATAATCTACCTTGATGAAAAGGTTTTCTTTCATCATATTTCCTATCATTGAATTGTGGGTTTTTGTTTCTAAAATCATTGCGTGGCCTATCAAAATTGTGCTTACCTTTGTTCACTTGATCTTTGTTATCAAATCTATTAAAGTTTTGTGGAGCCTTATAATTGTCAATCTGTTTCTTTTTAGTGCCAGCTACCTCTGCCTGGGCTGCCTGATACCTCTCAGCAACATTAAGTAACTCACCCAGCCTCTCTGCACCTTGTTCCATGAGAAACTTTCTCAAGTCTGGAGCCATGGACTCTCTCAATTGCTCAATAAGGATCATCGCTTTAAGATCTTGGGTTTTCCCCAGAGCAGTCCATTTCTCCAAGTACGTCTCTAAACGCGCAGAAACCTGGTGATAGGTCTCACCCGACAGTAGTTTGGCATTCCTAAACTTTTTCCTGTAAAATTCTCCGTTCTTTTCATACCTTAGCAAAAGAGCCTGCTTTAACATGTCATAATTGTCTTGGTCGTCTTTGCTCATCTTGGCAAACACTTCATAAGATGTTCCCCTCAGCCCCTGAGATAACTTTAAACTCCACCTTTCCTTCTCCAACCCAAAGGTGGTGGCTAAAACCTCAAATCTAGACAAAAATGACTCAATGTTATCGTCCCTCTCAACAAAATGATCTAAATGAAACCCCATAGCTGAAGTTGAGGCTCCCTGACTAGCAGTGGCATCGGAGGTAGAAGGGCTGGCACCATTTTCAGGAGCATGGCCTTGCAACTCTAACTCCCTTAATCGTTGCTCGTGCTCCCTCTGTAACCGTTTATCTTCTGCTTCCCTTTCTGCAGTCTGTTTTCTTTCCTCAGCCTCTAACTTCTTCTCTTCATACTGGAGCCGTTTTATTTCAGCCTCCCGGTCCGCCTCCAATGCCCTAGCCTCTTTGTCAGCCTCAATCTGCAACCTTTTAATTTCTTTTTCTACTTCTAATTTTCTTTCTGCAGCTAGCCTATTCTCTTCTCGTGCAATAAATTTATCCACCTCTGCAGTGACATACTGAACCAACTCTTGTCCATCCATATTCATCTCTTTTGCAGCCAGCACAGCAGCAGATCTGAACTTTGCTAGGTCGGCCATAATCTCAATCTTTAAAATGATCTAAAATAATTTTCCAAACTCTTAATAAAGACAGTACTAACTCTAACTAATTTATTAACCAATTAATTAACTAATTACTGGTTCTCAACAGTCCATGAGCTTTTATTTTCCCTTTTAAATACTTTTATAACTTTTGGGGACACTAGTGCTACAATATTTAAATTTCTAAACACTAACAAGTTCAAATCCCGGAATAAGAGACCCCAATTTATTGTGGTGGGTTTTTATGTTATGAAATGATGTTGATATTTTTCCTTAATGTACTGAATGAGTGTTACGGTGTTATTTTAAATGACGGCGTCTGCTGGGGTTTAGCAGTGAGCAACGTTTAGGGGTCAATAACATTAATAGAATATGTCGATATTTCACGGTATACTGAACGCGAAATATATGCTAAGATTATGACGTATTCGCGTTGGGAAGGTCACGCTTGGTGACTTGGTTACATTACCCTTGTTACGCTATCCGTCAAGCAGAGAAGTCGTGTCTTGTATGTCTTCCAAGGAGAGGCTTAGTATATAGCCGATATATGAATTCAATATAGAACTCAGGATCAGTTCAAATATTAATCTAAAGTATGAGATTATTAAGTAAGGTAAATGATGGAAGGAGAATCGTATTATGATTCAATTTGTAGCTGTCAAGAACTCATGCGCTCATTTCTGGCTGTTGACTACAGCAGCGCATGTACATAGCCATGATGTTCATCTGACATATTGTTTTGACACGGACGGATACCTACTTGTATTATTTGGAATTTATTGTTATGCTGAACTGTACATGAAGTTTTGTGAATGTCGGATATCGTTTATATGAACGTCAATACATGTGGACTCAGAACAGAAGGCTTGATATCTTACTTACGTTTCGGATTTGGTTCCACAGCTGTTAATGTTTACGTTTTTCTCAGCACGATAACTCTCCCACAGGAGAAATCAACTAGTGTACAATATGCAAAACAGAACGTCGAAGGGATGTTCTTACGGTCAGAGCTAACCATCAATAACAAACATTAACCACGTCAAGAGAGTGACTTTAATATTCAATAAATAATATAAGATGAAGGAACATGAAACACCCGTCACAACTGGTGGCCGATAGTGGTCTTGAAACTTTTCAAAAGAGCGAACCTCAATAATAAAACATTTTTCCTTTCGAGCCGAAATGGAAATTATTATGCGAAACACCGGTGACGTCATGCCCTTGACAACAGTATGAACGTTTGCAAAAGCCAGCAACAATCAATGCCCTTCAAAAAAATGTTTACAGCTCTCAAACAGCGGAGGAAACGAATTGCTAACGTCTTCATTATTTCAAACAAGCTTACGAGTCTGTTGGCGAAGCAGATAATGTAATGTATTACTGCCAAAAAAAGATAAGTAACTGATTTTAAACAATACAATATTTCGTCCTTTTTGTCCGACAACGCCATGTTTTTTTTTTTTAGCCATGTTAAATATTGTTTCTGTCTTTTTACATGTAGTGGGAGGTAGGTTGGGAATCGGAATTGAACTTATGGCTTTTCGAACGTCAAGCTCAATTCCGATCGTTCCTTAGGGCCGTGAATTAATCGCATTTCGCGAAGAACGCGTCGAAGACATTACCGGTGATTGTTTCGTTCGGACCTGCATTAATTCACCTTGTATGTTAGGTGTCTAGTTCTGTGAAATAACCGTTGTATTTTACCATATTCAGTTTGATTTTTATTCAGTTACAGTCATATGTTCGTAATCTATCCTGTTTATTCTAATCTGGCTATCTTTAATTTTATTTAAATGTATTGTATGATCGTCAAATGAGTCCTGTGACGTCATTATTCGTAGTGCCAAATATGTTCTTTTGCTTCAGTTAACCTTCACCCTTCTATATTTCCGGTTAGTAGACTTGGTTTTATAATATCACTTATTTTTGTGAAAATGTCACTTTTGTATTGTGCTACTGTACTGTAAAGCCTTGGTTAATCATTTGTATTGTCTTCATTAATGTTATGTAATAATAATATTTATATGAATTGATTTTAATAATATATTTAATTAATTTAGTTAATTTTCGGAACTTTGATGATGAATCAAGAACATTGCAACAATTTGCAGTGGTGGTTCCAGAAACTAGCAAAGCACTTTATACATGATGAGTAAGGCATAAAATCACAACTTTATAATTGCAAGTAAAATTTTATATTAAAATAATTTATTGAATTATTTTTTGGTATTCACACCGTGAATAGGTGTTGAATTAAAAAACTATATATATAACATAGTAATTGGTACATTTTCATAGTTCTATATTGTTAGTTTTCTCACATTTCTTTAATTAAATAAAATAGTTCATGGAGGAATAATGCCCATAATTATTTAATAATTATATTAGGTGCAGGATATAAACACAGCATCTGATATAAATAAATATCATAACTATTTATGATATATATTATTGACTACATATAATTTTATTATAAAATATTGAATATTTGTTGAACTTACAACTATTATTAAGAGGATATTACAGTTAGGTATACTGAGTATTCATATTTGAGCTGTTACAAATAAGTACATATATTCTATTGATGACTATTATAGATCTGTAATTTCTTACACTATTAACTTCAAGATGCTTGGGTTGGACCATTTTGTTAAAATTGGAAAAGATTATGGTTACAAAGCACAGGAACTTCGTCAGTTTGCAGAAGCGGAACTCGCTAAATATGAAGCAAAAGAAGCAGAACGGATAGCAATCTTAAAAAAAGAAGAAGCAGAACGTGAGAGAAAAGAAGCAGAACGGATAGCAATCTTAAAAAAAAGAAGAAGCAGAACGTGAGAGAAAAGAAGCAGAACGTGAGAGAAAAGAAGCAGAACGGATAGCAATCTTAAAAAAAGAAGAAGCAGAACGTGAGAGAAAAGAGGCAGATCGTGAAATGAAAGAAATAGAAAAAGAAAATAGGCAAAGAGAAATTGCTAGACAGGAAAGGGAAGAACGAAGGCGGGAAATGGAACAAGAGATGGAATTAACACGTCTTAAGTTGGAAGCAGCTAGATTACAGGCACAAAGTGCTGCTGCAACACAGAACGATAACGCACAAATTGGATGTTCATCCAACCAAAACAGACATTTTTATAACTTTAAATTACCCCATTTTAAGTTAAATTTTGACGATTTATCATCATTTTTATCAAGATTTGAACAGACATGCAAAACAAATCACTTGCCTATAGATTCATGGGTAATTAAGTTAAATGAATTTTTAGATGGAGAACCATTGACGGCATCTCTGAATGCTGACCCAGCGATAGCTAATAATTATGATGCTATTAAAACCTTACTTTTACGAAGGTTTCATTTGGACGAAGAAAATTGTAGGTTAAAATTTAAACACGTCTTACCTGAATCTCCTAAAGACTTTGCAGGGTTTATTGCGAACATACGCAATACATTTAACAGATGGCTTGAACTGGCAGATGTCAACAAATCATATGACAAATTAGTTGATTTGTTGTTACGTGATAAGGTATTATCCTCTGTCAGCCCACCGTCCCTTGCATATTTGCAAGAACGAAAACCTTCTACAATCGAGGAATTAGAAAAAATTTCATTAAATTATTGTACTGCACATCCGAATGCAAACATTTCTAACTCTTTGATAAGGGAACCTCTACCTGTGGCTTCCAATATGGCATACTATAACAATAACAAACCGAGACCTCATAGCGTAGACAGAAGTAGGTTCAAGGGAAATTACAATGTTAATTTTCATAAAGGACATAATAATAATAATAATTTCAACAATAAAAATGATTTGAACAGAGGAAGATCACGGAATAGGAATTATTCACAGCAATCAACCTACAACAACAGTCAACAGAACACTAATTATAATAGATCAAATACGCCAATAATAACAGCAATTGGAATGGTAATAATCGTGGCTCGAGACATCGAGATAACAGTTACTACAGGGGACAACGAGATAATTCTAACGATTATTCCCGTAATCGATCTCATTCTCGTGGATCATCCCATTTTCACCATAATACTGGTGCATCAGTTACAAATGATACAACCCCTAGTGTTCAGGTTCCACCTAACGATAATGCAATACAGTCTTCTGCTGCATGTTTTGCTATAAATTATAACGTGGCGAATAGTTGCCCACAATGCAATCTTATTTTTCAGAAGGCAAAGGAGACAGTGCTAAACTGCGGACACATTCCACCAGAAGTAGGTCTTGCAGCCAGTGATGGAACAGGCTCTCTGATTTTTAACAGAGGGATAGTTAATGGTTCAGTAGTTTCTGTATTAAGAGATTCGGGGTCCACCACAATTGGAAGGCGGCAGTCGCTGGTACATCCTAGCTGTGCAACTGGGGAATATGTCCGTTGCATGACTT
This sequence comes from Oreohelix idahoensis, assembly GCA_024509875.1. Classification (NCBI taxonomy): domain Eukaryota; kingdom Metazoa; phylum Mollusca; class Gastropoda; order Stylommatophora; family Oreohelicidae; genus Oreohelix; species Oreohelix idahoensis. The sequence continues at coordinate 44,788 of JAMPIV010005426.1, read as the reverse complement.
TTGGGGGAACTATTGAGTTTTACCCCACAGCTATTATCCATGTCAAAACACCTTTTTTCACAGGGAACGTGAAGGTATGCATGCTGAAAAAGCCGATTGCAGATCTTATGGTGGGTCGCATACACGGCAGCAAGGATTGTTCACCAGAAGATATTATTGAATGGGAGAAACACAATCTATGCACTGGAAACGCCGTGACGACTAGAGCTCAGACTCAGCTCATGGAGAATGTCAATGATAATAAGATGGATGCAGAGAAACAGGAGGATATTGAGGTCAATTCACCTATTGACAGGGAATCATTTGCAAACAAACAAACAAATGACAAATCTTTAAACAAATTTTTTAACCTAGTTAATAAGGTTGATAATCTAACTTCATGTAATAATAACAAACATTGGTTTATTATTAGAAATGATATACTGATTAGATGTTTTAGTGATAAATCACAGGTAAAACAACAAGTTATGGTACCGGGGGCTTTTAGACGGTACATTCTTCAACACGCGCATGATTCGCAGTGTGCAGGACATATGGGATATACTCAAACACGATCTCGAGTATTGTCTTCATTCTTTTGGCCAGGAGTGTCACGGGATATTTCGCAGTATGTACGTTCCTGTACTACATGCCAGGAAGTGAAAGCACGTGGAGCTTTTCACACGGCGCCTATTCAGGCTTGCGATATCTCAGTACGACCTTTTGACAAGATGGCCATAGATATAATTGGTCCACTTCTACCATCTGCCAGAGGACATAGATTTGTTCTCACGTGCATTGATTTATGCACACGATGGCCAGAAGCCATTCCATTGAAGACCACCACTACCACAGATGTAGCTGATGCACTACATTTAAATTTTTCTAGAATAGGGTTTCCTAGAAAATTATTATCTGACCATGGGTCGCAGTTTATATCCGATACCATGAAGGAAGTAATGAAAACCTGGAACATTGATAGGAATTTGAGTAGCATTTATCATCCCATGAGTAACGGTGCATTTGAAAGACTTAACCGGACGCTTAAACAACTGTTACATAAAAAGGTAAAGGTAAAGGAACCCGTTACACGCCTATTGAGGCATATTGGGAATATGGTGTTAGGCCCATATTATCTTGACCGTCGGCACACGAGGGGTGATGTGGTCGGCATCACGCCGGCCGCCTTAACCTTCCCAGAGTAGCTCTGGTACCCATTTGGGGCTGGGTCGACCCAGGAGCAGTTTGTGGCCTAAAAATTTTCCGCCTCATCTGGGGATCGAACCATAGACCACTGCGCTAGGAAGCCAGTGTACTGTTACATAAGGTTACGGTTAAACACCCTCAGGACTGGGACAGAGCACTCCCAGCTGTCCTGTTTGCTTACCGAGAGGTGCCACATGAACAAACTGGCTTCTCTCCCTTTGAGTTAGTTTTTGGTGCCCCTCCGAGAGGTCCTATGGGACTGATAAAAGATTTATTAATTGATGCAGAGATGACTCAGGACACTCAGTCATCTTATGAGTATGTGATTAATCTTCGGAATAATATTATTGAGTCTTGCCAATTGGCAACAGCTTCTTCTGAGGCTGCAAAAGCTAAGGCTCGATCTATACAAAATCGATCTAGACGATTACGCCAATTATTCCCAGGCGATGAGGCTTATGTATTACTTCCTCACAATAACAATAAGTTATTGATCTCATGGACTGGTCCTTATAAGGTTACTGATAAAATTTCCGACGTTGATTACGTCTTAGATATCAAGGGACACAGAAAGATATTCCATATTAATATGCTCAAGCAATTTCATACACGTCCTGAACACTTACAGTCAATTTTTCATGAACTAGATGACAATACGGTATCTACTTGTCATTATTCTAATTTATCTGTTATACAGGAAGAAGAATCTTCTTTTCCTGAAGTGCAGATGCCTTTACCTGTACTTATTGTCCAATCTACTGAATCTTGGCGTAATGTGACCATTTCTTCTACGGTTACACCGCAACAGCATCAACGCATTGCTGATCTTCTACAATCATTCCCAGATGTGTTAACGGATGTACCGGGTTGCACATCTGTAATTAGTCACGATATTATTCTTAACGATGATACACCAATTCGTGTTCATCCTTATTCTGTACCTCTACATTTTCTGAGTAAGACATCTCAGGAACTTGAACAGATGGTATCTTTAGGTATTATTGAGACTAGTACATCTCCATTTTCTTCACCTTTAGTCATTGTCCGGAAAAAGGACAATAACATACGTTTATGTGTTGACTATAGGAAACTTAATGCGCAGACAGTACCTGATAGCGAACCACATCCTATCCTTGACGATTTACTTCCTCGTCTATCCAATGCTACACTTTTCACTAAGATTGACTTAACCAAAGGTTATTGGCAGATTCCACTAACCGATAGAGCCAAATACTACACAGCATTCTCAGCTCCACAAGGTCTTTACCAGTGGAACGTGATGCCTTTTGGGCTAATGAATGCTCCAGCTACCTTTATTCGCATGATGCGAAACATTTTATCAGGTACCTACATTGACGACATATGTTTGTTTAGTTCATCATTTGAGGAACATTTTTTGGGTCTTAAATCGGTTTTGGAAATATTGCGGGAGAACCATTTAACCGCTAAACCAACTAAAATTCAAATAGCGTGTAATGAGATAACATTCCTGGGGCATATTATTGGATCAGGACGTATCCAAACAATTCCCAGTACGGTTTCTAAAATATTAAATTTATCTGTTCCTCAAACGAAGAAACAGGTTAGGAGTCTGTTAGGGCTAGTCCAATACTATAGCAGATTTGTACCTCACTTGTCATCCATCACGGCTGTCTTGTCATCTTTATTAAGGAAGAACATGCCGTTAAGGATAAATTGGACAGACGAATGTGACAAAACTTTTCGCACTATCTTGAACATTTTCTCATGCCCACCTGTTTTAAGATTATCAGATGCCTCTAAAAAGTTTGTTCTACGTACAGATGCAAGTAATTACGGACTCGGGGCTTGTCTACTCGAATATCATGATGATATCCTTCATCCTGTATTGTATATCTCACGCAAGCTGAAACCTCCGGAGACTAAATATTCTACTGTAGACAGAGAATTGCTCGCCGTAATCTGGGCAATTACTAAATTGGAAAAGTTTTAACTTGGATCACCATTCCTGATCCAGACAGATCAAAAATCTGTTGCAGCATTACGTCGTTCAAACCATGAAAGTCCAAAGCTTGCGCGATTTGCTATCGCGCTGCAACCCTATGATTTCGAAATAGAATCGATACCAGGAACTGAGAATATAATGGCCGATACGTTGTCAAGACATCCTACGGATTCTGAATGAATATTACTATTTCAAGAAAATTTGCTGACTAATCAAGCATTACATTTGCATTGAACGGTATTAAGGCTATGTCAGAATATACAACACTTCAGTTGGACTTCCTACTTAAATGAGGAAATTTCGAAATAAACTATTGTGATCAAAATATCAAGTTTTACAGATCGGTTGAAAATTTGGACTGCACTTGGACTTTGCGTATCACTCATTTCGATTGCAAAGTAGTAAAAAGGAACAATCTCTGATATAGTCTGGACAAATACGGTGATGACTTATTCAAATTACGTTCAAAATTTCAATAAAGGAACTAACGACGATTGGATCATCATATCAGAATTGGATAAGATGAACTTTGTGTCTTAATGAACTTTCATACAAGTCATTAGGATGTAACAACGATTGGATCTTCATGTCCGATATTTTAAATTTGCTAGTTATTAAATTAATATATAATAAAATAAAGTTGAAGTGTGATGAAATAAAAAAAATAAAATATACTAAGAAAAGATGAAACAAAAGAATATCACACCAATTAAACCTTTTAAATAGTCTAATTATTAAGGTGATAGATATTAGATTATGATATTTCATATGTATAGTTAAAATGTATGAATTTTTTCTGTTCTTTTCTTTCTAATTGCGTTAATTTAATTAAGTATCTATCCTTATACTTCATTTTCACACGCATTACTAATTTAATATATACTTTAATATTTAGTTTTAATTGTCCGTACTTCTCAATTTTTATTTCTTTTTCTCTCTGATACTATTTCTCATTTTCTTTAATTAGATATTAATTAGTTAGTACCATACGTACATATTATAATTAATTATTTTAATTTTAATTAGTTAGAATAATTTTAATAACACCTCACATTAGTACCGTAGTTAGTATATACATACATCATATTAATTAGTTAATTAATTAATGACAGTGACATTTCTTTATTTAATATATATTATATGTATGACATGACGTTGATTTTATTATAAGATATTACTGACATGACCGCGACACTGTTCTAGATAGAACAACGTAGGCCATACGTCGGGTTTTGTTCAATTTTTAATAATTTGATTAATATAGTTAAAAATAAAAAAAAATCTATCTAATAGATTTTTTTCCCCCGTCTGACAGGAAATCTGTTACGGTGTTATTTTAAATGACGGCGTCTGCTGGGGTTTAGCAGTGCGCAACGTTTAGGGGTCAATAACATTAATAGAATATGTCGATATTTCACGGTATACTGAACGCGAAATATATGCTAAGATTATGACGTATTCGCGTTGGGAAGGTCACGCTTGGTGACTTGGTTACATTACCCTTGTTACGCTATCCGTCAAGCAGAGAAGTCGTGTCTTGTATGTCTTCCAAGGAGAGGCTTAGTATATAGCCGATATATGAATTCAATATAGAATTCAGGGTCAGTTCAAATATTAATCTAAAGTATGAGATTATTAAGTAAGGTAAATGATGGAAAGAGAATCGTATCATGATTCAATATGTAGCTGTCAAGAACTCATGCGCTCATTTCTGGCTGTTGACTACAGCAGCGCATGTACATAGCCATGATGTTCATCTGACATATTGTTTTGACACGGACGGATACTTACTTGTATTACTTGGAATTTATTGTTATGCTGAACTGTACATGAAGTTTTGTGAATGTCGGATATCGTTTATATGAACGTCAATACATGTGGACTCAGAACAGAAGGCTTGATATCTTACTTACGTTTCGGGTTTGGTTCCACAGCTGTTAATGTTTACGTTTTCTCAGCACGATAACTCTCCCACAGGAGAAATCAACTAATGTACAATATGCAAATCAGAACGTCGAAGGGATGTTCTTACGGTCAGAGCTAACCATCAATAACAAACATTAACCACGTCAAGAGAGTGACTTTAATATTCAATAAATAATATAAGATGAAGGAACTTGAAAAACACCCGTCACAATCCGTCGCTTGAATCCATATTGAGACCTGAATCTGTTTAGTGAAATGTTGTTTGCGTATTAGCCGTAACATATTTCCGCCCAGACAGTGTGTGTGTGTGCGTGTGTGTGTGAGCGACCGGATTGGGATGGCCACAATGGATTATCTTATCATTGATTACACTGACTAACAAAAAAAAACTTTTTTTTTCTTTCTCTAACATTTCTATGTTTTTCTGGTCAATTTTAATGCGCTGTTTTTAAATCTGCAAACCGTTTTTCTCTATCAGGTCGGGATCTCTAGAAATACGCAATTGAAGTTTTTTAACAACGCATACAGTATTACAACATCATTCGTACAAGAAGTATAACAGTTATGTAGGCTTGAATTTCTTTGCAGTCGACTTTCGTCGGTGAATGGCATGTGGTACATCGCGATGAAGCATCCAACAATAATCGGCAAGCATGGTCACACTCCACCATCCTTGATAACGTGACTCCATTACGGCGATATCTTGATGGAATCGTTCTCCATGTTCATCGCTGAATTCGCCAAGGTTGTCAGGGAAAAAGTCAAGATGCGAATCGAGCAAATGGATTTTGAGGGACATGATACAGCCCATAATTCTGTATGCATCTATGCACTGCTTAACAATATGCAACATAGTCGACAGATTTGTGATTTTCCAGAAAGTTATCGACGATCGATTTGAATGCCATCCATGCGCGAAGTTCACTACCATGTAATAAGTTCTCGAATTGTTTGTCTGCAATAACTTTCCTAATCTGAGGTCCTACAAAGATACCTTCCTTTATCTTTGCATCGCTAACTTGCGGAAACTTTTCTCGAAGATAAGTGAAAGCTTTGCTCGTTTTATCTAACGCTTTTACAAAATTCTTCATGAGCCCCAACTTTATATGTAACAGTGGTAAAATGAAGCTGTCTTTGTTAACTAATGGCTCGCGTATTACATTTTTATGCCCGAGCTGCATACGATCCCGAGTAGGCCACACCTTTCTTGCATAATGTTCCTGTCTGTTGCGGCTGTCCCATTCACATCGGAAGCAACAAAATTTAGTATACCCAGTCTGCATGCCCGTGAGAATTGCAATGACCTTTAGGTCTCCACAAATCCGCCATTGGTAGTCATTGTACTTTATTTTTTCCAAACGTATAGCCATATTGTCATAAGTTTCTTTCATATGAACAGAGTAGGCGACTGGAATTGATGAAAAAAAAATTATGTTATGCAATAACACGGCTTTTAGACTAGTCTTGGAAGAATCGATGAAAAATTGCCATTCGTTGACTATGTGCTCATGACCGTTTACATCTTTGCAATAGCAAATGTCATCATCCCATCTCAAAGTATTGAACAAGTTCTCTGTGTCTATGACGAAATTTAGATATCGGAGTATTGGGCGCTAAAAGATTTCATTCTTTGAGTCGCGAACCGAGTAATTCCGCTTGTCCTTTGGTAAGAGCGAGATCACGTATTAGATCTGAAAGTTCTGAATGGTTAATTAAGTAAACACCATCATTCACCGGTATGTAATCTGAGTCAGAATTAGTTTCTAAAGCAGGTAAACTATCACTTTCTGATGGTTCATTTACGTCCAACGGATATTGTTCTGGTGGTACTTGGATCGGACACGTGATTGGATCATGAGGCACTGGTTTCGAAACCGATTCAATATTTGGATAAACCACAGACTTTCTAGTTTTAAAAGTGAAACCATGGATATTTGTCAAGCAGAAGTAACAATCAGTAATGTGATTTGTATGTTCACGCCATATTACAGGCACTCCAAAAGGCATCGACTTATGCTTCGGCGATTTTCGTAACCAACCTGCCAATGTATTTGCACAAGTCGAACAAACTGCATTTGGCTTCCAAGATTTATTTGCATCATCAACTTTCGAATCGAAATAAAGTTCATATGCTTTCTTTAGTAATGGTGTAAAATTTTTCTGGTCAACACGATCGGTAAAATATCCGCACACGTAACAGAACAGATCAGCCGAATTTCTACAACTTCTAGAAGCCATATTTTGCTCAGAATTATTTCAAAATACAGTAACTATTTGAAAAATCGCGTAACATATGTCATGCATCTTTTAGCAGTATAAAAAGTAGAATTATGTTGCTTTTTATTAATTTTTAATAAGCTATATAGTAAAAATGAAATGGAGCAAATAACGGTTTCCCAAAAATATATTTATTCACAAATATCTTAAGAACCCGACGTGATAGAGATAAACGGATTTCAGATTTGAAATCAGCGCAAGAAACTGACCTAAGAACACTTATTCTTATATAAGAAAGAAAAATGTTGTTTGTCAGTGTTATAGTTTCTGTCTGACCAAGTCGTTGACAAAGTTGGCTGGACAAGGTGAATGACATAACCATTTTCGAACAGACTTGCCGGAGGATAAGTATCAAGCCTGAAAGAGATTACCTGTGTTAGTTTAAGAAGTCGCGAGTGTAAACATGATCGATAATAAACGGAAAACGAAATGCCATACATGGGACATGACTTGTAAACTTCACATTTTTTTGCGTGTCACGCAGGAAGTTTCCGTGACAGGTAGCAATATACGCATATTGCAAGCGATTTGTTTAGCATTTGAGATGTTAAAATACAACATTTCTGATTGGAGCCTTGTTATGGAGTAGCAAACTGGATGCGTGAGCCGAATGTTGCCTTATAATCTAGTGCTTTTTTGGCACAGACAGGCTTGTATGCCCAATTCTCAACCCTTTTAAAATAAAGTTCGTTCGTGCGTTCGTTCGTTTGTTCACTAGAGAAAATTTCAGTGTGATCCAACTTAACAGCATGAACTTGAGTCTCGTAAAAGTGCATACAGTACTAAACGGAAGAGAGGAGGAAAGGGTGGCACCTGGTAGTGGACGATCACGAGACATTCCTATTGTCGGGTGTTTTAATATTGACAATGTATTCAAGTAAAGTAAATTGTAGAATACAAACAATTAAAACATTAAAACACGGTAATATTATGTTAAGTCTACCGTACGCTAGACCACGGCTCAGCAACATATTTTACTTCACACAGCACTTAAGTGCCTTTCAAAATTCCACGGCCCTCTGTGATATTTAAATGGGCGAGTGTTGTAAATATTTAAAAATTCGCTGCAATTATAAAACAAAAGTTACTAATTATTCATTTATTAATTTTTGGTGGACTGACGGAAGATGACACCTCAAGTTATTATTTGTAAAGTTGTACCTGTGAGATTCTTTTGCAATATCTTACCATATAATTTGGTATACCATTATATGGTGTGTTCTGCCTGGAGTTACGTCACATCAGGGAAGCACACTCTGGAGCACGCTGTTTGCGGAGCACATTACGCTAGAAAACATTGAACGAAAATACAAGTTGACAAATAATGACACCCATCTTAGAATCACTGACGACTGGCGTATGTGCGCTATTCGCACGCAGCTAGTTTGCCCCGTTCGTAAGTAATGAACGGATATCGCTACATTCGTTGAAAATTAACTGAAATTTAATCGAAATCTTTTAAAAATAGAAGGTTTAATGGGCTCGTCTGAGACCATGCTGCACAACCTATCTGATGTGCTAAGAAATACGCTCAACACACTCGTCGCCCAAAACTAATGAAGTAGTTTATAATTTGATATGTTTTGGTGCGTGGTAGCAATGATCGGTTTGATTTTGCTTTATATAAATTAATAATATAAATTAATTTTATTTATATAGCTCCATGTATTTGTGTTAGCCTGTGTCCAAATACTGTTGTCAAAATTACTCAAGTAAACGCACACACGTATCAGCGACTGTAATGGGAACTAGTAAGACACACCTGCTGGCATTATTATACCTTCCCATTCATCAATATTCCTCAGTCCCCTGAGGAATATAGACCTTCAACAAATTCAAGTCACGCCTTTCTTTAATGCAACATCCATTTTCCCCATGCCTTTTCATTAGCCATTTCACGTCTTTCTTCAGTTCTCTTCTCCGCATTTGTTTTCAGTCCTCCTTTACCTCCATTACGCCGAGGATTCCCGAACACGGACCGCCTTCATTCATTCATAACCCTCCACTCCCAAAGGAGCATAGGCCTTCAACAAACACATGCCAAGTCCTCCTGTCACGTGCCATCATCTCAAGTTCTTTCCATGTTCTCCTCATCATTTTCACCTCTGTTTCCAACTCTCTTCTCCTTGTAAGAAAGAAGGTTAGTCAGCAACACAGACTCCTTTCGGCTTTCTCTGTGTTGCATCATACGCCTCCCCACGAGAGGACCTTCTCCTGTCTTGGATGGCTGTGTTTTATTTTCTTTATTTGACTTGTCCATATTTGTTGAAGTTTTTTGTGGTTTAAATTTTTTTACAGGATGGGGTAACCGGCCCCATGCCCAACCATCCTTAGTCGCTTTCTACGACATGCTTGGCAGGGGACAGTGTTACTATTCTTTGCTCCCCTTTCGGGCCCCGGTAACACACGGGTGACGGACCGTTTTGGCACGCTGTAAAAAAGTATCCTCAAATTATGTCTTACCCTAAGGTTTTCTACTCACTTGTACTGCCACTTGTTTAGATCATACCATAACTTTCACGTTGAGGATCCTGTCATATCATATCAATCTTCCATTTATGAAAGTCTTCGTGGTTGTTGATTTTATTGATCTTTCTTTCAAATAGAACACCTTGACCAGCGTTTCTCAACCGGGGTTCCACGTGAGGTCGCCAAGGGTTCCACGAGAGATTGTGATTTTAAAAAAATAAACGAGTTTTGTTTTCAAAGTCTTAAAACTGTGAATATTTTTATTCATATTACTTGGGCCTATGGTTTTTAGAAACTTTACAATACAAAATTGTCAATAAATTTTCATGTAAATAACATTAATTAAAATTACCGTGAGCTTAAGATATAATAATTTTTATGCAGGGGTTCCATGAGACCCGAAGAATTATTTAAAGGGTGCCGCCAGTGTAAGAAGGTTGAGAAACGATGACCTAGACATTTGAGGTGAAGATTATTATTTATGTGCTGGACTTGATTACTTTCGTCATCTGTGTATTTCCAAATGTAGCTCCTCAAACATGTTGTATTCTTATTCTGACATCAATGTCTGTTCATACAACTTTATCTACACAGTTGCCTAGATGTATGTATGTATGTATGTCTAGATTGCCTAGATATATGTATGAGTCCACAATTAGTATGGATGTTTCTCTAGGTGGAATCTTGCTAATATTTATTCTCTTACACATCGCCTGTTTCCTGTATATTTTCAGATAAAGATACTTTCCCATTTTAAAAATGGGATAATCCGTTTCAAACTTCATGCATGTTTAAAGAGTGTATGACTGAAATAACAAGTTATGACATTATCAGGTCAAAAGTTCAGTTTCTCATGGTCTAAGTAAACAGACAAAATTGTCACTGATGAACTTCGCAAAAGGCGATTAACATAAGTTTGGGGGATGGGGCATGGCAATTGCATTATTTGAATCAAACTGCTTCAGAAACCACATGTGACGGTATTGCCTCCCCTGCTTTGCAGTAGTGTGACAAAACTTCTGAACATGCTCTTTTGTGTGATCTCTTACACCTTCAGCCCTCCGGAAGAATCCTTTCCTTTTCTTCATTTTTCTCACTCATCGCTTTTATTTGTCATAAATAGTGACTTTTCATTCGTTATTTTCACTATTTTGCTCTATGCTGGACATATCATGATGAAGTCTCTAACACGCCACTCCCCTATGGCAGTATTTTCTACGAAAGTATTTGCTATAGGGCTGTCTTTATCTTGCTTGCCACGCCTCAGACGTGTTTACATTTCGCCAGCTGAACTGCGGTATTTTCGTAACAATACCCAGTCGTCAGACCGGTCACCCGCTGATCTCTGAATCTGTCTGACCACCTGTGGAAACGTGTCAGTCAAACATTTGACCCCATTGGAAAGCTGTTGATCATGTTGACACAAGCTTGTTTGCGCGTACGATGAAAGAAGACAACACTGTCTTTCGGAGACATGCAGATAAAGGGGATAATTAGATAATATGTCGGTGCGTGCGCCGGAAGTCTAATGTAACGATTTGACATCACTGTTGTAAGAGGCAACGCGTGTATATTAAATTTAATATTTCCAAATACGCGTTGGAGGAGTAATGATAAACTTCCCCACCCAAACAGTGCTAGATGGATTTGATTGGTTCGCCAGAATCTACAATGATTTGATTGGAACATTCGGCAAAAACACAATTGGGATTTGAAACTAAGGAGTATGAGATATAATGCAGAAATCGGACACAGAACAAACAGACTGCATCGCAGCGTCAGCTAAACACCTCCTACAAGCCAGAGGAAAGGGGATAGGACTTACAATTCCACAACTAGAAGTACCAGATCGAGTATTGGGCAACTTTAGAATTTACAAATAAACCCGCCATTTTAATACAAGACTGGAAACTTTGGAATCTTATCACAAGGAGTCAGAGAGGAATTTTAATAAAAGTTTTCCCAGGCAGGAATTTGCGGAACACCAGCCGTCAGAGGAATTAATTCATATTTCACAGACCAAGTCATAAAAGGAATTATATAAAATGTTTTCCCAGGCCAGGAATTTGCAGAACACCAGCTGTCAGAGGAATTAACTCATATTTCCAGACCTCAGTGATTCAAACAGCATCTAACTAAAGGGCTGTGGGTTCATTCTAATCTGTGCCAGGAGAAGTTTGTATTCCCAAAATGTTGGGTTCGTGGTTACAAGACATCAGACTTAAGTACTGAAGTTCCTACGCCACTAGTGTGATAGAAGAGTATTACCACCAACTGCCTATAGTGGACGAATTATGTGGAGAAGTGTACTCATTACCAAAAAGAAGTGACAGAACCACAGCTGCAGGACTCATCTGGAGCTAAGTTTTATATAAAAGGCTGCAGCAAAAATACGGATATTATTAACGCAATACCAAAACCTCAATGAGGAAGAATTTAATATAACTTTCATCCCATTTAATCCTTATTTTAACTTGTGGAACTAACTGACTATTACATTTTTTGTATGTTATTTTACACTAAACAATAATTGTTGATCCAGTTTATATGCACGAAAGCAAACGTAAGAGCCAGTCTTTCTTGATAAATATATATATATATATATATATATATATATATATATATATATATATATATATATATATATATATATATATATATATATATATATATATATATATATATATATATATATATATATATATATATATATATATATATATATATATATATATGTATGTATGTATGTATGTATGTATGTATGTATGTATGTATGTATGTATGTATGTATGTATGTATGTATGTATGTATGTATGTATGTATATGTGTATATATGTATATATATGTATATCTATATATATCTATATATATATATATATATATATATATATATATATATATATATATATATATATATATATATATATCTATATATATCTATATATATATATATCTATATATATATATATATATATATATATATATATATATATATATATATATATATATATATATATATATATATATATGTATATATATATATATATATATATATGGAGCAATTACTTATAAGAGGGCATTCGTTGGATTACTCCAACTGGGGGCTTGACGGGCCAGAACCATTGCATAAACCCTTCACAAAAGGCGACGGGCCAGATAATAAGTTAACAAATTTGCTCAGCCCTTAAGCAGCGCTTTGTTCTTGACTTCTGGGAATATCTTGTGAATGCTCCTATAAGGTGGAAACGCCATTCATCTTCTATCTATATCTTTGCAAAGAGTAATCTTGCGCGAAGACAGATACCTTGGGCGACCTACTTTTAGATACGCTTGCATTGTGACAATTAGTGGATTATTACTGCAAAGCAAGGGGAGGCAATCCCGTGACAGGTAGTGGTCCGACAGTGGCCAAAACTCAAGAGTATCTAAAGTTTGTCGTCAAAGGTGTCTATCTTCGCACAAGATTACTCTTGGCAGAGATGTAGATAGAAGGGTAATGACGCTTCTATCCCAAAGGGAGTCTTCACAAGATATTCAGAAAAGCGAAAACAATGCTGCATTGGCTGAGCACGTTAATTCTACGAGAATGATCTGCCGACAACTTTTGTGAAGGATTAAGCAATTATTAGTTTCAGCTCGTTAAGCCCTCCCCTCTGATTTACTCAGTGGAATTCTTATTATAGCTCTGTTTAGAGTGTGTTTAGTAAACTGACTGAGACAAACATGCAGTACATTTAAAATGATTTAATCGAAGTTAAATTTATATAATTACAAATAACAGATTTAATAATCATTTAGTTTTAACAAGGGTTAAAATAACTGAATAGTTTAAAAGAAAAGGTTCATCATTGACTGATAGTAGGTTTTATGAAAAAAGTTCACCTTGGCAGCTTATATGTTTCACTTAGCTGCCAATAGTGGTTTCTGCTCCCGCTGATGAGTCATGTGCAGATAGGTCACTGGAGTTTTCGCGTCTCTGGTCAAGATTAAAGGTACAGCACGTTCCCATAAATGCCAAGGAGTAACTGCCAAGCTGGTCCTGCGTTTCTACGTCTGTCCACTTCTACCCTCATTTTGTTCCAGAGATTAATACCTTGCTGGTACCACCAACAACTATGGTACAAGAATAGAAACAAAACGCTCTCCTGAGTATTGCGTTTTCCCAACACATACTTTTGTGTCCCCTTTCTTATTCCACCATCCCATTTATCTCAGAATTTACCCTCGATGAGAATTAAATTTAATCCATCGAGAGAAAATTTTCTTTACATTTAAATTAAATAGCTTTATCCTTATTTTATATTTAAATGAAAAGGTTAATAGTACAGATAGAATATGTTTACATTTACATCTCCACTGTTTGAAAAGTGTTCACAATATAAACTGAATCTGTTTTCATTTACATTTACACTGATTGAAAAGTTTGAAACTTTCATTAAATTTACAGTGAATATGTTTACATAGACATTTACACTGGTTTGAAACTATAAGTATTATACTTAGAATGTACATCATTTCTTTCATCTTTCCCTCCCTGCTCTGTATGGAACTTGGAACTCACTTATGCTTTTTAGCTCTCTCTAAGAGACTAGCAATAAAGCAGTCACCAGCCCCTGCAGTGGTGGTTCATGAAATCATCATTCTAAACGCTGAGTTTGCCAGCCTCAAATAACTTGGATATCCACTAGCGATTTTCACATATTATAATATGTACATATTACAATGTGAATATTAATATTAATATTCACATGGTAATATATACATATTAGTTCAAATGTTAGTAATGAAAAATATAGAATGTAAAATGACAACTTACGCCAATCCTGGCTCACAGATATTTTGCTCAGATGAATGATGTTAAGGAACTTGATTAAGCCTCTTACGTGTGTTCTTGGGGTCGTTACTTTTTATAAGTAAATTCCTTCTATGACTTCGTGTGCTTCAGTTTCCTCAGCCTTCATTATTAAAATGGGTTTCCTGGGCTATGTAGGTTCTTCAAGATTGTTCCACAAAGTCCGGCCCGATAAATGGAAATTCTGAATTCTAACTTCTGGCAAGTCTGGTTGTGTCTTGGCAAGCGTGAAACTCACAGTGTCTTAACACTGAAGCGTGTCAAGTTATATTCACTGTCCTCCCCCGCATCTGTTTGTTATGGGGCTACTCAAAAGCTCCAATCATTTTCAAACATGCTGGTTGGAAGGGAAAGGGGGGGGGGGATTTAAAACATTTCTGACATGAAAAAATTTTGAACGTAATTTATAGGTCACCTTTCCCATATATGGTATAAAACATCCGATTCTTGGCAGGCGAACTTACCAACATATCTGTAAACTCATACGACAATGTGCCTCAGATGTAACTGTAGTAAGATCCCTGATACCCCGATCAAATAGATAAAACATTACTGCTTATAAATTCAAATACTATAGAGATAAAATAGGGAGTTGTGTTCAACATCATCACCATCGCCCGCAATCGTGCTGGTTCTAACAAGCAGTAACGCCATAGTAAACGACACACAAAACTGTTAGCTTTTCCCCTCTCCGCAATACCCATTGCCACTAAAATAAAAGCCTTTTGACAGACCGAAATGCATAGTTAGTTTCAAACGGAGCGATAGAATAAAGAAACGGAGGAGTGAAATGAGAGACGGAAAAATGCAACCTTGACAAGCGTTGGTTTTTTAATCTCGAACTAGAACGACAGGCGACAGCTGACGTCACAACCTTGCTTAGTCTAACACTAAACGTGAATGAATGGTTGGGAGTTTGAATAAAACTACTTGGCGTTAGTTACGTTGTTGCTATGGCATATTTTTTTTTCCCAAAAGTATCTGCTATTGAATGAGAGGAAACCCACAGCTTTGTCTCCTACCCGTAGTGACAATTTAAATCTAACGAAACCGTTTTGCGTTAGGCAAAACGCGTACAAGCAAGAGAGAGAGAAAGAGAGAGAGAGAGAGAGAGAGAGAGAGAGAGAGAGATAGAGAGAGAGAAATGTAAATGGGGGATTTGCATGGAGGCATATTTGAAAAGATAGCTTATGCAGTGTGATAATGAAAGTGAGAAGGGTAGAAAAAGGGTCGCCCAAGAAACCTCGATGAATAATAAAATAAAAGCAAGGACAGTTGACAAATAAAATGATAATATTTGTTTATTAGAAGATAATACTACACATAATGTTATAATATCTTACAGTAAAAACGCTTAGATAATAACAGAAATATTGTAAAGAAAAGACAAAGAGACAGACTCATTGATGTCCTCACTCAACTTTGCCAGTCTTGGGAAAGGGGGGGGGGGGGGGGGGGGGGGGGACGTTACAATTTTGAAAGTGTAATTTATTTTGAAAAAAAGACAAGTGAGGCATAACATAATTCGATTGGCTGTGGCAGAATAGACTAACAGTAGTGATAAAAACGATCTGAAGCCAGTGTTGGACGCCACTCGAAAATAAATTTCAGAAGTAGTGTTAGCATCAGACGCAAGGAATTCTTGAGACATTACCTTCGCTGTTCTGCACCAGCGGCGATCAGGGTGTGACCATTGATCGCCGGTTAACATACTTATTGTGAAATATTTCATTGATGCGGTAAGATAAACATTTATATAACCATTATTAGGATTGAATGTGTATTTGTATTATTGAATGTGTATGCATTATTGATGGGTAGAGGCTAAACCAGAAAGGCGCCAAACTCAACACTTTGTGTATGCCACAAGTGATAGTAGGTAAGATTACCATTTCTATTAAAAGCCAGGCAGGCTTTCTTAAACTTTGGGAGAGAATGAAAAGATATAGATGGAAATAAAATATGATATTATTATGATGTAAGACCAGAAAACCACTGGCCGTCTTCAGCAAGTCACAGTGTTTGCACATGACTTTATATAATTAACTATAATTTCTTCTATGACAAGGAATGTATCAAACAGATGTTTGAAGATTACCTGATGATGAATAGGGCACCAAATCAGATAGGAACGATAGCTTTTTATCTAGCAACTCCACTGATCTTGAAACTGTTGATAATGTTTAATTGTTTAGAGATGGAGATAGGTGTATGATGTACTAAGGAGGCCTTAATCCTCTTAATTTCAGGGTTCCATCGTGAAACAATCAGTGAGCCACATACCAAAATATACGTACTACTGAAGCTGCAAGCTCGAGGCAAAAATTACCTGTTTGCCTTAAATCAAAAGAGTTCTGAAGCAGTGTTCAGACATTGCAGTCGTGAAGAAGGTGGTTGTGAGAAGGACATCACAGTGTTCCAGGAAATAAAGTTAAGCCCAATTGTCCACGGGCGTGTGTTAGTTCTACACATAGCAGATAAAGAAAGAAAGAAAGTGCGACAATTGAAAGCACGCAATAAAAATCAGTACAAAAATGTAACTGATATTGCCGTAGTGAAACAGAGATCGAGAAGAGTCGCCCTATTCTATCACACCACCCATGGAAAACCTTACATAGTATTTTAGCGCAGTTTTCTTTCAAGAAAGCCAATTACTTTGGTGGTGTCGTGCAAAGCCGGCCCCAGGGATTTTTTAAGCTGGTGCGAGGTTTCGTTTTGATGTCCCTCTCCCCACCCCTCACCCTTACTATGCTGTATTGTTCATTTATGAGGGTTAATTGTAAACAATTTAGTTGGATCACTATAATTTCCACATTTTTTAAAAACTTGTGGTGTCCCCTGTTCCCCCCCCCCCCCCCCCCCCCACCCGCATCGCTTACACCACCCTCAACAGGCCGTGATCCCATGCTACCTAGGGATTAAGAAGGCATACATATATATATATATATATATATATATATATATATATATATATATATATATATATATATATATATATATATATATATCCAGCAAAGGTGCTGGATTTGATTCACGGTATCGTTACGTCCCAATCTACCCAGATGCATCCGGGCACCTGAGTTAGGAAAGGTATAGACAGCAAGGTAGGGAACTGGTCACTTCACCTCTCGATGCTGGACCTAGTATAGTGAAGTCTCTAACACTTCACCCACTCTCACCCAAGCCCTACGGCAGTATCTACTATGGGACTGCCTTTACTTTTACCATTATAAGTCGCCACCAGCACATTTAAGAATTCCGAACATGTTTCCACGTAAGGCTATAACAAAATGGCGTTTATGACAAACAGCAGCATCCTGCACTTGTTATTTCCATCCAAGATCAATACTAATCCAGATCGATTTAAAAAAAAAAAAATTAAAAGCAGACAAACTTCATGAGCCTGATTCTGCGATGATGAATCACAAATTCATTTAATCTCCACCGTGATTGGAAGTTCTGCACACCTAACGTCCATTGACCTTATGTCCAGCGTCTCTTCCCGGTTCTTATTACTGGAACCTGACATAGGATCAGCCTAATTTAGAGAGAGGGGATGAGAGTCCACGTCAGTGATTATACCACGTATCCATTATTTTTCAGGTCTCTCTAACCGAGACCAGAAATCGATGTCTTGAGACTCTGTAAATTGTTAACTCTAAGGGAAAGAAAAAAAGGTAAACGTAATCCCACGCAGACGAAAAGCATGAGCCATAGTTGTTGGGGCGCGGCAGGAAGGATGGCCACCGACCGAGCAAAATGGGGACAGTTTGTTGCTGCCCTTCAAGACGCCGGAGCCGCGGTAGCATAGTGGTTAGTGCACTGGCTTCCTAGCTCGGTGGTCCATGGTTCGATCCCCAATTGAGGTGGGATTTTTTTAGACCGCAAACGGCTCCGGGGTCGACCCAGCCTTATGAATTGGGTACCAGAGCAACTCTGGGAAGGTTAAGGCGGCCGGCGTGATGCTGACCACATCACCCCTCGTGTGCCGATGGTCAAGAAAATATGGGACTAACACCATATTCTCAATATGCCTCAATGGGCGTGTAACGTGATCCTCCCTTTCCCTTACAAGACGCCACTAGGCGTGGTGGCCACTGACTGCTTTGTTAGTTAAGGACCCAAAGAACACGCAGACGTAGACGCATATAATGTCGTAGAGGAGCAAAGTATGACTTCACTATACCATGTCCAGCATCGAGAGGTGGTGTGAACAGTCCCCTTCTTCACAGCCTTCCTCTAACTCAAGAGCAGAGTCAGGTACCCATTTACAGCGGAGTTGACTGAAGCGTGACGCCACCTTGCCTAGAACCCGACACCTTTGCCGCTAGAGGCTAGAGCTCTAACCACTCTCCTAATCGGACGCTCTAACTCTAAGAAATAGACAACAAAAATGAAACACTAGAACATCTTTCTTCTCCTCCACACTCCGTTATGTCATCCTCAATGTTTAAATTTAAATAAGATAACTGTGTGCTTACTGTTATTTTTGAAAAATTTTAACATTTAAAAAGATAAAATTTTAAACAATAATTTGTAAAATTATCCTTTCTTGCTAGCATGACGAAAGTCCTGAAAATCGCTTGTCCTGGGAAGGACTGCCAGTTACGTCAACTGCCCGTACCTCCTTAGTGGTCAGGCAACACTGGTTGATTTAGATGAAACAAGTAATTCATTACTTACTAAGTCGTCATCTCTCTAACCTGAGGTGCGTGCCGAGTTATGCCAGAGAGACCACCATGTTATCCTATCGACTGTCTTCCTCCTGGCTTGGTTCCAATCGAGTCTTCGGTCCTTCATGGATTGTCTAATGTTGTCCTCCCAGCGAACTCTGAGTTGTCCTAGAGGTCTTGATCCCTGGCTCTTGGCTTCCCATATTTGTCGGGGTAGCCAATCTTCTTCCATTCTGCAAATATGGTCAAGTCATCGTAATTGGAACTGTTCCACTTGGGTCTGCAGGGGCTGGGCTTTGAAGCCTTGACGTATCGTCAGAGGAAACTAGTATCAAGTGTGAATAACTGGTGTATTTGGTAGTTGGAAATAGTGGGAAATAATGAGAAGAGGTTAAATCCGGGTTTTATCCGATTAAATTGAAACAGTGGTTAATTATAAAAGATGAACAAAGTAAGTTGTGACAGGCAGAGTCGACACTACGAATGTCTGAAGATGGACGAGGTCTCATGGTGGTGGCACCTCCCCCACCCATGTACTAGTACGGGATTCGATTTTATGCTACTGCGTTGGATCACACTATAATTTCTCCCAGTGATGCTCACTGTAACATATTACAAAATTCAATGCACTTCTGTTCTTAAAATCTTATTCTTGGTAATTTCTTTATTTTCTTTATTCAAGCTGGATTACAGTTGGGCGCTCAATGCGTAGTCTTTAATATAGGCGTAGAGGAAACCGTTCAGTTTCTTAAGCAAATAATTGTTTTACTTTGAAATTTTCTGTTTAATTTTTCTTGTTCTTTAAAAATATTAACATGTCCTGATGCTACTATGGTCATGCCATTTCTTTCTAGTCCATTTCTACTTCACTGGATCTTTGTAGTTAAGCGTATCATGACTTAAGATCAATGGTCAATGAACCCCGAAACAAATTAAAAGGCCTGCGTGGTCTTTTAATAGGTGTTCAATTTAGTATTTATGGTGCAAATTCGCGAATTTTCCGTATTTTCCTGAAAAGGTTAAGGAATTTTTTTATTGTCCGTAATAGAACGTTTCACACAGACAATTAGTAATTTGGGGAATAATTTCATATTTTTGAGACAAATAAATTTGAGTGAGTAATAATAAACATATTGTTTAAAATTTGTTTCACATTTAGAACATTTGAACTGATATTACAGTATTTAAAAATCATAATTGACTAGTAACACATTGTAATATTTTATTGAGGGGGTAACGGTAGATATCTTCTCCTTTTTCCTTGTACCCCCCTTACAGACACCCCGGGGAACTATATGGGCGGTACACATTCTTGACATGCTCAAATACTGAAAAACTTGTCGCTCGTCCAAAAAGTTTGAAGACCACTAGTGTAACAGAATTAGACTATAAGATGCCACGGCATGGTTATCCATGACGATGGGACTGCCTTAGGCGCTCGAAGGTTGGACTTTGGGAGTTGAGCAAACATCCAGATGGTCTGGTGGCGGATTCTGACTACAGAGGGTAACTAAAACTGGCGTGTAGACAATTGTGTGCAAATCAATAGCTATTTATTACGTTTCTTCATTTCTTGGTCTAAATTTGTCTGCCTGTATCTCTGTCTCGTGTCAGCCTGTTTGTCTGTCTTTCTTTCTATTTACACTTATTTAAAGTGTCCTTGTGACCTTGGTAGTTCTCTGAGGAGACACAGAAAGAATATGACAACTGCACCCTCAGGCATGTCGTAGGAGGCAACTAATATGAGGTTGTGCATGAGGCTGATAAACTCACCACGTAAAAGAGCTATAGAAACCAGGGCAGCAAGGCATGTCAATGAATGTTTGGAGCAGGCTTCCTGCCAAGAGGTAAGCTACAGCGGTAGCACCATGCTTCAGAAAGAGCGATAAGGAAAATGATGATGGTGGTGGTGTTTGTGGTGATGGTGATGATGATGATGACTATAATGATAAAGTGATGATGATGATGATAGTTATTATGATGATAATAATGATGATGATCGTGATGATGATTGTCGCAAAATTGGTTTCAAGTCATTGCAAACGTTTTCAGTTAGATTTATAAACCCGTCAACGATCGATTGATCGCTTTCAAAATGGCGGCGTATCAGCGAAATGTGTATCAGACAGAGGAAATCGCCAAGGATAAATAAAAGCAGAAGGGAATCAGTATGAAAAGGATTTTACATTTCAGTACAGGGAGGGATTGTGTATAACTGCATATAAGAAGGAACGGTAGGAAGTTCTCATTTACGGAGATATATGCGTATTTCGACTGCCCACAGTTACGCTAACAGCTGGTAAACCCACTTCTGTTCTAAATATTAAAATCAACAAATAACAGTTTGGGAAATTACATGGATAGGAAGATAGAGAATTATCAACTGTATAAAACTAGATAAGATGGAACAATATGGGTATTATATAGGCCGAGAATGAGAAAGGCAAAATTTCAGTCGACGCACAGATCAGCCGAAATCACTGTTCGGGGAGGATTTTTCAGGCTAGGTTTAAGCTGTGACGTCGGTACTCTCCGATACGTCCGCGCTATCGTATATAAAGCGTA
This sequence comes from Oreohelix idahoensis, assembly GCA_024509875.1. Classification (NCBI taxonomy): domain Eukaryota; kingdom Metazoa; phylum Mollusca; class Gastropoda; order Stylommatophora; family Oreohelicidae; genus Oreohelix; species Oreohelix idahoensis. Next base: position 22,857 of record JAMPIV010005426.1, on the reverse strand, counting down.
GCGGTAAACTGAGACACAGACAACGAAAGAGGTTTGAGACAGACTGGAGGCAGAGTTTCGCCACTACCCATGAATTGTGAGCGGATCGCCAGAAACATTTTTAAGTCCAGTATCTGAAGTCTGAGGGTAAGCGAAATTATGATAACTACCGTGTATAATATTTGTTATTTCAGGTTCATATAGAATTCACAAAATATGCCTGTATAATAGTCATTGATATAATGTATTGTATTTTTAATATGATCTAAACATGTGCATTGTGGATGATTGTTGCTTGTACAAAAATTAATCACAAATAGCCCCACAGCCTAATGAAGATATATTTATCATATTGCTTTATCGCTTACGAAGATAAAGGCAGTCCCATGGCAGAGATTGTCATAGGGAAATGAAGTGTTAGAAACTTCTTCGTGGAAGATCCCAGTTTACGAGGTTAAGGTGACTAGTCCCCTTCCTCGCTGCCTTTGCCTTCCCTAGTTCGAGCGCACAACTTTGTACCCATTTACAGCTGGTAAATGGGAGTGTTCTACAGCCAGTTTCAGTAGAAAGCAACCTGATCACGTGGTCACTCACTTTATTTATTTTATGTATTAATTTTGGGTAGTTGCTAAGATAGCATCAGTATTTGAATTTGTACTTGATATGATTTAGAAGGATCAAGTTATAGATCAGAAAAGGATGTATAGGAGCAGAGTAAACCAGATGATGTTTATTACGGATATGTTAATATTAATTCTGTATCATTGAAATGATGTTACTTGCTATGACTGTATAACTTTGACACCTGATGACTGACTTGTCTGACTTATGTGCTAGTCAGTTACACTTAATTGAAATGTTAATATTAATGCTATATCACTGAAATGATGTCCTTACTTACTATGATTGTATAACGGTGACATCTGATGGCTGACTGGTCTGACATCTGTGCTAGTCAGCTACAAGTCTAGCCAGATACTAGCCAAGGCTGATATGTTGCAGGTTCCATGAAATAACTCAAACCAGACAGTCCAGTATCAGAAGCCTGTGTCGTTCATCAGAGGCAATCCCACAAAAGTGCAGGACCCCAAAGAGTGAACTTCAACTGGTCATTGGCATCCCTACTGTTGGGCCTACCAAGTCTGATATCAGCAAAGGACAGTTCAGTTTCAGCAGTATCAAGTTGGAAAGATAAGTGTCCTGTTTGACACTGACCACCTATACATGTGAAACAGCCAATAGTTGAAAACAATAATTAACCATACAGAAACTCAGTCAACTGATGACAGTTATCCTTAAATTCAAAGGACTAATAACAGTGATTTCAGTAACTTTATTATTTAAGATCTTGAAGTCTAAACAGACAATAATAGTAATTGTGTGAATATTTTAATACATATGTGTATACTCTTTTCCAACTAGTAGAAATAGAATTTTAGTGTAATTATTAAACTATTTTAACTGTACCTGAGGATTTATTCACTTCTTCCATTTTGTGGGTTCAGTGAATGTACATTTTACTTATCCCCTAGAATATAAGTAATCATAAGATAGTCACAGGGAGGTGACACCTTAAATCCTGGTACTACTTCTTACCAACTGGGCCAGGATTTTCATAGTCTGATTATATTTTATGATAACAATACACCAGTGCTTATTTCTAAGACTGGGTATTAATTGTAAGGTCAGAACTCTTTACTGGCATACTCTTACATAATAAATAATTTTAAATAACCTCCCGCTACAATGATGATAATGATGATGGTGTGGTGATGATGATGATGATAATGATAATGATAGTGTTGATGATGATGATGGTGGTGGGGGTTGTGGTGATGGTGATGATGATGGTGATGATGCTACTAATGATGACGATATGGTGATGATGATGATACTCATGATGATAGTGTTGATGATGATAATGATGATGAAAATATCATCTTCCCTTGTGAGTATACTGCACATCAACTGTCCTACAAACATTCGATGACTATCATCAACATAAACGCAACAATAAATCATGAGAACAGGAGTACGACAGGGATGCCCCTTGTCAACCACTCTATTTTTAACAGTCATAGACTGGGTGATGCGCCAGACAACAGAGGGCAGTCCAAGAGGAATAAGATGGACAACATTTTCTACATTGGAAGATCTGGAATATGCAGATGACATTGCACTACTAGCACATTCACATCAACACATCCAGGAAAAAACGGATAGACTTAACAAGTTCAGCCAGCAGGTGGGCTTGAACATAAATTTAAAGAAGTCTGAGGTCATGACGCTCAATGTGAGCAACCCTGAGCCCATATCAGTAAGGAATCAGCAATTGGTACAGACAGATACCTTCACATACCTAGGAAGCATAGTAACACCAGACGGCGGGGCAGGCAAAGACATCAACATCAGAATGAATAAGGCAAGAACAGCCTTCTTTAGCCTAAACAACATCTGGAAGTCCTCCCAATACAGCACAAGCACAAAATTAAGATTATATCAGAGCTGTGTGCTTTCTGTGCTTCTCTATGGTGCGGAATGCTGGAGAGTTACAGAGAAGGAAATGTCGAAATTGTCCTCCTTTCACACAACATGCCTAAGAAAAATTCACCGAATCTTTTGGCCGAATACCATCACTAACCAAGATCTGCTTACTCGTAGCAAGCAAGAGGACATGCACACCATCATAGCTGGCAGACGCTGGAGCTGGGTTGGTCATGTCCTCAGAAGAGACCCTGATGCCATCACAAGAACAGCTATGCTTTGGACCCCTGAAGGAAAACGAAAGAGAGGCCGACCAAAAACAACCTGGCGGAGGACTGTGGAGGCTGAGATGCAGGGAATGAACCAGAGTTGGGGCACTGTACGAAGGATGGCCACCGACCGAGCAAAGTGGAATCAATTTGTTGTTGCCCTACAAGACGCCACTAGGCGCGATGGCCACTGACTGCTTTGACGGTCGGCGGCTAAGGATCAAAGAAGAAGAAGAAGAAGAAATCATGAGAGAAACTAGATTGATGCCATTTGGTTACATTTATCTCAAAATCAAATACAAACCCGACCAATGACGCTCATATCAACTAAACGTCGCCCGAGCTATTGGCTTATTAGAACAGCAGTAGACAACCCAGGATCTTTAAGGATCTACTTTAGAAACGCTGAGATCTTAAAAGATCTACATGGATAAACTCATGTCTGTTTTCAGTTTTTCGAGTATGTGGAATTTTTGGAATCAATGCACTCTATATGTTACTGCAATCTCTGCCACACTAAAGGGAATTTAGCCAAATGTTAAATTGTGTCAAACTCACAGTCCATGCTTCAGAAGGTCCAAAGTGGATGGTTCCGACATGAATGAAAAACCTCCATAGAAGGCTCGAATCTTCAGAAACTAATGTGGATCTACTGTCCTGGTAATGCAGGGGTACGCGGCAACGAAAGAGCTGATAGACTAGCTTCAAGAGCACCCATAGAAGGTGCGCTGGATATGGATAAGGGAGAGATACTGAGGGCAATTAATGATCGCCTGTTAGAGAATGACACTACAATCGATGAATCATCAAGGCTAAGATTGCTGGAATTTGGCATCATATGCAAGACCAGAAGGAATGAATGAGAGGATGCATCCGGCGTGTATGCAACCAACGCGCAACAGGAACAGTCAGCATTCATACCCTTCGACGTTTGCTGAGAGAGAATGAGCACCTATGGGTTTGCCCGGAGTGTAGTGACGTCCATTCTGATCAACAATAACAATAACTGAATGTTAACTTCAAAGAAAAGATAGCTTTCTATCTTACACAGTTTACGACTAAAGTGAATTTTAGTAAGATAGCTTGCGGGTTTGTTTTTTTCGTTGCTTGGAACGTGAAAGTGAGAGTCCTTGGTGAAAGTGTCATTAACCCGGGGAAAAGATGTGTGGGAGCGTTTTTAAGTGCCGACGAGTTCGAAATTTACATAGGTCAAAAATTCATTTTTTCCCTTCTCCCAAAAACCACAAAATCCATCAAGTGATCCCAAGGGAACTATCGGCAGATCACGAATGACCGGTTACCGACCCCTGACTTAGAAAAACAAAACTTGGCAGGTATACAGTACGTCAGATAATAAAAAACAAAAAACAAAGAAACATGAAAATACGTCTCACGTATTTAAGCGATTCCAAAATCAGTTGACGCCGCCAAACGACAAATTAGAATTAAGAGAGAGAGACATCCCTGTCAATTAGGCCACGTAGCATCCCAAAGATGATGATAATTTGACGCTGTTTCTGTGTATCGTGTTCTTCTTTTTCTTCTTCTTGTCAACTTGATATCAAGTTGTTGTGCCGAACCTGCAAGATGCTCAAAGGCCACTTTTAAAAATAGAAGCACATGAAACAAGAAAGATGAAGTGGCCATACCAAGATTTATGTTAACAAGTCGTTTCTTTTTTTTTCTCTTCTTCTACGCTCTCTTACTCTCTTCATCTACTTCCTCTATCTATTCATTCTTCTTCTCCTCTTTTACATCTTCTTCTTCTTTTACTTTTTCTTCCTCATCCTCTTCCTCTTCTCTCCAATTATTTTATCTCTCTCATAAAGTTGGCCACCAAATAGTTTCTTTCTCAACTAGGTTGGAGAAAGCCTTGTTGCAACTCTGCTCCTGTCATGAAGCTCACAGTCTAGGAGAATACGTTCTACTGTCTGACTTTCATCCCCACATTGGCAGATGTCTGTCTGTCCGATTTTCAATTGGTTGAACCGATAGTATTTTGATCTGCAGTATCGGACGACACAATTGCTTTTCTCTGCCCATAATTCACTGTGATTTTTCTTTAATTCATTACTGTTGTTTTCCTGAAGAAAATGCGCGATACCGTTTTCATATTAAGAAATCGACCAATAAACAAAATCATTATGATATGGCAGTATATAGAAGGAAAGGCTACATTTGAAATGATAGACTAATTTTTTTTAAAATAATATTAGCCGTCAAATTTGACAATGATTTATTATTTCGTTGTGTTATTCTTGCAACTTATTTTCTTCGTTTCACTCCTTTAAAAAATATTTTTCAACTTCATTTCTTTTCCCTTTTGCTTCGCTCTTTCTTTCTTCTCACTTTTTCTGCTATTCCTCACATTTACCTACTCACACCTTCACACTTTTGAATACAAGCACAAGCTTCTCGCACAAACCCACAGCAGCGGGCATTGCGGAAAATTACTTTTTTTTAAATGTAAGATTTCATGACCTTTTTACAAAACTGAACGACATGCGGCAAGAATATACACAAATTCAGGTCTAACAGACAAGATTATAGCCCGGAGAGAAGCCATCTTAAAGCCGAGCTGATTAGGCATTACAATTCTATTCCAGTTCTCAAGTGGCCAGATCGATAAATAAAATCTCTATATACGTTCGCTTTTAGACCTGGCCATCTTGATTCAAGATGAGGTTGGCCGGCTAATCTAAACTTGAACTGGCAATTCAATGACACTTCCGGGCACAGAAATATTGCATCATCATCATCGCCAATCATCATCTCTGCTACGTCTCACAAAGAACCACCTCACTGTGACAGACCTGGCCAGTCGGAAGAGTAATATAGCAACAGTAAAAAGGAGTATATCCATTTACTTAAACTAGCAATCGACTTACACTTCCGGACCCAGATAAAGTGCACCATCATCGTCATCGCCCATCACTACTGTTCAGCTCCATCTGAAGGATAGGTCTTGAATAAATTTGTGCCAAGCTTTCCTGCACTATGCCATCCTTTCAACGTGTTTTCATATTTTCTTTATTCCTTTCATTCTGTCTTAAATTCCGTTCTCCGGGTGTTCTTAAAGTCGCCTTCTATTTCTCACACTCCTCGAATTCCAGAAAAATGATAGCTTATAATGGGTTGCAGTACAGATAAACTAAAATACATACAGAAGGACGGACTCACGGATTCACTGATTAGACATGAACAGCGTAATCTATTGCTGCCATTTATAAATATTCGTATAATTTATTCATATAGACGAGGGCAAAGTTAACTGCTTCTAGTCATATTTTATGCTATTCTTGCATGACAGTTTAAAATAGTGAAACTTTTAAAAACTAAAAAAAAAAAGCTAAATTATTAAAATGACTCAAAGTTTTAATTTAATTATGTACTTGCTCGGCAGTAGGTAACAGTGGAAGGTAACAGTGGAAGGTGACAGTGGAAGGGAAAAGAATTAAAGAAACTGAGCAATGGAGAAATTGAGCCATCCCCATGAGGCAAGTTCAGAAAGTGTACACCCAAGTTCTTTCCCATAATTTCTTGACGGGTTACTTGCTAGTATATTAATATTTCCCTCTGTTCTTTATTACATCCTTGACAGTATTCTGCTTTTCTTACAGGAGTGGTACACAAATTCGTATTCAAACTTGACGTATCTCCTTCAACTCGGCAATGAGAATTAAATAAATAAAGAAATACACATTAACGGGTAATTAGAGGCACTCGTAGGATATAAAGAAATAGGAAACTTAACAACAGAAAAACAACAGAAGCGATAGACTTAACAGAACTCGAACCTAGGACCATCAGAACGGTGGCGCCGCTTCATTACGGGAGTGAATCTTGACCAACCGCCCTGCCAATTAGGCACCACAAAAATAGTGCTTCGTGGGAAGGGGTCATTAACACAAACTCTCCACGTAAGTAACGAATTCTAGGACCGAGGAACGACCCAGACTGATTACAGACGCAATCACGCGCATCTCCTTAATATATTAACAAAAATAGTTTTGAATTCTATGGTTGATTGGTGACGACAGCAGCTGGATCTGCTTGAAGTAGCAGTGGTTAGTTGCAAAATTAGAGTTTTTTTCTGGTCATAATAAGTTTTAAAAGAGGCCACTTTTTTTTTTTTTTGTTCCTAAGTGGGCATATCTACTATTTTAGAAGCAATATTTCAAAAATTAGTTTACGCAATTATTCTTGCAATTATTTTGCTATTTGGATTCATTAATTAATTAATGAAAATGTTATATTCATACAAAACTATTTATTAAAGTAAAAAATTAATAAAATATAACATTTAATATTTATAGCTTTTATTAAGATTATATCACATATGTATAAAGTAAAGTCACGTGTCTTCCATATTTGACCAGTTAAGTCTAGTTGGCGGAGAAACTTGTGTAACGCCCGATGGTCTCTGAAGAGAGAAAGAAAGAATAGGGCTAAGGCACCCTTAGGCATGTCGAACAAGGCGACTAATATGAGGTTGTGCTTGTGCCTGACAACCTCATCATGTAACAAAATACCCACAGAAATATCTGCTGTAAGAGCATATGAGTGATGGTACAGGCGTTCCTACAAGGGCACCAGTTACAATGAAAGCTTTATGCTCAGTCAGGTGCGCAAAGGAAACATGATGATGATGATGATGATGATGATGATGATGATGATGATAGTTGGGGGAGGGACGGGAATATACTCCATTTTACTGTTGCCATATTATGCTACAGACTGGCCAGGCCTGTCACAGCAGAGGTGGTTCAATGTGAGATGTATTTCATGCAAGGAAATGAGAATATGTTAATCAGTAATAAAAGGGTAAAGGTAAAGGAACCCGTTACACGCCCATTGAGGCATATTGGGAATATGGTGTTAGTCCCATATTTTCTTGACCATCGGCACACTAGGGGTGACGTGGTCAACATCACGCCGGCCGCCTTAACTTTCCCCGAGTTGCTCTGGTACCCAGTTGGGGCTGGGTCGACCCAGGAGCCGTTTGCGGCCTAAAAAAATCCCACCTCATCTGGGGATCGAACCATAGACCACTGAGCTAGGAAGCCAGTGCACTAACTACTATGCTACCGCGGCTCCCCAATCAGTAATAAAACATCCATTTAAATTTCTAATTATTGGACATTTATTACAATTTTTGTAAACAAAAGTTCTGGTGTATGTACTGGATAGAGGCCGAAGTACAACTGGAGAAGAGAACTGGAGAAGAGAACTGGAGACAGAAATGAAAGAGGACAAAATGAAAGATATGGAAAAACCTACAGTTTTGAGCTGATGGCACAGGATAGAATGACTTGGCATATGTTTGTTGAATGCCCATGCTTCTTGTGGAGCGGAAGGCTGATGATGGCGATGATTATCATTATTATAAGTATAGAATGTCATTTAATGTAGTATAAACAACAATATTTAAATTTTAAAATATATGAATTCTTATTATGTTACTTATTTCAAAACTAAAGTTAAGCATCTTCCACAATTGGCAGTTAAGTATAAAGGTTTCGTGGAGGTATACTCAATTTTACTTTAGCAATATTACATTACCGACTGGCCAGGTCTGCTACAGCTTGATTCCTTGCGAGATACAAACATGTCTCTCAGGAGTACTTAAAATAACAAGATTTCTCACTAAATGAGGGTGTACAGTATGGCAGTCTCAACTTCCGCTTGCGTCACTTACCTACCGCTCCGATACAGTGAAGCGTATTTGCATATTTTAGAGTTCAGTGCGCAGGTCGTGTAATGGTGGCTGGTCAATTTTTATTCTGACCACGCGCTAAAATCTCTTCTTTCATTGCTACTCAAGATGTTACAGGCCAGACTTTGTTAATTCGTATTTGATTTCTTCTTATGCTGCTGGTCACATTTCGTAAATAGAACATTCCGCTGGACGTGATTTAGCATTGATTATAATGGATGGAAACAGAGCAGCCAAAGATGTCCAAGAAACAACATAAAGACGTCCAGGAAAGAACATAAAGATGTCCAGGGAACAACACAAAGACGTCCAGGACAGAACATAAAGATGTCCAGGAACCAGCATAAAATTGACCAGGAAAAAACATAATGATATCCAGAAAACAACACAAAGATGTCTAGGAAAATCATAAAGATATCCTTGAAACAGCATAAAGATCTCCAGGAAACAACATAAAGATCTCCAGGAAACAACATAAAGATGTCCAGGAAACAGCATAAAGGTGTCCCGGAAATAACATAATGATGTCCAGAAACAACATAAAGTGAGGGAAAAAACTATTCCTTGAAACAGAAAACGGGAAATGTTGAACATGTGATCAGATAAATATGATTTGACGAAACCTTGGAAAGAAGTGAATATCTAAGAGGAGGTGACAAAACAAAGACACTGTTTTGATGACGTATTCCATGGTCGGCTTAAGGTAGTTCCCGATCTATCGTTAGCTCACAAGAGACGTTTGTGTAGATCTATGGGTGAAGGGGAGTAATAGAGAACGAATTTTAAAGTTATAAAAATCCCAGACTAATCCTCTGTTGTCGGGATTTAAAAGAGCGGTATTCCCAGAACTAACAGTACGTTTTTCCTAATTCACAGTGAAATCTCACAAGCTAACTTACACAGATTCGCTTTAATAGTGAACTGCATGAGACAGGAACGCAATCTTTTCTTACTTACTTACTTAGTTGTTCCTCTTCTACCGTGAGGTGTCGAGCTTTGCCAGAGAATGCGCCATCACCTTTTATCAGCTGTCTTCCGCCTGGCCTGGTTCCAATCTAGTCCTCGGTCCTTCAGAGACTGTCTTATGTTGTCCTCCAGCGGACTCTGGGTAGTCCTGGAGGTCCGGATCCCTGGCTCTTAGTTTCCCATACTTGTCGTGGTAGTCGATCTTCTTCCATTCTGCAGACATGGCCAAACCATCATAGTTGGGGCTGTTCTACTTGGCTCTGCAGAGTCTGGGTTTTGAGGCCTTGCCGTTGTTAAGAGCTGTGTACAATCATTGAAGACTTCAGGTTTTCCCGTTCCTTCAATTATCGTTGTGCAGACTGTATGAAAGAATTAAAATATGCGTTTTTAAGGATGACGTGAGAGTGAACGTGTGACGTCAGTTAGAGAGTGGACATTGGTCGAGCCTGTGGAAGGACAAGTTGTCCATTTTAATTGTGCGCAGATTTCATATTATTCAGGAATTGTGTGTTTCCGAGGCAGTTTAACCTCTCGAGTATCCGTGGGGGATCATAGTTAAAGCACACTAGGAAATATTATATCTGCAGTTAAAAGCCGACAACGGAATTATGGGCAGTATGAATGACACAGGCAATAACAGAAGATGCCGGACCTGGAATGTCAGAGAGTGAAGCCTGAATTGATATGTACACAGTTCACTCTATTGTAAATAATGATAAGGAATAAACCTTTGAATCGTCTTGGCCGGGTTTATTCACTGAATCCATGTTGTGTAACTTTGACCGTCAGTCCATCCTGTGAGAAATGTCAAACGTGAACTGTTAGGGTTTCACAACAGCCGTATCGTCTGGTTGAGGACCATGTCTATTCTTGTTACTTCAACCACCTTCCTTAGATACCTCATTTCTGAGGTTTGAGGTATCTGAGGAAGGTGGTTAAAGTAATAAACAATATGAATTATTTAAAATATCGTAGTTTGATTTTTACGTTTTCAGAAATCATGATGTTATAAGTTTCTGTAAACTATTATTAGAAAATGAGCGTCCGATTGGCCGAATAGTTGAGCACTGGCCTCTCGCGGCAAAGGTGATGGGTTCGAAACATGGGAGCGTCACTCTCCAGTCTACCGAGCTGCAACTGGGTACCTGACTCTGTTCTTCAGCTAGGAAAGTAATAAAGCGAGGAAGGGAACTGTTCACCGCACTTCTCCAAGCTGGACATAGTATAGTGAAGTCTTTAACTCTTCACTCCCCTATGGCAATATGTGTCATGAGACTACGTTTACCTTTCATTATTTAAACAAAAAAAGGCCATAATTTTTATGTATGGTAGTGTTGGTATACCGTTGTGACGAAATGTCTGTCCCTGTCCTTTTGTGTGATCTCTCACACTTCCAGCCCTACGGCAGTATCAGTTCTTCTTCTTCATTTTTCTCTCCGATCGCTTTTAATTGGCATTTCATTTTTCCCTTTCATATATTTTACTCCTTTTCATAAATATTCAAATTATTTTTTTAAACTGTTAAACCTAAAGTGATTATTAAATATTATTTGTAATATTCAAAATTTAACTACGATTCAATCCTTTTAAATGTACTACATGTTTGTCTCAGTCAAAGTTACTAAACACACACTCTAAACAGAGCTATATTATAATAATAATTCTACTGAGTAACTCAGCGGTGGGGGCCTAATGAGCTAGAATAAACCATTGCTTACATTCTTCATAAAAGGTGTCGGCAGATAACAGAATTAACGTGCTCAGCAACAGCCAGCCCCGTTTTCGCTTTTCTGAATATCTTGTGAAGACTCCCATGTGATAGAAGCTTTACTACTCTTCAATCTACATTTCTGCCAAGAGTAATCTTGTGTAAAGATAAACTTCATTGAAGCCTATAAAAGATACTCTTGAGTTTTGGCCACTAGTGGGCCACTACTGCAAAGCAGGGGAGGCAATACCATTGATAAGGGTGGATTTAGGCTGACTTCAATTACCACCCCTATCGACACCAGTAAAATTATAGTTGTAGATGTAGGGTGTCTTATCTGGTTTTGTGTTGTTGTTGTTGCTGTGTATAATAGTGATGTAGTTCATAGAGTTACAGCACATAGGGTACGACATGTGAAGTCATAAATGGTCAAACGGCTCTTGACGTTTTCATCATTTATTTCTGACGCCACAAGCACAGGTACGTTACATCCAGTTCACAATAAAGCAAAGTCATGACATTCACGAATATCAGCATACATAGTTCATCAATGCATTTGGCATATTCTCAAAATGATGATATGGCGCCAAGGAATTATATTGTTGGCTCCAAATACAAAAGTACATCAAAAAATCCTCCTACTGTTCAGATGCGCTAAATGAGTCAAATCCTAAGTCGCACGAGGATCGCATTCCAGGAGTGCAGGTCGAACTGACCTTTACAGGCATTCCTAAGTCTAACCTGGACGTAGACGTGATCGCTGACACACAGCGACGTTCATAGAATATGAAACTGTCCTTCGGGCTGAGTATGACCCGTTTACATATAGATCTCAGGTATGAACATACCTGGGGCGTGACATCTATTAGAAGAACCTTCCTTTCTGTAATGCATACGTGAGCAGAGATCGACCATTGTCAAACATAAAGTAAAGTTACAGATTGGATGTAAATGAGGCATTACCTTCGTTCGAAAATCCACACCACAGAAAACATACGCCTCCAGGCGATTTGAATACTCAAGGGAAGGACCTTGTAAGATAACTAACTCACAAAAGGCTCCTAATTCCCTAACAAAATCACAGAGACGCCAAAACGCGTCCTTTCTGCTTCACAGCTTTACATCGTCTCCCAAGATCAAGAAACTTCCCAGACGCCCCGCGTCCGGACATGCGCAGAACCTATACACTTGAAATAGCAAGACGATCTAGGAACATTCCAGATAAGATTTAACTAGATCGAGCCTTATTTGGACATGAACAGAGACCTCAACACAGGTTTCAGACATTCCAACAACAGTTGACCAATACTACCAAATAAGGAGAATGGTCACACTTCGTTAATAAAAATATGGACCGACCGTGTCTCGACACAAGAGGAGGTAACACATATTAAATAATAATCTCTATTATCCAGAGTTATGTAGCTTTGACCGAAACAAATTAAAGTGTACATTTCAGTCCATCTATTTACACAATGTCTTTAGCAAAAAATGATCATACAATGTCTTGAGAAAAAAAATGATCATACAATGACTTTAGAAAAAAATGATCTGTGCGTAACATTACCACACCCTCCCGAGAAAAAAATTAAACATTTTTTTTTAAAAAAAATCCTGGAGCCGGAAAAAACCCCAGGCTCCTAACGCACGTATGATGCGCGGATATATTGCGAAACTGAGATTATATCTCAGATCCTTAGAGAAAAAAAATTACCTAAGTATACGCATATATATTCCAGGAAGGTGCCACCAATACACGCCACAGTGATGGCAACATCATAATGAAAGTCAAATTATACTCATACAAATCTATGAAATTAAATATATTATCATAGTATTATACAATGAAGTGTTGTGCAAACAGCGGTGTAATATACTGATATACCGCACTATAATACTACACATATTCAAACAAAGAGTACATTAAATAATGCATTATTAATCATTACTAATACATGTGCTGTTCCTCGTAGACATAAATACAATCGATACAAGAAGATGTTGACATCATCCGCTCCCAATCTAGGACAGGACTTGATAACTTCAAAGTTCCACAATGTACAAAATCTCACAGACTTCAATGATGTGCTGCGAAAATATCAATAACACAAATCTTTAAGACAAATGTTAAATCTCTTAATACAATCATTAAAATATAATATCTTAATGTGGCCATGTGATCTTTTGGCCCGTATATCGCTAACTAAGCCTTCTTCTGTTATGATCAAATTGGTAACAGAAAAAAGGAAATTACATGGTACAATGTTATAAATTCCCAAAAATTGAGAAAAAAATGTGCTAATATCTCATTATAGTATTGAACTGTATATCAGGAAATATATATGACAGAAGAATTATGTGGAATCGTGTGGGCACCTGGACAGAATGTCCGCCATCACATTATCCGAACCACGGATAGCTCGCTCCGTGAAATGAAATGGTTGAAGAGCTATGGCATATCGAGTGGACCTCGAGCTCTTCAAGTTTTTGCTCTGAATAGCAGTAAGAGCTTTCTGGTCGGTTTCCACAATAAAATGTGCGCCTAGAAGAAATCTTTGTAATTTCAGAATAGACCATACCATAGCCAATAATTCACGGTCTAAAACCGAGTAATTCTTTTCTGCAGCATTTAATTTTCTAGAGATATACATCACCGGATGCAGAGTATCAGAATACTCCTGCATAAGTGCTGCCCCAATCCCAGTTGACGAGGCGTCACTTAGAAGAACAAAAGTCTTCTCAATAGTAGGTAACCTAAGGATAGGTGGAGATGAAAATAGAGTTTTAACCTGGTCCAATGAGGATTGACATTCTTGAGACCATCGGATCAGATTAGGTGATCCTTTCTTCAATAAAGTAGAAAGAGGTGCCATAATGGAGGACAGATTCGGAATGAATCGTCCGTAAAATTGGATCAAACCTAAGAGACTCCGTACCTGTTTCTTCGTCTTAGGTACAGAAATGTTAAGTATTTTTGAAACATTGTGGTCCTCTGTCTTTAAAAGACCATGACCAACACGATGACCCAGGAAAGAAATCTCACTAAATCCTATAAAGGCTTTAGAGGGTTTAGCAGTCAAGTTATACTTTCGAAGAGTAGATAGTAAATCGTATAAACCCAAATAGTGATCTTCCCAGGAATCACTGAACAGACAGATATCATCTAAGTATGCTATGACATCTGTACGGTATGCGAGAATTCGCCGCATCATGCGTACGAATGTAGCAGGGCGTTCATAAGACCGAAAGGCATGAAATTTCATTGGAATAAACCCCTAGGTGTAGAAAACGCTGTAAAAGGTTTGGCACGTTCAGTTAAAGGAACTTGCCAATAACCTTTAGACAAGTCTAGTTTGGTAAAGAACCTAGAATTAGAAAGTTTATTTAGTAGCTCTTCCAATGAAGGCATAGGTAGAGCATCGAACTTCGTAACTTGGTTCAATTTGCGATAATCTACGCAAATGCGAATGTTATTATCCTTCTTTCGAACAATAATCATAGACGAAGAGTATGCTGAAGTGGATGGTTCAATGATTTCCAATCGTATCATCTCATCCAATTCTTTCTCGACTTTTGACTGAAAGTGGATAGGTATTGGATAGGGTCTGACTCTGATAGGATTATGGTCAGTAAGCACAATGTCATGTTCGATGACATGTGTGTGTCCCGGGATGTCTGTAAGAACATCCTGAAATGTTTGCAACATCGAAGAAACTTGTCGATTTTCCTCAACGGAAAGATTAGGAGAAACGGTAACGTTCTTACAAGATTCCGTAGAATGAAGTGGGACCATAGGAAGTGGAAGATTGCCATCAGAAAAAGTAGTTTCCTCATCCTGTATAACTGACAGGGATGAGTAATGACCATGAGGTACTTGAGAATTGTCCGTTGCCTGGAAAATAGGCTGCAAATAGTCAGGTCTTTCATGAAATTCCGTGAGCATATTTATGTGGAAAGTTTTATGCTTTCCATCAATATCGACAACATAGTCGACATCGGAAGTTTTGGAGACTATTGCATATGGACCTTTCCATGCAATAAGAAGTCTGTTTTAACTTGACGGAAGAAGAACGAATGCTTTGTCACCTGGACAAAGTTGTCGTAGACATCTATTTTTATTTGCAAACTGCCTTGCCTTTTCTTTAGCAAATTCGGATGAAGAAGTTGCTAGTTTGCAAACCTCGATGATCTTTTGCCTAAGAGCAATGACATACTCGTAAGAAGATTGAGTCTCATCGCTAATATTATCGGCAGTGATTAGATCGTGAAGTAAAGACATAGGGCCGCGCGGTTGCGCACCAAAGACAAGTTCAAAAGGGGAAAACCCTGTCTGTTCATTGGGGACCTCTCTATAAACAAAGAGAGCCGCGGGTAAAACCCTGTCCGAATCCTGAGGATGATCCTCAGTTATCTTCCCAAGGAAAGTTTTTAGAGTCCTATTCAAACGCTCAACTAACCCATTAGACATTGGGTGATAGATACTGCTGAGAGACCTTTAAATATGTAGCATAGACATTACCTGTGACATAGTGTCTGATATAAGTTGAGTGCCATGGTCTGACAATATTTCTCCGGGAAAACCCAAGCGAGAAAATATCAGCCAAAGAGCGTCTGCGATATCAGCAGTTGAGATGCTCTTGAGAGGTATAGCCTCTGGCCAACGTGTGCACATATCGACACATGTAAGGATAAATTGATGTCCTCTGGCCGACTTAATTCTAAAAGGACCGATAATATCTATTGCCATTTTTTGAAAAGGGCGAATAGGAATGTCAGCAGCCTGGATAGGCGCAGCATGTCGTGGTCCTTTAGATTTGACCTCCTGACATACTTTGCAAGAACGACAGTAAATTCGTATGTCCTTGCTCACAAATGGCCAAAAGAAAGCCGCAAGAACCCTCGACTTTGTACGGGAAAAACCCATATGTCCAGCACATTGCGAGTCATGAGCATGTTGCAATATTTGCAATCTCATACTCTTAGGCACAAGAATTTGTGAATGATTGGACGTAGACGAGTCTTGTACCATACGCACAAGTACGCCGTTCTTCATAGAAATCCAAGACTTTCTATTAGTGTTCTGATTTGGATCACCTTTTTTTTGCTAGAATGAAGAATTTTTGTAAAGAAGGATCTTCTTCTTGCAATTTTATAAATGAGTCACGTGAAATAATCAAGTGACTATCTTGGTTACCTACTTCATCATTATCAGTTAATGAAGTTCGAGGTGGATCCAGAGCATGTGCTCTTGTGACCACTGCATTAGTAGCTTCCATGTTTTGCTCTTCCCAAACAGCTATTTGCTGTGGGGTACATTCTTTAACTCCGTGAATACGACCAATAATTAGGTCCGCAATAGGATTTGGAAGAAGACACGCGTGGACATCTCCCGTAAAGAAAGGAGTAGCAATATGTATTATGGCAGTAGGATATTTTTCCAAAGTGCCACCAAATGTGACACATTTGATGACCTTTCCTGTAGCACAGGATGGATTTACAAGAGATTGCCTAACACCAACAGTAGTACATCCAGAATCAAACAAAACTGAGACTGGATTACTATTTACAAGACCCTTATGTAGTATAAGAGAACCTCTCCCGTCATGCGCAACATTAGCAGGAAGAGCTGGAAGAGGATGACCACAGCTTAAAGTAGTTACGGTAGTTGGTTCAAACAAAGTACTACATTGGGGACATTTATTTGCTCTACCAAAGTCAAAAGAGGAACATCCTATAGCATTATGGTCTTTATTATTATTAATTTGTTTATCTGCTCCCTGAGATTCTTGTTGTACAGAGTTTGTCTGTTGATATCTCTTTCTCTTATGAAGAGATCTACCGCGACCATTATTGCCTCTGAAATTATCATTATTTTCTCTCCTGTAATTGTTATCCTGGTTTGTGTTCCAGTTTCCACAATTGTCATTATCATCTCTATATTGATTTGAAAATCTAGTAGATTGATTTTGAGGTCTACGCGAAAAATAGTTACCTCTATACTGACTACCTTTGCGGAAATGTCTAAAATTATTAGATCCATAATAACGAGGAGTGTCAGCTTGTCTCCAGTTATTCGAAGAAGAATCACCATGTGATTGATTGCTATGATTCTGATCATCATTACGGTTGCTTTTTCTATTAATATTATGTTGAGTACCTTGAAACTTACGTTTGAAGTTTTGGCCGAAGCAACTGGCAGACCTTCTTTTACTTTAGAGTTGCTAATAGTTACGTGAGGATGTGCAGTGACATACTGGCAACAGTATTCTCCCATTTCTTTTATGTTTTTAGGCTTACGCTCATGAAGAAAAGAAAGTAAAGATTCATTGACAGAAGACATAACCTTGTCTCTAAGTAGTAAGTCCATAAGAGCTTCATATGTATTTTCTGTCTTAGACAGCTCAACCCATCGTGAAAAAGTAAGACGTATCCTTGATATGAATTCAGAGAATTCCACTCCAGTTTCTGGCAACATATTTTTAAATTGAAGACGATAGCCGTCTTCGTTAAGTTGGTACTTTTTTAACAAGACTGCCCTGACAACCTCATAGTTGTTCTTGTCAGGCACATCTACCATGCCCAACATAGTCAAAGCATCACCTCTAAGTATCTTGGACAGATGAAAAACATACAGTGATGTATCTATTTTATGCACCTTACATGCACTTTCAAATCTGTCTAGATAAAATGTTATATCATCAATTGAGGCATTAAATGCTGGTAGATTAAGCTTGAAATTATTAGCATTAGTCTTATCTGACACCTTATCTGCATCATTAGCATTACCCATGTTCATCAACTTTAATTTCTCTAACTCCAAAGCTAAGAGTTTTTCTTCATGCTCCATTTTTGCTTTTCTCTCATCAGCCTCTCTTTGTAACCTTCTTTCTTCAGCCTCAGCCTCTCTTTGTAACTTTTTCTCTTCAGCCTCAGCCTGAAGTCTCTTATTTTCAGTCTCTATTTCTAGTCTTCTATTTTCAGCCTCTTTTTCAAGTCTTCTATTTTCAGCCTCTATTTCTCTTTCAAGTTTTTTCTCTTCAGATTTTGCCTCTGTTTCTCTTTTTTGTTTTTCCATTTCCATTTGGAATCTCTTTTCCTCCACCTGCATCTGCAATTTCTTTTGTTCAGCTTCCATTTCCATTTTTTTCTCTTCCATCTTTAATGCCTTATCATATTGAGTAGTTGCATATTCTTCCAACTTATCACCTGTCTTGCCAAGGGATTTCCCTTGTTCAATAAAGTAATCAAGTGTAGACATGATGTCTAATATTATGAGTCACCAAATCTGAAATATTAATTATCTTATTTCAACCTTAATAGTAACAAGACTTAATAAAGTACTTGTATAATCCCAATGTTTAACCCAATCTCTGTGGGAAACAAGTCTTTGACACCAAACTTGTATTATCAAATATATAATAATATCATAAGTCACTTCTTACTCATCAGTGCACTACACAAATTAGTGCATAAACACAAATCAATCAGTTATTTATCATAACTGCACAATGTAATAGGGCATGAACAAATCCACTAGTTAGTTATGATAAGTGCACTATAAATCAATAGTGCATGAGCAAATATGTAACAATAGTGAAAGCTAATTACTCAAGAACTATGTAACCTATAACAAAGAACAAAGACAATGTAAACAACAACAAAGATCAAAGACAATGTCAACAATAACAAAGATCAAAGTCAATGTAAACAATAACAAAGATCAATGTCAATGTAAACAACAACAAAGAACAAAGACAATGTAAACAATAACAAAGATCAAAGTCAATATAAACAACATTCGCATAAGTCAACTAAATAAACAGCAGAACTAAAAGGAAAATATCACAAAGAATGTGATGACAAAATGCGAAGAATGTACACAAACAAATGACGTCACAATGTATAAACAAAAATGGTGTATAGAACTGAATAATAGAAAAGGGGAGATCTACAAATACAAATAAATGAAATCGGAACTAAAGAACAGAAAGAAGAAAAAAAATATTACAAAAACAACGAAAATAAAGCACAACTCGTCACAACTAAACAAATATAGCAACGTTTGTCGCTAGCAAATTTCACAATAACCATGGACGAAGAGTATGCTGAAGTGGATGTTTCAATTATTTTCAATTGTATCATTTCATCCAATTCTTTCTCGACTTGCGCTTGGAAATGAATAGGGATAGGATATGGTCTTACTCTGATCGGATTATGATCAGTAAGTATAATGTCATGTTTGATAATATGTGTGTATCCAGGAATGTCGGTAAGGACATCCTGAAATGATTGTAGCAAAGAAGATACTTGACGCTGTTCCTCAAAAGACAAATTAGAAGAAACCGTAACGTTTCTCCATGATTCCGTAGAATTGAGGGGAATCATAGGAAGAGGTAGATTAACATCTGAAAACGTAGTTTCCTCCTCCTGTATAACCGACAAGGATGAGATATGACCATATTTGACTGGAGAATCGTCCGTCGCCTGGAAAATAGGCTGCAAATAGTCTAGTCGTTCAATAAATTCCGTAAGCATATTTATATGGAAGGTTTTATGCCCTCCATCAATATCAACAACATAGTCGACATCGGAAATTTTTGAGACTATTTTATATGGACCTTTCCATGCAATGAGAAGTCTGTTCTCCATCGAAGGAAGTAAGACAAACGCTTTGTCTCCATGACAAAGTTGACGTAGGCATTTCTTCTTATTAGCGAATTGCCTCGCCATTTCTTTGGCAAATTCGGAGGATGAAGTCGCTAACTTGCATGCTTCGATAATCTTATGCCTGAGAGCAATGACATACTCATATGAAGATTGAGTGTCATTGTCAATATTATCGGCAGTTATCAAATCGTGTGGCAAGGACATAGGACCGCGCGGTTGCGCACCAAAAACAAGTTGAAAGGAAAAAAATGTTGTTAGCAACAAAAACTTTCATAAAGAAAATTTTTTTAAAACCCTGCAAACTGGGTGCCAAAATACAACAATAAAGGAATCACTCAGTCCTGCATTCACTCTATTCATTCAGCCGTGATCACGTGTTTTCAGTCATACTTACAGCTTTGGTAGCAACGTCTTGAGACACAATTATTTAGGACATGCATATACAGACTCTCAGCTGGTAGACTTGGCCAAGAGGACCCCAGTTCCAAAAAGACGGGTTGAATTCACTGCTTCAGGGAACGTTCTCTTAGTTGGTCTGATTCTTTTAGATGTCTGTTAAAGTCACATTAAAATTGTCCAGGCACGACCGATAACCGCGAGCACAGTGTCACTAGCTTAGGTTTCTAGAAATGAGGAATGTCAGGTCGGTGTCTTCTCTCAGTATAGGACTTTATTTGGTCACACCACCACTCGTCGAAACTCCGTCGGGATGTTACTGATTTTACTTGCCACAAGGGGCGAAAATGTACATGAGAGTTAGTGGAAAAATATGATCTGGCTCACTAGGCACAGTATAGGCATTTAGTCTTTAAAAAACCGTTAGTGAGATTTTTACTCTGTCTATTGCTGAAGGCACACGCACTGCAAGACATGTGTTAACTTGTAAACCCACATGGTTAAAGATAAAATGTTTATTCTCTCAGTGGTACTAAAACGCTGGCAAAGGTGGGTCACCCCAGTTTTCACTGAATGGAAAAAACAACATGTAAAATACTTATACATACTATTCCTCGGTTATAACTTACATTATAAACTGCAAGCGGAGAGCTTGACTTAACGTTTAAAACTTCCGTGCAATAAGTTATATTCATAAAATCAGTCATCATGAATTAGAAATACATACGTATTTCGTCAATACTCAATGATGACTCAGTCATTATAAGTTAAGTTAAATATTCTCGACTGGTTATTTAGCAGTTAAATTAAATTTCATTATAGCTACATGATTTTAAGCTAGAAATTATAATTTATTCTGCTTTCCACTTAAACACGTCAGCTAGAGAATCTAACAGACTTATATTTAATTCTTCTGCGCAAAAATCTAACTAGAAAAATGAAATAAGCGATATAACACTTAAACACTCACAAAATACTAGATATATAATATAATATTTAGTTACCTCCAGACAGAACTACGGTCTCACAACGAAACTAAGAGTTTCACTTATAATTAAGTATCTAGAACGAAGTGGCCACGTCTACTGCAACTTGGAGAATGAGATGCAATCACGTTTGAAACTCTGATTATATCTATGAAACATCCAAAGAGGTCCCACGATATTCCCCCCTCCCCCCCGTCTCCACTTCTCTTAACACTTCCCATAAACTCAGAGACTGCCATAAACTGCCAAACGAGCGTCTTCACACCTATTGCTACGAAACTGGCCGTTTCTGATGCGATGCGTGAGTTTCATATCACACCCATCGCTGAGAAAGTTAACCGTAGAAGCTACGTGTCAGTTGCAACTGTAGACAAATGCTTGACAGTATGTCTCCTTTTGAGTGAGGCAGATGGCAGTTTCGCCACCTCGCCGAGAACTAGCCGAGGAAAAACTCTCGTGTCAGATGAAAATGTAGACGATATGTCTGCTATCATGTCTGACGGAATGAATTTTTTACACTCGTCCTGCCCAGGGACTTGACACGTTATGTCCTGCATCTGATTACGTTTATGGGACAGAAGAGCCAAGTCATCAGCTATTTTTTTTCCAACCGTCCTGACTGTGTGGTATTTAGACGACCTCCTTAAATAAGTAATGGAGAAAAAATACGCTGGTCATCGTGTCAGCAATTTCAGACAGTAAGTTTAATTGACACTGTTTACTTGCGGCCTTTAACCCCTCCCTCCAAGCAAATGTAGAATAAATGAAAATTACATCTTGTGTTGTATGCGTGTGTGTGTGTGTGCGTGCGTGCGTGCGTGCGTCTGTGCGTGTGTGCGTGTGTTATGATTGTGACGGGAAAAGGGGGGGGGGGAGAACGTTAAGAATTGGCGAGTTATGTGTGAAAGCTGGAGTATGTGAGCTATGGGCTGGCGCGACCAGTTGTGTTTATTTTTATCTTTGCCCTCGATAACACAAGAGCATATTTATTATTTAATAACTTGCTGAGCGTTTAGTGGAAATATCTAGATCGCTTCATTCGCAAAGCAAATTACTGGATTATAAACCCTGGTAGAGCAGCTACCAACTATTCCTGGTTCTATTGCCTTACTACCAATTTATCCATGCTTCCATCACCTGACTATTAATTAATCTATGCGTACATAATCTTTCTATTAATTAATCGTTGCTTTGATCATCTGACAACTAAAATATTCATGTTTCTATCATCTTCTTCTTTGATCCATAACCGCCAACCGTCAAAGCAGTCAGCGGCCACACGCCTGGTGGCGTCTTGTAGGGCAGCAACAAATTGATTCCACTTTGCTCGGTCGGCGGCCATCCTTCGTACAGTGCCCCAACTCTGGTTCATTCTTTGCATCTCAGCTTCCACAGTTCTCCGCCAAATTGTTTTTGGTCGGCCTCTCTTTCGCTTTCCCTCGGGGGTCCATAGCATAGCTGTTCTTGCGATGGTATCAGGGTCCCTTCTGAGGACATGGCGAACCCAACTCCAGCGTCTGCCAGCTATGATGGTGTGCATGTCTGTTACGCACAAATAATTACTTTTTTCCAAAGTCTTTGTATGATCGTTTTTCGTATGTATGATCATTATTTGACTGAAATGCATGTTATATATATTTTATGGTCAAAGGGACAGAACCCGATATATCGATACTGCTATTTTTT